>JAMPIV010003455.1:0-48615 GCA_024509875.1 Oreohelix idahoensis | reverse complement strand
ACACAAAAACATAAAAAGTAGTTGATTCACTGTTAGACCTCATTGAGGTGGAGGATGGGACTGGTCTTGGCATGTTTACAGCTGTTAAGAAATTGTTGAGCACGCATGAAATCCCGCTTAGTAACGTCATTAGTTTTGCTGTAGACAACTGTGCCACTATGATGGGGACTGCAAGTGGTTTACAGGCACATCTGAAGAAAGAGATTCCACATGTCTTTGTTCTCGGCTGTGTTTGTCATTCATTTGCACTTTGTGCAAATGCTGCCAGCAACCACCTACCGTCGTGGCTTGAAATTTTCATAAAGAATGTCTGCTTCTATTTTTCGCGTAGTAGTAAAATAAATCTCCAGTTCCAGTTAATACAAGATGTAGTTCAGGCCCAGAAACATAGTGTTGAAGCTGTGTGAAACACGCTGGCTGTCCCATGAAGCAGTCATTGAGAGGATCCTTGAGCAATGGGATGCTCTGCACTTGTATTTCCAATCCGAAGATTCAGTGGACAACGTCGACGGTGCGGGGCAAATCCTGCAGACGATGAACACTGCGGCACGAAGCACATGCTTCTATTTGTCGGCTACTTTCTGGGTAAAGTTAACGTCATGAACATGGAATTCCAGTCCGAGAACTTCCGTCTTCACAAAGTGTACCCGAGTGTAACAAGAGAGTATCGTTTTCTTCTCAGTATGTTTATTAGGCAGGAAGTATTGCAGCATGAGCATCGCACACTTGCCGACATTGATCCTTCGGATGTACAGGTGCATAAGAAACTGAATTACATTGAGCTGGGTGGACGATGTGAAGCGCAGTTAATGCGACAACCGTTACGAGATAAAGAAGTCCAGTTTCGCAAGGATGCATTGGCATACCTGATTGAACTTTGTACTCAAATGTGACGCAGGTTCCCACTTGAACAAAACAGTGTTCTGGCGCAAATGCAGCTGTTGGATCCAAAGCAAGCTCTCGATATCAACAAACATTCTGTCATTCCATTAGCCGCGCAGTTCCCAACAGTTGTTTCAGAAGAGAGCCTTGAAGATTTAATCCTAGTAAAAACGTGGTTGAAGATGTGCGTGAAGGATGTTGTCGGCAGATATATGCACAGATTTTGGAACTTCACAATCAAGATTCCACGTTGTCAATTCATGCATATGATCTTGACGAAGGAGAAGTTGTCGACATGGATGCCGAGTCTCTGACAAGGGACATTTTTCAACAGTAACAAGTTACAACTAACATTTTATATTTAATTTGAGGAACATTTTGTGTATATTACTGTTAAAGTATCTCATTTTCAAGAGTTCATATATTGGGGTGTTATTAAAATCATTTTTATTTAATTGTGAATTTTTGGTAATTAAAAAAAAAAAAATGAAGAAATACATAAAAATTGGTAGCACACAGATTATTTCTGCTAAAGATGCACATAAAAGATTATGTAAGCATCGTCTAACCCGTGTATTTGAGGCATAAAATATTCTGGGTATTTCTGGGTTTTTTTAGAAGAGCATCTTGGTTTATCTCTAGAACTTGAGTGGCAACACTGGTCCCAACACACGAAGACCCAATGACACCATGTGTCATTGTAGTGATCTTCTATGTTCTTACACAAAGGACCTCATGACATAAATGTCACTACTGGTCCTTGCGTCTAGACACATGATCCTAGCCAAAGGCCAGATTTTTTTTTTTTTCTCGCTTGAGGTCGCATATTTTTCCTCGCATGAGGTCGCATTAACCCCGCCCAAACCCGGCCCAGGTCAAGACCACATGTCCCAACACAAGAAGACCCAATGACAACATGTGTCACCGTAGTGATCTTCTGTGTTCTCACACAAGAGACCTAATGACACATGAATGTCATTGTACCGGTCCCCGTGTCTAGACACATGATCCTAGCCAAAGGCCAGATATTTTTTTTTTTTTTTCCTCGCTTGATGTCGCATATTTTTTCCTCGCATGAGGTCGCATTAGTACCCGCCCAAACCCGGCCCTGGTCAAGACCACATGTCTCAACACAAGAAGACCCAATGACAAACTGTGTCACTGTAGTGATCTTCTGTGTTCTCACACAAGAGACCTAATGACACATGAATGTCATTGTACCGGTCCCCGTGTCTAGACACATGATCCTAGCCAAAGGCCAGATATTGTTTTTTTTTTCCTCGCTTGAGGTCGCATATTTTTTCCTCGCATGAGGTCGCATTGTCCCCTGCTCATAGCCGGCTCTGGTCAAGACCACATGTCCCAACACAAGAAGACCCAATGACAAACTGTGTCACTGTAGTGATCCTCTGTGTTCTCACACAAGGGACCTAATGACAACATGAACGTCACTGTACCGGTCCCTGTGTCTAGACACATGATCCTAGCCAAAGGCCAGATATCTTTTTTTTTCCCCTCGCTTGAGGTCGCATATTTTTTCCTCGCATGAGGTCGCATTCCCAACGGGCTGATCACCCGTTTGCCAGTCACTTTGATTACGGAAACAACAACAAATGGATTGATTTGTCGTTGCCCTAAAGACGCCATTAGGCGTGATGGGAACAACGGCAAAGAAAATCTATTCGCTGTTGCCCTTAAGACGCCACTAGGCGTAATGGCCACTGCTGACTGCTTTGCCGGTCGTTGGCTAAGGACGGAAGAAGAAGAGGTCGCATTGTCCCCTGCCCATACCCGGCTCTGGTCAAGACCACATGTCCCAACACAAGAAGACCCAATGACAAACTGTGTCACTGTAGTGATCATCTGTAATCTCACACAAGGGACCTAATGACAACATGAATGTCACTATACCGGTACCTGTGTCTAGACACATGATCCTAGCCAAAGGCCAGATATTTTTTTTTTTCCTCGCTTGAGGTCGCATATTTTTTCCTCGCATGAGGTCGCATTGTCCCCGCCCCAAACCCGGCTCTGGTCAAGACCACATGTCCCAACACAAGAAGACCCAATGACAAAATGTGTCACCGTAGTGATCCTCTGTGTTCTCACACAAGGGACCTAATGACACATGAATGTCACTGTACCGGTCCCTGTGTCTAGACACATAATCCTAGCCAAAGGCCAGATATTTTTTTTTTTTTTCCTCGCTTGAGGTCGCATATTTTTTCCTCGCATGAGGTCGCATTAGTACCCGCCCATGTCAAGACCACATGTCCCAACACAAGAAGACCCAATGACAAACTGTGTCACTGTAGTGATCTTCTGTGTTCTCACACAAGAGACCTAATGACACATGAACGCCACTGTACCGGTCCCTGTGTCTAGACACATGATCCTAGACAAAGGCCAGATATTTTTTTTTTTTTTTCCTCGCTTGAGGTCGCATATTTTTTCCTCGCATGAGGACGCATTGTCCCCGCCCAAACCCGGCTCTGGTTAAAACCACATGTCCCAACACAAGAAGACCCAGTGACAAAATGTGTCACCTAGTGATCTTCTGTGTTCTCACACAAAGGACCTAATGACACATGAATGTCACTGTACCGGTCCCTGTGTCTAGACTTTTTTTTTTTTTCCTCGCATGAGGTCGCATATTTTTTCCTCGCATGAGGTCGCATTGGCACCCACCCCAAACCCGGCTCTGGTCAAGACCACATGTCCCAACACAAGAAGACCCAGTGACAAAATGTGTCACCTAGTGATCTTCTGTGTTCTCACACAAAGGACCTAATGACACATGAATGTCACTGTACCGGTCCCTGTGTCTAGACACATGATCCCAGCCAATAGCCAGATTTTTTTTTTCCCCTCGCTTGGATCGCATATTTTTCCTCGCATGAGGTCGCATTATCCCGGCCCAATGTGTCAGTACCGGTCCACTGTGTCTAGACACCATGATCCCTATTTTTTGTCCCTCGAACTTGAGGTCCACTGTACCGGTCCCTGTGTCCCCGCCCAAACCCGGCTCTGGTCAAGACCACATGTCCCAACACAAGAAGACCCAATGACAAACTGTGTCACTGTAGTGATCTTCTGTGTTCTCACACAAGAGACCTAATGACACATGAACGCCACTGTACCGGTCCCTGTGTCTAGACACATGATCCTAGACAAAGGCCAGATATTTTTTTTTTTTTTTTCCTCGCTTGAGGTCGCATATTTTTTCCTCGCATGAGGACGCATTGTCCCCGCCCAAACCCGGCTCTGGTTAAAACCACATGTCCCAACACAAGAAGACCCAGTGACAAAATGTGTCACCTAGTGATCTTCTGTGTTCTCACACAAAGGACCTAATGACACATGAATGTCACTGTACCGGTCCCTGTGTCTAGACTTTTTTTTTTTTTTCCTCGCATGAGGTCGCATATTTTTTCCTCGCATGAGGTCGCATTGGCACCCACCCCAAACCCGGCTCTGGTCAAGACCACATGTCCCAACACAAGAAGACCCAGTGACAAAATGTGTCACCTAGTGATCTTCTGTGTTCTCACACAAAGGACCTAATGACACATGAATGTCACTGTACCGGTCCCTGTGTCTAGACACATGATCCCAGCCAATAGCCAGATTTTTTTTTTCCCCTCGCTTGGATCGCATATTTTTCCTCGCATGAGGTCGCATTATCCCGGCCCAAACCCGGCCCTGGTCAAGACCACATGTCCCAACACAAGAAGACCCAATGACAACATGTGTCACCGTAGTGATCTTCTGTGTTCTCACACAAGAGACCTAATGACACATGATTATTTTTTTTTCCTCGCATGAGGTCGCATTGGCACCCACCCCAAACCCGGCTCTGGTCAAGACCACATGTCCCAACACAAGAAGACCCAATGACAACATGTGTCACCTAGTGATCTTCTGTGTTCTCACACAAAGGACCTAATGACACATGAATGTCACTGTACCGGTCCCTGTGTCTAGACACATGATCCCATTTTTTTCCCCCTCGCTTGAGGTCGCATATTTTTTCCTCGCATGAGGTCGCATTAGTACCCGCCAAAACCCGGCCAAGACCACATGTCCCAACACAAGAAGACCCAATGACAAACTGTGTCACTGTAGTGATCTTCTGTGTTCTTTTTTTTTTTCCTCACTTGAGGTCGCATATTTTTTCCTCGCATGAGGTCGCATTGTCCCCGCCCAAACCCGGCTCCGGTCAAGACCACATGTCCCAACACAAGAAGACCCAATGACAAAATGTGTCACCTAGTGATCTTCTGTGTTCTCACACAAGAGACCTAATGACACATGAATGTCACTGTACCGGTCCCTGCGTCTAGACACATGATCCCAGCCAAAGGCCGGATACTTTTTTTTTTTTTTCCTCGCTTGAGGTCGCATATTTTTTCCTCGCATGAGGTCGCATTGTCCCCGCCCCAAACCCGGCTCTGGTCAAGACCACATGTCCCAACACACGAAGACCCAATGACACCATGTGTCATTGTAGTGGTCTTCTATGTTCTTACACAAAGGACCTCATGACATGAATGTCACTGTACCGGTCCCTGTGTCTAGACACATGAGCCTAGCCAAAGGCCGGATACTAGGCATTGGGTCTTCACAGCATTATTCGTGCTGGGTTTAAGTTCAGGTGAACAGTGGTTTGGGGTCGTTAAAATAACAGGGTATGAGAAAATGGTTTTGAAAATGTAAATAATTTCTTAAAGTGGACTATTTGTCTTATAGATGGGAGACAAGAAACAGCACTATTGTGCTTAGATGGTAAGGGAGAGAACTATTTTAGACTTTAATATTTCCTAGGTGTACATAGTTCTGCTTTATAAAATTAGCATAACGACCGTTTTTAATTCTTTTTCTTCTTTCGTTCGCTTGAAATATATTGTCTATATCTGCAATGTTGTTTCTTGTATAAACTTCACTGTCTTTTGTAGTTCATACAGAGGTCCATATAGTTTTGCTTCCAGTGTTGTTTCTCTGGGCCAGTGGGTTTGCCTCAATATATCATATTTGGGGCAATCTTGAAGTACGTGCTCCGCAGTCTGGGGTACCTGTCCACATGTACACATGGCTGAATAGCCAATCTTGAATTTTGTATACATGTGGCTGCGGAGGCGGTTGTGTCCTGTTCTGAGGCGCAGAATGACTATTTGTTCTGATCTGTTCATAGCTTGGTAGTCATCCTGCGTTGATGTTGGTGGCTTTCTGATAGATTTGATCATCTTTTTCTTCTGATGGTACGTAACTGGTACATCCGGTTGCTCGTCTGCAGCACCTTCTTTAGCCAGTCCGTCTGCTCTCTCGTTTCCTGGTATTCCACAATGAGACGGTATCCACTGCATGACGACCCTGCGCTGGTTGCACAGTTCAGAAAGTAGGGCTTGTATACCTGGCAATTTTCTGGACTGAAGTGCTTGGAGTGCTGATCTTGCATCTGTCAGGAATACCACAGGCTGTGGACCGAGATTGGTGTTCAGTAGTTTCTCAGTTGCCACCTTGATTGCCTGGATTTCTGCATCATAGTTGTTACAGAATTTCCCCGTTGGTACTCTGACCGTATCCCTAGTGTTGTTTGGGTATTCTATGTACACTCCTGCTCCTCCATTCTTTACTGCATTCTGTGCTGACCCATCCGTGTATACTCGGACCCAGAGGTCCTGTGGGTATTCATCATCCAGGAAACTGAGAGTGACTGTCCTACGTTGCACGCTGTTCTGTTCATCCCTGTCGAATATTCCTTTCAATTTTGTGTGGATGTGTACTGGTAGTCCATGCTCCTCTCTCCAAGAAGTTTGTTCTGGCACAGACTTTAGGGGGCTGTTAACTTCAGGCAGGTCTGAGGTTTGAATACGAAATCTTTTGGCCTGGTGGATAAAGCTGCTTCTTTTCAGTCGCCCCATTGCTAGGTTTTGGAATCTGTCCTTCATTGGATGGCTCGGCATACAGAGGAACTTTTCTGCCTGTGTTAGCACTTTCGTGTCTCTGCGTTCTCTCAGTGCTTGTATCCTCCCCATTTTCTCCATCTCCACTATAGGCGTCGATTTCATTGCCCCCGTGATGACCCTAAGCGCCTGGTTTTGCACCTTATCTAGCTCTTGTAATGTGGTGTTTGATGCTGGACACCACGCAGCTGACCCATATTCCAGGTGTGGTCGTATGCCCTGCTGGTAAACTTTACTAAGTATTTTCCCGCTGGCTCCCCATGTGGTTCCACTTAGTTTTCTCAGGATGGCTAGCTTCCTCCTGGCCTTTGTTGCTGCCTTGTTGATGTGCTGCTTCCATGTCAGCCTATCATCGAATGTAACTCCGAGATAGGTGGGTTGTTTATCTTCTCTCAGGAGCTCTTCGTTTATCTTGATGACACCAGCTTTTGTTTGGGAGAGAGGGTGAAGAGCGTAGAGCTGCACTTGTCTGTGTTGATGCTGACACACCATCTATTTGCCCATGAGGTTAAGGCATCTGTAGCTCTTTGTAGCAGTTTGGTGGCCACTGTTGCATGCTCATCTGTGCACCATATTACCAGGTCATCAGCGTACATTGCCACTTTCATTCCATGTGGTAGTTCAGCAACCAGGTCGTTGATGTAGACTAGGAAAAGTGTGGGGGACAGAACCCCTCCCTGAGGGACGCCATGACGCAGTAGAATTTTCTTACTCTTGAGGCCATCTAGTTGTACTCGGGCTCTTCTGTTATGCAAGTATGCTTTCACCCATTTGTACATCTTACCATTCACTCTACAATTTCTCAGTTTCTTCAGAAGCCCTTCTTTCCAAACCTTGTCAAATGCTTTCCTTAGATCTATCCATGCTGCTAGTACCAGTTTCTTATCTTGGAACGCATCCTTAATCTCTTGGGAAAGGTAAGTTGCCTGATCTTCGGTGGAATAACACTGCCTAAAGCCCGCCTGCTGTGGTACAAGAAGGTTTTCACTTTCAAGGTACCACTGTAGCCTGAGATTGATGATACGTTCCATTGTTTTGCAGAGACAGCTTGTAAGGCTGATTGGTCTGTAGCTGGAGGCAGTGGAACTGTCTTTTCCTGGTTTTAGGAGTGGTATCATGATTGCTTCCCTCCAGGTCTGTGGAACTCTGCCTGAGTGATATGTTGTTTGTTTTTGCTCGGTTCCCAAGAGTGGACACTCCTTCAACTCCTGGCGACTTTCTCATTTTCAATTTGGATATTGCAAGCTCCAGTTCTCTGGGCTAACTTCGATGTTGTTGTCTTTAGCAAAGGAGTCTGCAAAGTGATCAGCTGCCTGTTTTCCCATGAGGATGTTTCCATCTTTGTACAGAGCAATCCTTGAGTTTCTCCCTGTACCTTCATCGTTAAGTTGCTTTACTAGCTTCCACAGTTTCCTCGTATCTCTTTCGAAGTTCAAGGACTCTGTTTTCTCCTTCCAGCTTCTTCGCCTGGCCTGCAACTTGGCCCTTTGAAATTTGGCCTTAGCTTGCTGGTAGTTAATGTGGTGTTCTTGGCATGGACTGGTCTCTGCCTGTTTTCGAGATGTTTCCACGTCGTTGTGCAGCTGCTCTAGTTCACTATTCCAATATGGTTTGTAGTGCTTACGAGCCCCTCTAGGTATTGTTTCACGAGCAGCCTGTAATATGCATCTGCTGAATTCATCGACTAGCTTATTGATGTCTTTGTCTACAGTCAGATCTCTAGCCAGTATACTAGTACGGTGCTGGTACATTGTCCAGTCTGCCTTCTTGTAGTTCCACCTAGAGAGTGTGCTGCTCTCCTTGACAAGTTCATTTTCCACAATTAGGAAGACTGGTCGGTGGTCGCTGCCTCCAAGTTGTTTCCCTACAACGCGTGTGGTGTTCCACTCCAAGCCGGGTGAGTGGAACGCCAGGTCTGGTGTAGAGGTGATGTGCCATGATCTCGAGTAGAAGGTTGGTGGGTCGATTTTTAATAAGCTAGAAGTAAGAGAACATAGCAATTGAGCATAAACCACTAAGGGAGATAACAATATTATTAACGATCTTTACAGTTAAGAGAACGGAGAGCAGAGTAAAACGCACGTGAAATGTGAGCGAAGTGTAAACATTTATAGAATGAAGTCACTGAGTTGTTTATGAAGTATAAACAGTTATGAAGCACAGTTCACGGGGTTGACAGAGTAGGGTTAAATCGTGAAAGGTGAGGTTAGGTGAGTGAACTGAGGAATGGACCAATCGCATTAACTTGAAAACAGAAATGAGGATCATGGGAATAAATTGAAGGAGAAAAGAGATCAGTCTGACCAGAAACCTCAACCAGGGTAGACGTGCCGCGCTGGGCGCTCAAGAAGTGTGAAACCTGCGGTTTGCAGAAGGTCTACAGAAATAGCTAGACATAGAAATGTAGTGATAGGAATTCAGGAGAATTAGCTTAGATTTGATTGATAACACTGACAAACAACATTTTTCTTTCTTATATAAGAATAAGTGTTCTTAGGTCAGTTTCTTGCGCTGATTTCAAATCTGAAATCCGTTTATCTCTATCACGTCGGGTTCTTAAGATATTTGTGAATAAATATATTTTTGGGAAACCGTTATTTGCTCCGTTTCATTTTTACTATATAACTTATTAAAAATTAATAAAATGCAAAATAATTCTACTTTTTATACTGCTAAAAGATGCATGACATATGTTACGCTATTTTTCAAATAGTTACTGTATTTTGAAATAATTCTGAGCGAAATATGGCTTCTAGAAGTTGTAGAATCGGTATCGAAACCAGTGCTTCATGATCCAATCACGTGTCCGATCCCAGTTCCACCATAACAATATCCGTTGGACGTGAATGAACCATCAGAAAGTGATAGTTTACCTGCTTTAGAAACTAATTCTGACTCGGATTATATACCGGTGAATGATGGTGTTCACTTAATTAACCATTCAGAACTTTCAGATCTAATACGTGATCTCGCTCTTACCAAAGGACAAGCGGAATTACTCGGTTCGCGACTCAAAGAATGGAATCTTTTAGCGCCCAATACTCCGATATCTAAATTTCGTCATAGACACAGAGAACTTGTTCAATACTTTGAGATGGATGATGGCATTTGCTATTGCAAAGATGTAAACGGTCTAATGGTGCACCTCGGTCGTGAGCACATAGTCAACGAATGGCGACTTTTCATCGATTCTTCCAAGACTAGTCTAAAAGCCGTGTTATTGCATAACGGAAATTTATTTTCATCAATTCCAGTCGCCTACTCTGTTCATATGAAAGAAACTTATGACAATATGGCTATACTTTTGGCAAAAATAAAGTACAATGACTACCAATGGCGGATTTGTGGAGACCTAAAGGTCATTGCAATTCTCACGGGCATGCAGACTGGGTATACTAAATTTTGTTGCTTCCTATGTGAATGGGACAGCCGCAACAGACAGGAACATTATGCAAGAAAGGTGTGGCCTATCAGGGATCGTATGCAGCTCTGGCATAAAAATGTAATACATGAGCCATTAGTTAACAAAGACGGCATCATTTTACCACCGTTACATATAAAGTTGGGGCTCATGAAGAATTTCGTAAAAGCGTTAGATAAAACGAGCAAAGCTTTCACTTATCTTCGAGAAAAGTTTCCGCAAGTTAGCGATGCAAAGATAAAGGAAGGTATCTTTGTAGGACCTCAGATTAGGAAAGTTATTGCAGACAAACAATTCGAGAACTTGTTACATGGTAGTGAACTTCGCGCATGGATGGCATTCAAATCGATCGTCGATAACTTTCTGTGAAATCACAAATCTGTCGACTATGTGCATATTGTTAAGCAGTGCATAGATGCATACAGAATTATGGGCTGTAACATGTCCCTCAAAATCCATTTGCTTGATTCGCATCTTGACTTTTTCCCTGACAAACTTGGCGAAGTCAGCGATGAACATGGAGAACGATTCCATCAAGATATCGCCGTAATGGAATCACGCTATCAAGGACGGTGGAGTGTGACCATGCTTGCCGATTATTGTTGGATGCTTCATCGCGATGTACCACATGCCATTCACCGATGAAAGTCGACTGCAAAGAAATTCAAGCCTACATAACTGTTACACTTCTTGTATGAATGATGTTATAATACTTTATGCCTTGTTAAAAAACTTCAATTGCGTATTTCTAGAGATCCCGACGTGATAGAGAAAAACGGTTTGCAGATTTAAAAACAGCGCATTAAAATTGACCAGAAAAACATAGAAATGTTAGAGAAAGAAAAAAAAAGTTTTTTTTTGTTAGTCAGTGTAATTAGTGCTGTTAAACATAGGACTAGCTCATAGGTGTGCTAGTAGGACTGTGATAAGTAACGGACTTCTGAGTAAATACGGTAAGAGAAACATTTTCGACTCTATTTACGCATAAGATATGAAGAGAGACATGTTTTCAGAAATACAGTCCACATATTGTCACAGGGTTTAAGACGCTCACATTTAAGGGAGCGAGCGACAGAAGGGAATAATGAAGATGAATTTTAACAGGCACCAATTTTAGTTAGAGAAAATGTTTTCATAATTATAGCCAAGAGTCTACATGAGAATAATGCTGCACAGATTTAAGGGAGCGGTTGAACAGAGTGAATTTAGAAGTTGAACCTTCGACTAAGTACAGAGCGGATAACTTGTAAAATAAATATCCAGGATTAGCTGTCATGACTATGAAAGAGAGTCATAGTCTACGGCTATAGTAAGAAGTAAAAGCTGGAAGTGCTTAAACATCTACAGAGTTTATTCTGCGCTCTCTCATGTCAGAGTAAGTATGGTGGATGCCATATGAGTAGTAGACTTTGTTTGATTTTTCACAGGTATAACAGTTATTATGATATGAAAAAAAACTCTGCATTTAAAGGAATAAGCCCAACTAAGTTGAGATAGGAGATAAAATGATCTCAAGGATCTGGCAGAACTTATAAGAATCATGAGGGAAAATAGTAGACCTTGATAAGGAATAATAGGAACACCCTATACGCATCAGTCGCTATTCAACACCTAGGAGAGAAGAACGTGGTCTGGGTTGGAAAAGACGAACCTTATCTCATCCAGGAATCACCATCTCTGGCGAAAAGGGCCAGTCAAAGAGATAGCTCTAACTTGGAAGATAGGTCAAGGAAGGAAATTTGACCATTTGAATTAAATACTAGGCCTGTCACAGTCACCTAGTAGTAGTAGCATTGTGACATATAAATAGATCAACCGGCACTGTCACACAAGAACAGAAAGTTAATCAAATTATAATCAAAGAAATTTAACATCAAAGGCATGAATGCGGCGAAACATCGTTTATTTAAAATTAACTCTGTATTCTGCATAAAATTTCACGAATGCTCACTCAGAGGTCGAGCTGAGTGTAGAACAACAAACACCTATTGACATACGCTAACAATTTCAATATAACATAAGGTGTACACGTTGAAACGGACAATCTGAGAACTTTGAAACGGGTAATCTGAGACAGAGAGATAAATCAAACGTATTAAATACAAAGAAAGAACACTGATTGAGAAACTGCTAAATAAATAAAGATAATGGACTAAGAAAGTAGCACGTCGTCTTCAACCTTCAGCTCATCAAAGAGTAAATTTTTGTGTAGCCTTCTTCAGTCATAACTGACTTTGAGAATGATTCGCCCTTGACGTGACAGCTGCTCTTCTTCCTGGTGTTCCTTTCTGCGTGTTCTGTTCTCTCCTGTTTGTTGTAAGAGCTTATTGTCGTCCAAATCTGATGTGTTGCAGCAATGAGCACCTCCGCTTGGATCGGCAGCTTCGTCCTCTCAACTTGCAAGAGTTATGTCCAATGCCTTCATGCCTCTCTTGAACAAATCTTTAAACCTCAGCTGCGGTCGCCTGGCTGTTCTATTGCCATCTGCCAGTTGTCCGTAACAAAACATCGCTGGACCCGAAGCACCAAAGGCCTTCAATAAATCAAAGCCCTCATGTGGTGTGCCATCAGCTCAAGGTCTTCCCTTCTCTTCCTTGTCATTTTTATGTCTGTCTCAGGTTCTCTTATCCATGTGGTTTTTTATCTGCCTCTTCTTCTTTTACCATTGGGGATTCTTCTTTCTTCTTCTGCGTTCGTCCTGAAAATGACGTTTGTTACGTTGTGTCGCCGTTTACAGCAAAGCTGCGATATTTGCGCCTTTCGGCTCGACACATCCGGTTAACAGACTCTTATTAGAAAAGACAACATTATATGGGTTTACGTTTGAACACATAACAGTACCCAGACAGCACATCTTCTAAACAGGAGATAGAAGAAATTGCATATTTTGAACGCAGCCACGTAGCTCCTTTAAATTAGTATTTTTGGGTTCCTTAGGGTTTGCTGACAAATAATATGTAAAACGTTACGCAAATAGTCCAGGAATTAATAAATTATACCCAAAATAAAATATTGGGGGTGCCTGACAGCATAAAATCATTTCTGCTCATAAAATTTTTTTTATAACGTGTTTGAAAAAACCTTACGTTACATAAATAGCCTACCATGTAAACTCCAAATTGATTGGAGCGCAACAAATGAAAGCCTAACCACGATTGGTCGGGTTATAAATACTATCTTGGTTGTTAGGGGAGACGGGAAAAGATAACATTTTTTCAAACACTTGTCGAAACGTGGCTCATTGGCCAGTCTCGCTGATATACACACTTGGGAGCGTTAGTTCGAGACCACTAATTCAAATAAGCTTGATAAAGCGACAGTACGTTGAAGCCAGCTCACATTTTTGCTAAAATAAAAGCCTGGAACATAGGCAGAACGGAATTTGTGCCAGTTTGTGCCAGAATTCATTGCTAATCAACGTATCTGTGTTTATTTCCATGAAATTGTGGGACAGTGGTCTTGATGGTAGTGAGCAGCATCTGGTCAGAGATTTGCTGAATCCAGAGTCGGACAGCATACTCCTTGGTCTTTTTAGCTATCAGTGAGGTGTCTCCTGAGCCCAGAGGAGAATTCGAGCAGAGGAGTCCTCTCCTGCCGCCATCACTCAAGATAAGCAGGATTGGCCAGCTGAGCTCAACATTATGTCCCCTCATCTTGAAATAACTTTATAAAAATACCATTCAGAGGGGAATTTACTTGTCTTAAAATCAGGAACTGTGAACATCTCCAATAATAGTCCCTAAAGACAAACTATTGAAGTCATGATGACAAATACCAACAGAGCTTGAACAAAACAAAACCAGTATTACCTCATTTTACTACTACACAACTGACACACATAGAACATTTGTAATAATATATGTCACTACAATATTCATATTAAATACATTCTGTACATAACTTGTAATTTAAATTGATTGTGATTCCTGGTTCCCTTGTAGTTGAATCAGGACACATATTCATTCATGCCAGTAATGAATACATATTGTTATTCGAAAGTTTATCAGTGACTCTTTTAAGATATCTTTGTAGAGTGTTATATGTATGTGAGTGTCACAGTGTTGTCAAGAGTAGTGGATTACATTAAATTGTTTATCTGTCTGTTGTTGTGACTTACACTTCTTCATACACATACCCTAGACACATAACGTAGCATCACACTATTCCAGAATAATTCTGACTGAGATAAAGAGATATGTGGTAGCAAGTAAGGTTATCTATAATACACTACTTTTAATAGATATAGATACCTTCACAGCTGATCTCAGTCAGTACACTAAGTCCCCTATAAATATTTATAACATCCCACTTCACCACACGGGTTAGCCTTCCCTCTTCGATCCCTACTCTCTCAGCCAGACTGCAGTGATGCAGCATGTGTCCAGGACCACCACTTGGAGGTGGAGTAGGGTCTTGGTCAGCTCTGGTTCGCTGACCCTGACGCAAGCAGTCAAGCTATGAGTCGCTGACTGCATTTATCACTGTTGCTGCGGCTTCGGTTCCCCCATGGGGATTCCAGAACAAGGACTGCCTTCTAAACCTATTACCAAGTTTCCTCAATGTGATTTCTATCCATCGCTAGCGCTTTCTTTCCATCTTTTTGCTACTGGCACTTGTCGTAAAGTAACAAATAACATCAGAAAATGAACTGGCAAACTGACCGCGCAAAAAAATAAAAATAAATAAAAACAAAAAACTAACAAACAAAAGAATAACAAAAACAAAGTATACAAGAAGAGAAATATGCTATTAAAATATGCTTTCAAACAAAACAAAGATATAAAAAAATTAACTGACTAGCTTGCAAACATACAGCGCATGGGCTGAAAAACTGACAAGCACAAAACATCTTTGTCTTTTTCAAGTACCAAGTCGGGTGGCGTAGGTGATCATGTATCTCCACAGCTTCCTGTCCGCATAATTGTTTATCAATTCCATTGTTGAATTCTTTCCATACCTTGATGTCAAACTGCCCAGTACCTTCTCTCATTGTTGTTCTCTTTCTCCTTCAACTTTTCCTGTTATCACGATATACTGCACCTTTCTTCTACTCATAACATACCCACATAAATTTAATTGCTTCCTTCCGATACAGGGTTTCTTAATCTATGGTCCACGGATTCCTTGTGGAGTCCATGAATTGATTCTAGTGGATCCGTGTAGATAACCTAAAATTTAAAAAGGTGAAGTTTTTTTAAATATGGCATTCTTGTTCCAAGAAGGGGCGCATAGCCTTCATCAGACAATCAAAGAGGTTCATAGCTTTCATCAGAAAATCAAAGACGTCCATAGCCTTAATCAGATAATCAAAATGGTCTATAACCTTCATCAGAAAATCATAGGGGTCCATAACCTTCATCAAACAATGAAAAGGGTCCACGGTCTTCATCAGACAATCAAAGAGATCCATAGTCTTCTTTAGACAATGAAAGGGGTCCATAGCCTTCATCAGACAATCAAAGGGTTCCACAGCCGTCATCAGACAACCAAATGAGTCCATGGTAGGAAAAAAGTTCAGAAATTCTATTCTAACGTGCGTAATAAGCTTTCTTTGAACACTGGCTACTGACAAGCCAATCTCATTGCTCGTTTTAGCTCAAACAGTCAACTTAATAAAACAAAACAAAAAATCATTGGTAGACAAAATGAAAATAAACAGTGAAAATGGATTGATGGACGCAATTGAATATACAAGTTAGAAACAAACAGAGAATGCTAACTGGCAGGTTAGGGAACGAGGTTGAATGAATTTGAGTTGGTATTATACTGTTAATCAAAGATGGCCAGATACAAAGGAAACCAATTGATGTAAATATGATGTAACAATTAAATTTTAAATATTCTCATAACTTGTATTTTAATTTATGCACACATATATACAAACATCGTTATCATTAATTTGTTCGGGTCCAACAAATACACTCGAAGTCTTCCTGTCCCGTGTTATCCATTCACGGTCTCTCCATGTTTTTTTTTATTTCTTTCATATATGTCTCCAGTTCTCTTCTCTGTGTATTTGTATGTGTGTGTGTGTGTGTTTTGTTTTCCTCTGTGTCTCTTATTCTGGAGATTCCAGTATAAGGAGTGCTCGTTAATGCTGTAAACAAGTTTTCTCAATCTGTCATCTATTCAACGCCGACGTTTTTTCCTTACCGCTTATTCCTGTTCTTTCTAACAATTCCACAGTAATGAATTTGTCACGCCCTGTTAATTTGTCCACTCTGAGCTAGCACCTATTTATGAAAGTCGGTATTTTTGTGGTTGTCAATTTGGTTGTTCTACACGTCCCAGAGCCATACAACAGAACTGGCTTGGCATATGTGTTGATGATTCTCAAACATATATATATATATATTGTTACCGTTATTGTTGATCAGAATCGACGTCATTGCACTCCGGGCCAACCCATAGGTGCTCAGTCTCTTGTGCTAATTGTTCCTGTTGCGTGCTGGTTGTATACACGCCGCATGCATCCTCTCATACATCCATCCCTGCTGGTCTTACGTTTGTTGCCAAATTCCAGCAGTCTTAGCCTTGATGATTCATCGATTGCAGTGTCGTTTTCTAATAGGCGATCATTAATTGTTCTCAGTATCTCTCCCTTATCCATATTCAATGCACCTACTATGGGTGCTCTTGAAGCTAGTCGATCAGCTCTTTCATTTTTCATACATACATAATGGTTTAATAAACAATGCATGCATGAACAGGGTGATCGATAAGTCTCTCTCTCTCTTTTTTAAAAAAAATATAGTTTTGCCTCGTTTTTGGCGAGGCGCGTCCCGTTCAACCTAGTCGGTTATATTAGGGCGCATGTCCAAATTTTTTTTTTCCCTCGCATGAGGTCGCATTTTTTTTCCTCGCGTGAGGTCGCATTAAACTCGCATGAGTCGGATTGGAACACGCCCAACACAAACGCATGTCCCAACATAAAAAGACCCAATGACACACAAGTGTCACCAATGATCCTCTGTGTTTTCACACAAAAGATCTAATGACACATAATTGTCACTATACTGATCTTTTGTGCCTTTTTTTTTTTTTTATTCCTCGCATGAGGTCGCATTTAACTCGCATGAGTCGCATTGGAACACGCCCAACATAAACGCATGTCCCAACACAAAAAGACCCAATGACAAACAAGTGTCACTGTAATGATCCTCTGTGTTTTCACACAAAAGATCTATTGACACATAAGTGTCACTGTACTGATCCTTTGTGCCGGGCACATGGTTATATTAGAGCGCATGTCCAAATACAAAAGACCTTCAGGTCTGGGAGATTGTTAAGATTAAAATAATTCTCTCTTTTTTTTTTCCTTGCGTCTGATTATTTTGCTGTAATACCCTGTTCAACCAAAACCCATTTAAGGGTTACAAACGGTTAAATTGGGGTATATAGGGTGTTATCTTCTTCACTGGTATCTCGTTCGTAGTCCTGGAGGTGACTGGTCCTGAAAAGGACCAATAGCTGGCTGTCTGGATTCCTCTTTGTCCGTTTGTGGTGCCGTGTCGCGCTCATGGTGTTTTTTATGTCCTGCCTCAACTATCTGGCTCGTTTAGTTTTGTGTGTTTCTACGCTCATAGTTTCTGTTGCTTTTGTCTTCTTGCTCTCCTGTATCTGTGACAGTGCTTTTTCAATTATCGTTGGTAGTATCTGTTCTAGCGTTTCTTGGATGATTTCTTTTACTGCTTGGTTGTTCGTTTTAGTTTCTCGCGTGCTGTTTGATGATATTTCCTCAATGGCTATTCTTTCTGCTTCTATTCTTTGGAGTAGTTTTGAGTTTTTTTTCTGTCAGCTCTGTCAGCTTCTTGACATCTGTTTCTACTTGCTGCTGGATTCTTTTCATTTCTTCCATCATGTGTTTTATGTTCTGCATGTCTATCGCATCTTCTCCACTGTCGGTTGGTTCTTCGGCGGCCTGCTTGCTGTTGTTCTCGATTCGCAGTTTCATTTTCATTTCTCTGACTTCAGCGGTCAGCTTGTGTAACTGTCGTCTGTCTATCGTGCGTTGTTTTTCTGCAACATCCGCAGCCACTCTGTGTTTTGCCTCCTTGAAGGGAATGTTTTTGGAAACCGCTTCCTTCAGGATGCTCTTGGTTTCCTGGAACATTGGGCAGCCTCGGTATCTAGCCCCATGGTTTCCGAGGCAGTTTGCACAGGTGCGGTTTGAGTTTATTGCTTTGTAGTTGTTGTTCTCCTTCGCCTTGGGACAATCGCGGTATGGGTGGCCACCCGCACAATATCGACAGACTGCATCCATCCTGCACGTCTTCTTTGTGTGCGAGAACTGCTGGCAGTTGGAGCACTGCATCACCGGAGGGATATAGGCTTCTGTCTTTTTGGTTGTGGTTTCGAGCGTCAGTCTCTCGGGTCTTGTCGATCCTTCTACCGTAACTATCATCAGATTGGTATCTTTCTTGGCCCAGGTTTTTAGTCTTTCGACCTGCGTGATTTTTAGATTTGCGTTTTCATCCTGAAGGCGTCTGTGGACCTCGGCTTCGGAACAACTGGTATCCACCCCTCTGATGACCAACTTCTTTGTTGTTATGTATTTCTCCACCACCACTTTTATTTGGTGGGGCAACTGGACTTCTTTTGGACTAAATTCCAGTTCGGTCATCAGTGAAGTGGTTGTTGTTGTGCTGTTGAGCGAAAGCACGACTCCCTTTTCGTGCCTCCCTACTTTAGCGATACCTCTTCTTCCAGTTATCACCTCGAGGATGTTGATCACTTTGTTGTCGGGTAGGGCCCTGAGTGAGGCCTCACTTCCTGACGTCTGGGTGATCTTTACGATATAAGGTGTTATATCTTGCTTCTGGGCCCTTGAGTTGTCGGCTGTTGTTTCCTTAGGACCAGGAATGGTAGCTTGCTTCTCAGTGTTTTTGATGTTCAGCACTCCTGGGGCTATTTCTACTATCGCTTCTTGAAGAGCGAGCCTAAGGAACTCATCTCCGTCGTCAATTCTTCGAAGTGCATCTATATTGGTCTCTGCGATATCTTCCTCTTGTACCTGTCTGTGCCGAGGAGCTGTCTCTATCAGTTCTTTCATAGTGCTTGCAGGTGGGTCGGTTGTCATCTCGGCATCGTGTGGTGGTGGTGTCAACGGTGTTTTGTGCAGCATCTCTGTGGTAGATAGGGTTTCTGCTGACGATTCGGGTATGTGAGGTGGTGGTCCCATGGTTTCAAGCTCCTGGTTTCTTTTTTCTCTTCTTTCCTGCATCTGCTTTATCTGTTGATGCGCTCTCAACATGTCTTGATGTTCTGGGTCTTCATAATCTCGGCCAGAGACGTTTGCTTCTGCCCTTTTCTGTATTCTTTCCATCATCTGCTCAAACTGTTGTATCGCTCTCAATATTTCTTTACGTTCTGGGTCTTCATCATCATCTACTTCCACGCTAGCACTTGGGGCCGCACTGCTTTCCGGCAATCTGCTCTTGTCCTTTTCCTTCGAAGCTCATCGGTTGTAGTATCAACGGTTGCTTTGTTTGCCTTCTGAGAAGGACTGGCCACGAAGTTGGTAGTTGGAGTATTCTTGCTCTCTGGTTGACTCTGTTTGTTCTTCGTTGGTTCTTGTTTGATGCTGCTGACAAGTGTTTGAGGGCTTGTGTATACTTTCCTCTTTTTTGCTTTTGGCTTGGTACGAGTCATTTTAGTGAATTCCGATGGCTGTGTTCGCCCTGAAAAGGACGCTCGCTTTAGTATAGTGCTGTCTTCCCGTGATTTTTTTTTTTTTTCCTCGCATGAGGTTGCATATTTTTTCCTCGCATGAGGTTGCATTTGCCCCACCCATACCCGGCCCTGGTCAAGACCACATGTCCCAACACAAGAAGATCCAATGACAACATGTGTCATTGTAGTGATGACACATGAATGTCACTGTACCGGTCCCTGTGTCTAGACACATGATCCCAGCCAAAAGCCGGATTCTAGGCATTGGGTTGTACAGCGTAAAATACGCTGTAGTTCTTCCCGTGATGACTGATAGTCCCTTATCCAAAAGGTTGAAAATAATTCTCTCAGCAGTGGGTTCAGTGCTTTAATGATATGAATGTAACATTTTATGATGCGTCTGTAAACAGTATTATTTAAAATGACTTTAATTTGATTTACTTTACTACTAAATAAAAATTATTTGTTTAATTATTTTCGCATAAAGCATAAGTGTCGGTTTAAATAATTTAAATTGCTATGTAAAATAAAGAAATGTAGAGTTTTAAATTACGACCTTTTAATAATAATTTTATCATTTGAATTGTCTCCCTTGATTCATAGTATTCAAGCACTGAACTTACTGCGGAGAGATTTCTCGATCACCCTATATATATATATACACGCCTCCCTGTGCACACGTAGCTGTCCAAAGAAACAAGTCAATGAAGTCAGCAAAACAACGTACCTGGCTGTGGGAAACATTCTTAAAACAGCACAAATTCAAATAAATACTAAACATACGTGGATACTTTGAAGTGACACGTAAGAAATAAAGAAGTAAACAACTAGACAACGGAGAAAAGGCGCCATTGTTTCGCAACGGGAGTGAATCGTGACTAACCTGCGACACATCCTTTTGGTTAGTCACGATTCACTTCCGTAGCGGGTCGATGGCGCCGCTCGGGTGGTACTGTGTTAGATTCCGTAGTAGCCCGACCACTATTGTTATTTTTTTTCCCCTGTTGTCTAGTCTTCTACCAGTGCCTGCAATATACTCATTTATATTTAGTATTTCCTGTTCACAGACCACGGGTTTCACTCTTTATTTATTTCAAAAGTCCACATAAATCTCAGACACGTCACAGTAACATTTCATATTAAAGATACATGTCTTATCTACAGTTATATCAGTAAGTATATACAAATGGCCTTGGACATTTTGAAATAGCAGCCCTAAACAATTTAATGAATACTTTCTAACGGCAATTTTTTTTCGGCCAGAAGAATAAAAATTACGCAAAAGAGCAGCCCGTAAAATCTAGTGGACAGGTAGATTTTCCAACTTAAATAGCATTTAAAAACATTCTTTTAATACGAATAAGTATACTCGTCAAAACAATGTATGAAGAAGAATTAAAACCAGCATATTACTCTTTCACCAACTTTTAGTACATTTTGGAGTGGTCATAGAGCAGTGTTTCTCAACCTTTTTGTGTTCACGGCACACTTTTCAATTTTCTAAAAAATTGCGGCACACCTATCTGACCCCGCGCCTGAGTAAACAAAATTACAGTGATATATACTAAATTAAATACAACTTTTTTTTGTGTGGGTACTTTAGAATAAAGAAAAATCTCAGTTCAATTGTCTTTTAATTGTTTAAAATAATTAGAACATATTTTTCCCCCAAAAAATAAAAATAAAATAAAAATACAAAATTTAATTAGGTCCAAGTGGAAGTACTATGCTTCGTCCATGGCTTTTGAACGTTGTTTATGCGCTTCTTGTGTGTTTGTAATGTCATGAAATTTTGATGCATATCTATTTTTTTAAAGCAGTTAATAGCTCCAATTATTATTGAATGAATTCAAACTATTAAGATCAGTTTTATATTACATCATCACTAAAAATATACTTCATGTTGTCAATTTATAAAACTTTTGCGGCACACTTTGATAGGCGTGGCGGCACACTAGTATGCCGCGGCACACCGGTTGAGAAACACTGAAATAGAGTGTCATTTGACTAATTACTTAACATCTCTTTAATCACACCTGAAGATTTGCCCGGAGTGCAGTGATGTCCATTCTGACCAACAATCTTTAATCACAACATTTATTTGTAAATACACGGTTACCTTTAAAATGTTGGCTTTGATAGCTTATGTCATATACTGGTCACGGATTGACTGATAATTTTATTTTCCCAACACGTCCCATTTTTCTTACTCTTTTTATGTTTCTGGTTTCCTCGATTTTTTTGCACTTTCGGTTTCTTTTCTTTCGGATTTTACCTACGTATCCCATTATTCCCCTCTCAGACCCCACCCCGCGGTTTGATGTCGTTCTGGCCTTTAGTATAAATTCACTTGGTCAGTAGTGGTCAGCTTACGATAATATTACCTAAGCTGCACCAGGTGTTTGTCTGACAAGGGGGATGCTTTTTGCTCGTAACAGCGTTTGATCACGAGCGAGAAATAGTTTCTTTGAAGAAGCGAACCGCTGTCCTACTAAAGTTGGTAGCGTGAGCAAAGGTGAGGCAACCCTTTGAGGTCTGAGTACCCGCTTTCATCTCCGATTCAGGGAGGCACACTCACGTTCGTTCTGAGATTTTTGTTATGGCCCTTGATCGCCGCAGTTAGCTCTAAAATAATATCTACGAAACTTTCTTGCGGTTGGTGTCTTCTGATGTAGACTCTAGAATAACATTTGTCTTACTCATGATTACGTTATACGCCGAATGTCTGTGGAAACATGCGATGCCAGGTGGCCGGGGTTAGCGTCTCTTGTAAACTATAAATCTAGATAGTTTTACTCAGTCAAGCACACTCGTAAATTTTTCCTGCCCGTAGATGACCCAATGAGACAAAGGCAGTTATGGGCACAAAACTAGATTGTGTTGTCTATTCTCGTCATCTCGGGGTAAGTTGACATCTTTTGTAATATATAATTCATGTTATCTTTTATATATAACTTATAGTAGTGGGACTTGAATTATTTTAGATGATTTCTCCCCGGTAATTAATTCAGTGATAATGTAGCGCCGTCTACCGCCTAAGTTAACTGGTGCTTAAGCTGTTAGGTGTCTCCTTGTGTTAATTGTTTACAATGGGTTAATGGTAAACTTACGCTAACAGATACTTACTAGGCGAAGAACCTCATAGTCCGTTCAGTGCTTACCATGGGTTAAGGAGTAAGCTAAAAAGCTGTCATTACTTTAAGGAAATGTCAGTTGTGTAAGTTATTCCCTTAAAACTGAATAGTAATGTGCGAGCGCTATAGCACTTGAATTATAAGAGGTAGTCACTTATTACTTTCTGAGAGAAACTTCTAGTGGTTGAGTGTGGAATTATTATATGCCTACTTGTGTAGTTTCAATGGGCGTGTAACGGGTTCCTTTACCTTTACCTTACTTGTGTAGTTAGACACCAGTTTAGAACTCTCACGGCAATCCAGAAAGCAGCCACTAGCTAGAGATATAATTATATCTTATGTTTAAGTCACAACGTATTATTCGAGCAATAATATTGCATTTTTCTTGTACTCAATTTTTGGGAGGTTATTACTTTTCCCTTTTTGTGTATCGACCCCAAGGGGCGCATACCATTTATTATGTAATGTCTAGTGCTTGTATTTCTGTAAATTCACTTAATGTTGTAAGATGAATTGCATATCCACTCAGCTGGAACTACAGGGTTAGATATACCTTGTGTTGAGTTGGAAGAGGACTTGGAGTAGATTTTGCTGTCAGGGCATTTGCTGACAGGTACATGTAGGTACAAGGTATATTAGCCTATGCTAGCGCATGCTGATAATTGATAGAGTGGAAGTAACAGGTGGGCGATTCATATAGATAAAGACAGCCCGAGACTATCATAGCAATGATAACAATAGTTATAAATCCCATAGTAAGGCATAACTGTTTATTATAACGTTATTGTAAATTTATTGTTTGCTTGATGTAAAGGTTGTTTATTTTGGTCTCCCAGTTTCAGGGTACCCCAATGCTATCGCAGGATTCCAGTCAGGCGAAGAACGTAACATTCTCCTCGATCTCACGGTTCCTGAAAGCAATTAGCACCACGAGTTGTCATCTATACCTGAAGTACAACCATTTTCCACGCCCATCCCTTTAATGGGAAATGAGCTCATGCAGTGTAAAACGAGCCATAGCAAATCTGAAATCGCATTTGGCAGTAGTGGTTTCCTACTCGCCTCTTGATCACCAGTCAGAGCATAGTGGCTTCCAGCATATCGATCAGCACAGCGTCTTCAGCAGAATTGAAAGCACCAGACTGTGTCCTTAAACTGAGCACTCAGTCACAAATAAAGTTCAAACCAGCCAAACCGGATTTAAACATCAAGCACGCAGGCCTATTTCACGCGCTGGATAAATAGCGCAGTGGACCGGTTGTCCTAAATTGACCTCGTCTGGTGTGTGTTTCTGGTCATTCAAAACCCCTCCCGCACATATTAGCGGTCAGCCGAATATAGACAGAGTAATCTACAGCCTATCTTGTTGCTAGTGTGTGACCAACGGTGCATGGATAGCGCCTACAGTGGATTTATAGTGTAATTCATCACATGTAGGAGTATATACATATAAAGACACTAACTGGAGCTAATGAATTTGGTTCCACAGACGCGGAAAGATTAGGAACTCTGTTTATTTATTTGTCGATTTTCTACAGGAGGGTTTTTGTGTTGGTGGAGTGTTTGTTCGTGGGTGTTTAATTGGATATTTGTTAATTTGATGTGAATATTGATGCCTTTCTTATGTTGTTGTGCTGATATACTTATTTCATATATTTTCTTCCTTCAAGAACCTTTAATAAATTTAACTCATTTATTAACGAGCTGTTCACGACTGTGGTAAAGTGAGATGTTATAAATATTTATAGGGGACTTAGTGTACTGACTGAGATCAGCTGTGAAGGTATATATATCTAATAAGAGTAGTGTATTATATATAACCTTACTTGCTGCCACATATGTATACCTCAGTCAGAATTATTCTGGAATAGTGTGATGACTACGTTATATGTCTAGGGTATGTGTATGATGAAGTGTAAGTCATAACAACAACAGACAGATAAACAATTTAATTTATTCCACTACACTTGACAACACTGTGACACTCACATACATAAAACACTCTACAAGGATATCTTAAAGGAGTCACTGATAACTTTTCAAATAACAATATGTATTCATTGCTGTCATGAATGAATATGTGTCCTGATTCAAATACAAAGGGAACCAGGAATCACAATCAATTTTAATTACAAGTTATAAGTACAGACTTTATCAATATGAATATTGTAGTGACATATATTATTAAAAGTATCCTATGTGTGTCAGTTGTGTAGTAGTAATATGAGGTAATACTGGTTTTGTTTTGTTCAAGCTCTGTTGGTATTTGTCATCATGACTTCAATAGTTTGTCTTTATTGGAACTAGTATTGGAGATGTTCTCAGTTCCTGGTATTAAAACAATTTACTTCCCCTCTTAAGTTTATGTTACAATGTTATTTTAAGATGGGGTACATAATGTTGAGCTCAGCTGGCCACATCAGCTTATCTTGCGTGATGGCGGCAGGAAAAGACTCCTCTGCTCGATTTCTCCCCTGGGCTCTGGAGACACCTCACTGATAGCTAAATGGACCAAGGAGTATGCTGTCCGACTCTGGATTCAGCAAAGCTCTGACCAGGTGCTGCTCAATAACGTCAAGACCACGGTCCCTGAAAACAAGAAGGATGTACCTTCTACTTCATAACTAATTGATACTCTAGTTCTACACTGAGCACAATACATCACAAACATTGAGTTCAGAGCGTTAGGCCAACTGTCAGCTTCATCTGAAATACTTTATACCAGTATTAACCTCCTTAATGGTTACTACGCCTCTGCACTTCCAGCATTATTTCTTTCTAGTCAATCATCTAGGTGTCAGTGTACTGTTTGGCCATTCCATGCTGTTTTACTTTCCTCCGACACCTTCTGTTCAGGCTGGAGCATTATAGGCTTTACATCATGTTTGCTACTGAACTACACATATATACAGGCATACATTAACAATTCACATTCAATTTTCATTAAAAGATACTGAATGTTTCAAGCTTACCACAATTCATGGAAATACACAGATACGTTGACTAGCAATGAATTCTGGCACAAATACTGGCACAAATTCCCATCTGCTTATGTTCCAGGCTTTTATTTAGCAAAAATATGAGCTGGCTTCAACGCACTGTTGCTTTATCAAGCTTATTTGAACTAGTGGTCTCGAACTAACGCTCCTAAGTGAGTATATCAGCGAGTCTGGCCAATGGAGCCACGTTTCGACAAGTGTTTGAAAAAATTTTAACTTCCTACGTCTCCCCTAACAACCAAGGATAGCATTTATAGTCCGACTAATCGTGTTTAGCCTTACATATCATTCCAGCCAATCAGTTCAAATGTAACTTGTGGCCCATTTCCCGTACAATGGTGGTTTAAAAAATCTACCACTGAGCGATTCTGATTTTGGGTGTTGTCTGATAGCACCATCATTTTATTTTGGCTATAACTTGTTAATTCCTAGACTATTTGCGTAACGTTTTACATATTCTTTGTCAGCAAGCCCTAAGGAACCCAAATATACAAATTTAAAAGAGCTACGTGGCTGCGTTCAAAATATGCAATTTCTTCTACCTCCTGTTTCGAAGATGTGCTGTCTGGGTACTGTAATGTTTTCAAACGTAAACCCATCTATTGTCATCTTTCCTAATAAGAGTTTTTCAGGATTTAAAAACCTAACTCTGGGAAGGGTAGTGAATTTTATCACTGTCCGTCTGAAAAAAAGTTAGTGCATGTGGCCTTACACGCGTGATAGTAGTAATTGTGTATCGCGCGACGCGTGTTGCATGCGTTCCTGATTTTCAGCCCTCCCTCTCTCTTTCTATTTGAGTCCATCTGTTCGTTCGTTTTGGGTAACGTAGTATAATTAATGTTAGGATTAATTTAGGTCATTACGCATTGTGCCTCTCAATGTTTTTCTCAGAAATGCAATACCCGTTTTAATGTTGTCATTGTGACAGCACTGTTCTTTACCATTCTTCTTCCTTTCTTTATTATATGTATTTATTAGGCTTTATATTTACTTGATCAAATTAGAGAGAGAGAGAGTCTAGTTGGTTCTTAAGACTATATAAGTGTGTTGGGGCCTGGAAAGAGAGAGCTTTAATGAATCCTCTTCCAGGTTTGTCTCAAGTTCACCCTATTTTACACATTATCTGTGTGTTGTCTATAATTCTGTCAGTTCACTCTCATTGTCGATTTCACTAAAATTGTCTGACTCGACAAATACTCTAAAACCATAACTCAACCCCGACAGATGGGGGCTCGTCCGGGATGAATCTCTTACAAGATTCTATTTTGATTCTTGGAGTTTAGTGTTTTGCAGATTATAGGAATTTCTATCCCCTAGACAAATCGACCTTTTTCTTTTGGAAGAAGTCTGAACAGCGTTTTTTTTCTCCACAGCAATCATAAATCACACGTTACAATTATTGTTCATTTTACACATTATCTGTGTGTTGTCTATAATTCTGTCAGTTCACTCTCATTGTCGATTTCACAAAAATTGTCTGATTCGACAAATACTCTAAAACCTTAACTCAGCCACGACAATACTCTAAGATTTGTCTGGTTTCCTTCTTCGTGTAAGCGCTACACAGAGTTGACCGTGAGCAAAGACATGCTTCTGGTAGGTATACCTACTTGATCAAATGATGGTGCCTGTGTTTTGTTGATAGTCATGACAAAAACTAAAATCACAGGAAACAGGAGACGACATGTCAAGATGACAGGAAACATGGTTTTGCTTATCTCTACATTGATGGGCTGAATGAAAACTTGCCCATCTTAATTGTTGCATGTGATGATTTTTGTGTGTCTTTAGTTGCATCCTTAAATGTTCATGATTTAAAAAAAAAAACATAAAAAAGGTATTGGGTGGCACATTTATGATGAAACTAAGTTATTAAACTTCTCTGTCTTTTTTGACGGGCTACTTACGAAGAGATCTGTGAAATCCGTTTATATCTACCAGTCTGACCAATACATCACGAAAAGTTTGAAGGTTATGCATGTTCTTTTAATGGGTGTTCAAGATAGCTTTCGCTCACTGAACACTGCAGTGCGCGCAGTTTCTGTATTTTTCCGAAAAGTCGGTGTGATTGTTTCAGATAAACGTTACCAGGAAAAATATTAATGTGTCGATTAGTTCTAGACGTAATTATTTTATTTTTTTTATTTGCAAAGAATGAAAATAACTCTTAAGAGCAGTATGTGAACTTCAGCAAATAGGTAGCATGCCGGTTCACAGATAAATTCGTCGAGCAGTTCTACGATTTCGACAGGTAAGAAGCAGAAGTAGAAGAGATAGTAATGTGCTATATATAAATATATATATAAAGTCAACTAATGGCAATGTTTTTATATACGTATATTTATACATTTATCAGAATGCTTTCAATATATACGTGAGGTCAGTTTATAGCAACATTTTTCCATGTGTATATAACATAATTTATATACATATTTTGTAAAAAACTCAGAAACAAATTTACTCTGCATTTCTTACTCATTTCTCGTCTCGCTTTTCTGCCCCATGTCTACGTCTTATGTATCTCCTTGTCCATGTATCACGTATCTCTCTCATGTCTGTGTCTTGCACATCTCCCTCATGTCTTTGTCTCTTGTATCCCCTTGTTGTCAGTATCTCCCTTATGTCTATGTCTCGCTTATCTCTCTTCTTTCTGTGTCTAGCGTATCCCATTATGGCTGTGTCTCGCTTATCTCCCTCGTTTCTGTGTCTCGTGTATCATTTCCCTTATAATCTGTCTCGCGTATCTCCAACTTGTCAGTGTCTCGGGTAATTCCCTCATATCTGCGTCTTGCATGTCTGTCTCGTGTCTGTGTCTCGTGTATCTCCCTTGTAATCTGTATCTCGCGTATCTCCAATTTGTCAGTGTCTCGGGTAAATCCCTCATATATGCGTTGCGCTTGACTCCCTCGTGTCCGTGTCTCTCCCTTATAATTGTCTCGCCTATTTTCCTTATGTCTATGTCGTGCCTATGTCCCTCTTGTCATTATCTGACGTATATCCCTCCTGCCTGTGTCTTGCGCGTCTCACATATGTATATGTCTCACGTATCTCCCTCATGTATGTGTCCCACATATCTCTCATTTGTCTGTGTCTTACATATCTCCTTCATGTAAATGTCAACTGGAACTCTCTTATGCCTGTGTCTAGCGTATCTTCATTATGTCCGTATCTTGCATAATTCCTTCGTGTCTTTGTCTCGCACTTCTTCCTCACGTCCATGACATCACATGCACTTTTCGAAAACCGTCTCCAGTGAACTCCAAAGTCTGCAAAGGTCCTATATTATAATAACAAATGCAAAGAACGCACAGTCAGACATACTATAAACGCATACAATATAGAAGACCATAACAAACATCAGCACACAAAGTGTGTCTGCAGATTTGAAATGAGACAATGATAATATCATTATTATTGCTACATTATTTTATCCCAGACTAACAAAAAACGCTCATTCATAAATGGTGATTCGTTACATGATACTGAACATTAGGTTATGTTCTTGTCTCTCGGGGAATAACTTCAATCAGATATGATAAATGAAACAGAAAAATCGATAAGCCTGCCACAAAGTTTACCACTGACAGCGAAGACTTGCAGTAATGTTGATCTGAGAGTTCAGATGAGGCCCGGGCCATTTTACTCTGTGAGGCACCCTCATTTTTAGTGAAGAGGGTTACAAATTATTTTGATGTAAAGAAAGGCTGGTACATTTTATTATTTATCCGCAGAATGAGGCACCCTTTGACGTGAGGCTCAGGCCAAATGATCCTGCTGAGCCCCCTCACGCGGAGTCTCATGGTGATCCCTCAAGAGAAGAAAAGAAAAGTTAAACTAAGGGGTAGACTGAGACGAAAAACTGAAGCGGAAACTCAAAGTGTAACGAACACAGCAACCCATTACGTCAGAATAGCGGATCCCTGGACAACCTAATACTCATGATAATAATTAAAGCAGATAAGGGGGGGGGGGGGGGGGGAGAAACACATGAACGAATACACAGCAACAACCCTTTGAACCAGGGGTTCTCAAACGGTGTGGCACGAGAGGATGGCAGGTGTAGCCGGAAGATTCAAAGGCGATCAAGGATTTAGAGAGATTTTAAAAAAAAATCTTATGCCAAAAATTAATATGAAAGTCATTTTCTTATTTATTTTGTTAACCTGTGATATAATATGGGAAATATGTTTATAGAAACCCACAGAATTTTCAAAAATTTTTTTTTCTGATTTTATTCATTAATATAATTTATTTTATATCAAATAGATACAGTTCTCCACGACATATTTTTGTTAACAGGAATTTTCAGCTCTGAAAAATATTAAAGACCAGAAAAGAGAAATAATTTTTTATGTTGAGGAGATGAGAGTTTGTTTGTCTCAAGACCTATTTTAATGAGATTACCCTATAAAAAAAACAAGCTTACACCTCTCATTATATTTGTATATTTTGTGAATGAATAATTTTTTATGTAGCTGTATTGTTTTATACTTTCTGGATGTCTCATGATCATATCATAAAGTAGCTGTGTTCTATGTTATGAATGAAGCACTGCTAGGAGTTTATTTTTGTGTGTGTGTGAAGGTATTTCTTATCAATAAAAGATTCGGTGTGGCGTTAGCAAATTTTCTGTCCGAAAGTGTGTCCCAGAGAAAAAAGGTTGGGAACCACTGGTCTAAACAAAAGTTTCTGAACATGTTGTCCACGGACCTTTTGGGGGTCCATGAATGCATTCTAGGGTGTTCTTGTACGAAACTAAAGACTTTGAATTTTAATTCTCACCAACGTGTTTCCTCGGAAAATTGTCAAAGATTGTTGCATTTAAATAAAAACTATTCTCTTTACAGATTGTTTTTGCATTTCAGAATAACTATATGTAGGCAAAACTATTTTTCTTTGCCATAAAATGTATTGTTTGTAAGCAAATATGTTAATTACAGTGGAACAAGAGTTGAGAAGAAGACACAGGCGGTGGAAAGGACACACATTGAGGAAACCTGTTGATAACATTACAAGGCAGTCCTTGTTCTGGAATCCACAAGGAAAGAGAGGCAGAGGTAGACCAAAAAACACACGGAGAAGAGAACTGGAAACAGAGGTGAATATGATGAGGAAAACGTGGAAAGAACTTGAGCAGATGGCACAGGACAGGAAGACTTGGCATGCGTTTGTTGAAGGCCTATGCTCGTCGGGGAGCTAAAGGGTTGAGATGAATTTACCATGATACAACGTTAACATATCTCCAAATATAAGGATAAAATGTAGGGATAAAAATAATGCGTAGGATACTAGGAGACATGCTCGCCCATGCCCGCATTTCCTACCGCCATTTCAAACTATCTAGTTAGACGTGCAGACGAAACGGTTTACCCTTTGTAGACGGGAGGATAACGGAGATCTAAAAAGGAAAAATATGACTGAACACGTGTTTGAATATAGCAAGGCTAAAAGACGCAATTGGTAGTAAAAGAAAAAAAATTCACGTCACTAGTTGACACAATGTAAGGAAATGGACAGAAACGACTTTAGCTCTTGTCAGAAACAGTCATTTCTTGGACATTTTACGTTGCTTGGTTGTTTATTTGAATTCAGCGGCAAACGCCGTAGAGAAGGTTCTCGAACAAATTTAAAAAAAAACTAAACGAGGAAAAATATGATTTTTCTTAATAATAGAGTTATGAATATAAAACCTAGCTAGTTTGATAGCCCATCATAAGCAGAGAAATAATATACTTTAAATTATACAGACGGATAGATAACAAGGAAGATATTGACAAAAGACTGTATTGTTCATATCAGACTAGCGACTGTACTATCCATAATTTCACTAAAGTTTCAAATATTCGTCCTTGAGACACGCAAATGCAAAAATCAAGCTGTAACTAAAGAGAGGGGAAAGGTGGAGAATTGTGGCTAAAAATAACTTAGGAGGCAAATTTGTGTAGGGTATTGCATGTAGAACCAAGTGTATTTTTGTGAAAAAAACAAGTAGAGACAACGGACCAACAGACGATAATGCATACTTGACTGAGATCTGACTGAAATTTGACTTTTGGTTGTAGATTTGAAAACGTTAGGGGGGAAGTCTGTGATTGGTCAAATGTAATCATATTGGCAGGACAGAGATGCGCAATTTTGCCATTTGATAAAATTCTGTCCAGGGACACAGTTGATTATTGCCTGTGGTGTTTTTCCCAGAAGATATTACATACATTTAGTGGGACGCCATCATATAGCCAGCAGCTCAGCTGAGTTTTGCTAGCAAATAACTGTGTTCTCAATTCTGAATTCTGGTAAGAATGAAAGTATTTATTTTGTACATTTTAATATTTCGAGTGATTGATACTGCCATATCATATAAAATGATTACGACAAGTAAGTGTTCGCTCTAGATCCCCAGCCCAAGTTCAGGGTCTAGAGGCAAACAAAATATATGGACGCCTAACTAAGACTATGGAAGGCGGATCTATTGTTGAGATCAGTGGGAACATATCACCTATCTTATTGAATAAAAGGAAACTATTGAACATATCTCAGATGCACTGCAGTCTTGGGGAACTAGTACTATATGAAAACAACTGGGTAAGATGTGCTGTGTGGTCAGAGAGATCTGACCCTATATGTATATTGTTGATGCGTTGTGCTGTGTGTAAGAGTGGTGCAGTAAATAGATTACTGACACAGCGCACAAACTTTGTTTCAGAATTGTGAGTTTCTGTTGTGGCACTAGGGTAGTGCCACAAAAGTAATCAAGCTTTCACAGGCAGATGTGTGTGCCGCCTACAGTGGTGTTGGTGCAGTATATCATTGTTTCCTAGCTACCGAGAGGAGGGGCCACCGGAATCCAGCATGAGATCTTCGCAGACAAGATGAGTGATTAGTGGCCTGCTGAGGATTCACCATACTCCTAAAGAATTTATAAATATTTCCCCAACACAAAATATACTGAATTTTGGGAAAGATAGCACTTATTAAAGTTTATAAGAAAATGGACAAAGCTTGTTCTAGTCACAGAGTGGGTGTGATGACACCACCCCAACAGCATATCCAGTAATAGTTCTCCCAGAGACTTGATAAATATAATTAATATTATCCAGTCTTATAAAATACTTATGTACACACTTTCCATTTTATTATGCCATATATTCATGCATTCCATTTATAACTCCATAACTTTTTCATATGTTCTGACCAAACTAAAACATTGGTTCAGAACAAATAAATTTAAAGAAAATTTTAATATTTAAGTAAAACAGCCTGAGTTAGTTCAGTGTGTTATAAATTTTATTAATAGTATTAGACATTAATTATCTGTGTGTGTTTGTATATTCTACTACAACACATTACATTTCAGTACCCTAGACTTTTTAACGTAGCTACATTCATAATAGGAAAAAATATATGTTTGAGGTCATAAGTGGTAGTAAGAAGGGCCTTCTGTAATTCCCATCTACATTTATCTCAGGAGCCTTCACAGCTGACCTCATACATTACACTAGGTAACACAACAACCATAGGGTACCATCAAAAACCACTACAAATATTGGGGTCTTGTCCAGGGATATTTAGTTAATTAAAGATATTGGAATCTCCTGATGGGAGAATTAAACCAGTGGGGACAGATTGTAAAAATTTAAAAAGTGTCCCTTAAAATAAAAGGGGAAAATAAAAGTTGGTGAATCTTCACAGCCTGTGGTAATTACTTAATTATTTAATTAATTAGAATTACCTTGTCTAATTTAGATAATTAGAATTACCTGTCATTAGATAATTAGAATTACCTTAGTCATTAATTAGTTAGATTTACCCTAGTCATTGTTATTTTGTATGATGGCTGACCTGGCAAAATTCAGATCAGCTGCTGTGCTAACGGCGAGGGAGATGAACATGGAGGGTCAGGTTTTAATTCAGTATGTGACTTCTGAATGTGACAAGTATATTGAAAGGGAAGATAGGAGGTTAGCTGAAGAGAAGAGGTTACAAATTGAGGCTGATAAAGAACTTAAGAGGCTGCAGATTGAGGCTGACAAAGTCTCTAAAGCATTGGAGGCAGATAGGGAGAGTAAAAGACTCCAATTTGAGGCAGAAGATAAGAGAAGGGAGGCAGAAGGTAGAAGGTTGCAAAGGGAGCACGAATTACGACTAAGGGAGCTGGAATTACAAGGCCATGCTCCTGAAAATGGTGCCAGCCCTTTTGCCTCAGATGCTACGCCTAGTCAGGGAGTCTCAAACTCAGCTATGGGGTTTCATTTGGACCATTTTGTTGAGAAAGACGATGACATCGAGGGGTACCTCAGTCGATTTGAATTATTAGCTACTACATATGGGTTAGAGTGAGAGAGTGGTGGAGTCTAAAGTTATCACAGGGACTGAGAGGTACTTCTTATGAAATTTTTGCTAAAATGAATAGGGAAGACCAAGAGAATTATGACATGCTAAAGCAGGCTTTGTTATTGAGATACGAAAAACATGGTGAATTTTATCGTAAGAAATTTAGAAATGCCAAACTGTTGTCTGGGGAGACATACCACCAATTCTCTGCCAGACTGGAAACCTATTTGGATAAATGGACTGCTCTGGGGAAGACCCAAGATCTTAAAGAAATGATCATGATAGAGCAATTAAGAGAGTCCATGGACCCAGACTTGAGAAAATTTCTCATGGAACAAGGTGCAGAGAGGTTAGGGGAGGTTTTAAATGTCGCTGAGAGGTATCAGGCAGCCCAAGCAGAGGTAAGTGGCACTAAAAAGAAGCACATAGACAATTTTAAAGCTCCACAGCAATTTAATAAATTTGATAATAGAGAACAGGGTAATAAAGGCAGGACAAACTTTGAACGGCCAAGAAATGACTATCGGGACAGAAACTCACAGTTCAATGACCAAAAATATAATGAAAGAAAACCGTTAAACCAAGGAAAAAGATGGTGCAAATGGTGTAAGAAAGACAACCATAACACCGAATTTTGTAGAAGGAAACCTTCAAACATTGCTGCAATGAAGTCGGGGACTCAAAGATTAAAGGTTAATCCTAATTCAGTATACCACAGAAAACAGTGGAAATACAAGGGGCGACTAAGGACATACCACTCATGACACTTCCCATCGCAAGGATAACGGTGAAAACTCGCTATGTGGAAGGAGAAATCAGAGCAGCAGTGATAGATGAACCAATCTACCCTCTGATATTGGGGTGTAGGTACGTCTTCTTAAGGAATCCCGAGAGACCTGTGATCATGGCGACAGTGCAGACCAGGTCACAGAAAAAGGAGGAAGAAGGTGAACCTATAAATGCTCATCCAGAGGAGATGAGGAAGGCGCAGGCTGAGGATAGGACACTCAAGCCATGTTTTAAAAAATTGCCCAAATGCCACACACCTCCAAGCAAGGGAGAATACTTTATGAAGAACAAATTATTATACAGGAAGGCCGGAACTGGAACAAATGGTCACAACCAGCTGGTTCTTCTCACTTCATATAGGGATAAAGTGATGGAACTCGGGCATGCGATTCCCTTCAGTGGTCACATGGGGATCAGCGCCACAGGACAGCGTATAGCTTGTCATTACTTCTGGCCAGGGATAACGGAGGATATAAAAAGATATGTCAAATCCTGTCCAGAATGTCAAAGGGTAGCTCCAAAGCATTGGACTGCTCCTGCAACTCTAGGGGAAATGCCCATAGTGGGAACACCTTTTGAGAGGGTTGCAGTGGATATTGTGGGACCTCTCACTCGGACCAAGAGGAGGAACAGTTACATCCTTACTCTGGTGGACACTTGTTCTATGTGGGGAGAGGCGGTAGCCCTGCCATCAATTAATTCAAAACTTGTAGCAGAGGCACTACTTACAATATTCACAAGATTAGGATTCCCGCATCAAATCTTGACTGATAATGGCTCACAGTTCAAGGGAAAACTAACGGAAGAAGTTTTTAAGCTATTTCAAGCCAGACACTTTCATTGTAGTCCGTACCATCCACAAGGGAACGGCCAGGTAGAGAGGTTCAATGGGACTCTCATTTCTATCCTGAGGAAGCTGGCACACGAAAAAACCGGATCTGTGGGATCAATTCCTGCCCGCCGCGTTGTTTGCGTATCGGGAGGTACCACATAGTTCAACCGGGATGGCTCCCGCAACTCTGCTATTTGGGAGGCCAATAAAAGGTCCATTGGAAGCTTTATTAAGGACCTGGACAGATGAGAAGGCAGAAGAGACTGTTACCTCATCGTATCAATATGTGAACGAACTGACCACTCGTCTGAAAGCTGGATGGAAACTGGCAAATGATAATTTGAGACAAGCCAGGAAGAAACATGCAGCATATTTTAATAGGAAGGCAAAGGACAGAGAACTAGCTGTGGGAGAGAAGGTGCTTCTTCTACTACCCGGCAGCCAGAATAAATTACAAATTGGATGGCAAGGTCCATATACGGTTCTAGAGAAGGTGTCTAGAACAAACTATAAAATTGACAAAAAGGGGAAGGAGAAAGTTTATCATGTAAACCTTTTAAAGAAGTATTTGGACAGACCACTCCAGGAAAGCACCCCCTTACTGACCTTAGCTATCGCAACTCAAATGCAAAAGGAACCACTCACCTCACATGAATACCCATTACATCCTTGTGAAACAGCCGCACAGGTAAAAGTCAGTAAGCACCTGACTAAAAATCAGAGGGAGAGAGTTCAACAGGTTCTGGAGGAACATACAGATGTATTAACAGATAAACCAGGACATACAAATTTGCTACAGTATGACATGAAACTGGTAGACTCAAACCCAATCTGTATGAGAGCCTATTCTATTCCGTTCGCGAAGGAGAAGGCATTGAAGGAAGAAATAGATTATTTGTTGAAGGAGGGGATTATTTCACACAGTGAATCATCTTTTAGCTCCAGTGTAGTATTGTTGAGAAAACCGTCTGGGGAACACAGACTGTGCATAGATTACAGGAAACTGAATGCTGTTACAGAAGGACAAGTGGATCCATTACCAGATACAAAACAGTTATTTGCCAGATTAAACAAGGCAAAATACTTTTCAAAGGTGGATCTTAGTAAAGGCTATTATCAGATTCCAGTGAAGCCTGAAGTGAGACCTTATTTAGCTTTTAGCACCTCAGAAGGACATTATGAATTCAACATGCTACCATTCGGATTGAAAAATGCTCCGAGTGTATTTTCAAGGATGATGCGCAAATTGTTGGATCCCCTGAATAACCCATGTATCACGAATTTCATGGATGATATTCTCGTCGCCACAGAGACATTTGAAGAACACATTAACTCTCTAAAAATGTTATTTGATAGGCTTAGGGAGGCGAACTTAACTGCTAGGCCAACAAAATGTTGTATTGGATGCAAGGAGTTGGAATTCTTAAGACACACTGTATATCAGGGTAACATGACCCCTGACCCCAAGAACTTGGAAAAACTGCAGAGAGCACCTAGACCACAAACAAAAAAGGATGTGCGATCATTCGTGTCGTTATGTGGATTTTACCAGAAATATATCAAAACTTTTAACTCTATTTGTGCTCCTCTGACGGATCTGACTCGCAAGGGACATCCAGATAAAATAATTTGGACTGCGCAATGTGAATTGGCTTTTCAAGATTTAAAGGAAAAACTCACTAGCAAGCCTATTCTCAAATTGCCTGATTTGACACAGGACTTCGTGGTGAGAACAGATGCAAGTAATGTAGGCCTCGGGGCGGCTCTGTTGCAAAGGTCATCTTCACCCGATGGGGAACTGAACCCAGTCGCTTATGCAAGCCGCAAATTGAATAAAGCGGAACAAGGATATTCCACAAGCGAAAAAGAATGTTTAGCGTTAATCTGGGCAATAAAAAAGTTTCAAATCTATCTGTATGGTAGGACTTTTGTGGTCCAGACGGATCATCAGCCACTGGTATTCTTATCTCAGGCTAAGCATGAAAATGCTAGATTGTTGAGATGGTCTTTATTATTGCAACCTTATCAGTTCAGTATTGAGTATATCCCAGGGTCATTGAATGTCGGTGCAGATTTCCGCAGTCGGCACCCCTGTGATCAAAATTAGAGTAGTGTTAGGCGTGAGGAGTAATTTTAACTATGTGTATCACTGGTTTTGGAACTTGCCGTAGTGCATTTTCTCAGGTGGGGAGATGTGTGATGAATTTACCATGATACAACGTTAAAATATCTCCAAATATAAGGATAAAATGTAGGGATAAAAATAATGCGTAGGATACTAGGAGACATGCTCGCCCATGCCCGCATTTCCTACCGCCATTTCAAACTATCTAGTTAGACGTGCAGACGAAACGGTTTACCCTTTGTAGACGGGAGGATAACGGAGATCTAAAAAGGAAAAATATGACTGAACACGTGTTTGAATATAGCAAGGCTAAAAGACGCAATTGGTAGTAAAAGAAAAAAAATTCACGTCACTAGTTGACACAATGTAAGGAAATGGACAGAAACGACTTTAGCTCTTGTCAGAAACAGTCATTTCTTGGACATTTTACGTTGCTTGGTTGTTTATTTGAATTCAGCGGCAAACGCCGTAGAGAAGGTTCTCGAACAAATTTCAAAAAAAAAAAAAAAAAAAAAACTAAACGAGGAAAAATATGATTTTTCTTAATAATAGAGTTATGAATATAAAACCTAGCTAGTTTGATAGCCCATCATAAGCAGAGAAATAATATACTTTAAATTATACAGACGGATAGATAACAAGGAAGATATTGACAAAAGACTGTATTGTTCATATCAGACTAGCGACTGTACTATCCATAATTTCACTAAAGTTTCAAATATTCGTCCTTGAGACACGCAAATGCAAAAATCAAGCTGTAACTAAAGAGAGGGGAAAGGTGGAGAATTGTGGCTAAAAATAACTTAGGAGGCAGATTTGTGTAGGGTATTGCATGTAGAACCAAGTGTGTTTTTGTGAAAAACCAAGTAGAGACAGACGGACCAACAGACAATAATACATACTTGACTGAGAGCTGACTGAAATTTGACTTTTGGTTGTAGATTTGAAAAACGTTAGGGGGGAAGTCTGTGATTGGTCAAATGTAATCATATTGGCAGGACAGAGATGCGCATTTTTGCCATTTGATACAATTCTGTCCAGGGACACAGTTGATTATTGCCTGTGGTGTTTTTCACAGAAGATATTACATACATTTAGTGGGACGCCATCATATAGCCAGCAGCTCAGCTGAGTTTTGCTAGCAAATAACTGTGTTCTCAATTCTGAATTCTGGTAAGAATGAAAGTATTTATTTTGTACATTTTAATATTTCGAGTGATTGATACTGCCATATCATATAAAATGATTACGACAAGTAAGTGTTCGCTCTAGATCCCCAGCCCAAGTTCAGGGTCTAGAGACAAACAAAATATATGGACGCCTAACTAAGACTATGGAAGGCGGATCTATTGTTGAGATCAGTGGGAACATATCACCTATCTTATTGAATAAAAGGAAACTATTGAACATATCTCAGATGCACTGCAGTCTTGGGGAACTAGTACTATATGAAAACAACTGGGTAAGATGTGCTGTGTGGTCAGAGAGATCTGACCCATTCTGTGTAGTGTCGTTGTGTTGTGCTGTGTGTAAGCGTGGTGCAGTAGGTAGATTACTGACACACCGCACAACTTTTGTTTCAGAATTGTGAGTTTCTGTTGTGGCACTAGGATAGTGCCACATAAGTAATCAAGATTACACAAGCAGACGTGTATGCAGTCAAACAGTGTGACGGTGCAGTCTAGCATTGTATTCTAGCTACCGAGAGGAGTGGGCCATCTGAATCCAGCATGAGATCTTCGCAGACAAGATGAGTGATTAGTGGCGTGCTGAGGATTCACCATACTCCTAAAGAATTTATAAACATTTCCTCAACACAAATATACTGAATTTTGGGAAAGATAACATTTATTAAAGTTTATAAGAAAACGGACAAAGCTTGTTCTAGTCACAGAGTGGGTGTGATGACACCACCCCAACAGCATATCCAGTAATAGTTTCCCAGAGACTTGATAAATATAATTAATATTAAGCAGTCTTATAAAATACTTATGTACACACTTTCCATTTTATTATGCCATCTATTCATGCATTCCATTTACAACTCCATAACTTTTCATATGTTCTGACCAAACTAAAACATTGGTTCAGAACAAATAAATTTAAAGAAAATTCTAATATTTAAACTAAAACAGCCTCAGTTAGTTCAGTGTGTTATAGAATTTTATTAATATTATTAGACTTATTAATTATCTGTGTGTGTTTGTATATTCTACTACAACACATTACATTTCAGTACCCTAGACTTTTAACGTAGCTACATTCATAATAGTAAAAAAAAAAGATATGTTTGAGGTCGTAAGTGGTAGTAAGAAGGGCCTTCTGTAATTCCCATCTACATTTATCTCAGGAGCCTTCACAGCTGACCTCATACAATCAATAGGTAACACAAAACAACCATTCAGTACCATCAAAACCACTACAAGGGTGTTGACTGATTGAAATGTTTAATTTACGCGTAAACGTACATTGTTTTTCAAGAAGGGGTCCGTATACTTAACCGGACAATCAGAGGTCTGCCTCATGTCCGTGTCTCATGTATCTCCCTTATAACACTGGACACAAAATTTTGACTTATTGTGTGTACCTGAGATTAAACCAAGTTACCTTTATGTTGTTCGGGCTGCTGAATATGAAAATGGCCGTTTTTCGTAAAACACCGGATTAGCTCTAGTTTTTTTTAAAAATATCTATAAAACAAGTTTTACACATTTTGCATTTTACATACCATATGATAATAATGCTCATAGCGGAAATGATTCACGGCGACGCCTTTTTGCCTGTCACTTGTAATGAGTTTCTGGAGCATCTCTCACATGGGTCCAACAATAGTCTGCTAGCATTGCTGCATTCCATTTCCCTTGGTACCTTTTTTCGAGGGTAGTAATGTCCTGATGAAATCGTTCCCAATGCTCGTCACTGACTGCACCGCAGTTAGCAGGGGAAGAAATCCAGATGAGAGTGTAAAAAGTGTAATTTCAAAGACATGTTGTACCCAAGTCTCTCGTAGCGCTGCAAGAGGGTTTTTCTCTAAGCTCCTTGTAATTGTCAGCCTTGTTGTTTCCTAGAAAGTTTGTGGCCACTTGCTGGAAAGCATTCCAAGCTAACTTTTCATCACCTGTGATGATATCATCAAAACGCTGATCTCGGAAGAGCTGACGTATCTGTGGACCGACAATATACACCTTCCTTGATTTTGGCCTCACTAAGTTCTTGGAAAATTTATCACGAAGGTATAAAAATCCTGCCCCATTTCGATCCATGGCCTTTACACGGAGAAGAGGGAGAAAGATCTTGTGAGATTCTACAAGTGGTTCGTTCAGTACATTCTGTTTCCCCGGTTCAAGTGATTCTCGTTGGGGGCCAATCCTTTCTCTTGTGGTGGGAAGTCCTGGCACGGCTGTGCCACAGACAGAGGAAACAGCAAAACTTTGTGTAACCCTGCTGTAGCCCCCATCAAGATGACAATTAACCGTCAGGTCACCACAAATCTGCCACTATACTTGTCATAGCTGATGGTGTGTAACAGTTGTTTTCATGTTGTTGTAAGTTTCTTTCATGTGGACAGCATACCCGAGTGGAACAGATGGTAAAACGTTACCATTATGGAGCAGCACAGCTTTTAAGCTCAACTTGGACGAATCAAAGAACAGCCTTCAATAGTCGTCTTTGTAGTTGATGTGTAGTGCTGCCATCAGACCCACTATATCAACGCAAGCAATGAGGTTATCTGTCATTTTGAAATATGGAAGCAGATCTTTTTGCCGAGCACGAAACACGGACACATGCTCATTCTCTAGAAGATTCCATTGCTGCAGTCTGGATCCCAACAGCTCTGCTTTATTTTTTGGCAATTCCAGATCTCTCACTAAATCATTCAATTCACTCTGGGTAATTTTATGTGGCTATGCAGACTCATCAATAGGCACGAAATCAGGATGTAAATGCTTTCACAGGTGACGGATGTCCACTGGCCTTGTTATCCTCTTCATCATCCATAGTATAAGATTCTGGTGGGTCGGGAACAGGAAGTCCTTCCCCGTGAGGCACTGGCCGCATAGCAGAGGGAATATTCGGATAGGTCACAGGCCGCTTTTTCTTCTTAGAAATACCATGTCCAATTGGAGGAGTCATGCAAAAGTAACAATTATTAAGATGGTTTGTCGGTTCCCTCTAGTGCCCTCGATTCATAGAGAGTTTACGCCAACTAAAATTTGGCCGCCATTTTCGGCTGTACCCGTATTGCAGGGAAAAAATGGACCCAATCGCGAGTTTCAGACCCAATTTGCATTTTCGTTTAGGTTAGCTAATATTTTGAAATAAAATTAGATGCAAATACAGTAGCACATATTTGTACTATTATTTGTATTTCAACTAACAAAACAAAAAGAAGAAAACTTGTTTACTTACCGGTTTATTGAAAAGAATCAGTAGCGTGGATTTTTAACACATACTCCGTTGAATTTTATATTCCGTTAGAATTCCACTATTTAGCAACAAACATTCCGTTAGAGTTGCAACACTTAGCAAAACATACTTCCTTCGAATTGAACTATTTACCTAGTTTGACATGTGGAAACTGGTGAATGACTGTTGTAGACACTGACAGTTTTACTAGATCCAGATAACACTGACTAACAAAAAAAAACTTTTTTTTTCTTTCTCTAACATTTCTATGTTTTTCTGGTCAATTTTAATGCGCTGTTTTTAAATCTGCAAACCGTTTTTCTCTATCAGGTCGGGATCTCTAGAAATATGCAATTGAAGTTTTTTAACAACGCATACAGTATTTCAACATCATTCGTACAAGAAGTATAACAGTTATGTAGGCTTGAATTTCTTTGCAGTCGACTTTCGTCGGTGAATGGCATGTGGTACATCGCGATGAAGCATCCAACAATAATCGGCAAGCATGGTCACACTCCACCGTCCTTGATAACGTGACTCCATTACGGCGATATCTTGATGGAATCATTCTCCATGTTCATCGCTGACTTCGCCAAGGTTGTCAGGGAAAAAGTTAAGATGCGAATCGAGCAAATGGATTTTGAGGGACATGCTACAGCCCATAATTATGTATGCATCTATGCACTGCTTAACAATATGCAACATAGTCGACAGATTTGTGATTTTCCAGAAAGTTATCGACGATTGATTTGAATGCCATCCATGCGCGAAGTTCCCTACCATGTAACAAGTTCTCGAATTGTTTGTCTGCAATAACTTTCCTAATCTGAGGTCCTACAAAGATACCTTCCTTTATCTTTGCATCGCTAACTTGCGGAAACTTTTCTTGAAGATAAGTGAAAGCTTTGCTCGTTTTATCTAACGCTTTTACAAAATTCTTCATGAGCGCCAACTTTATATGTAACAGTGGTAAAATGAAGGTGTCTTTGTTAACTAATGGCTCGCGTATTACATTTTTATGCCCGAGCTGCATACGATCCCGGATAGGCCACACCTTTCTTGCATAATGTTCCTGTCTGTTGCGGCTGTCCCATTCACATCGAAGCAACAAAATTGTGTATACCCAGTCTGCATGCCCGTGAGAATTGCAATGACCTTTAGGTCTCCACAAATCCGCCATTGGTAGTCATTGTACTTTATTTTTTCCAAACGTATAGCCATATTGTCATAAGTTTCTTTCATATGAACAGAGTAGGCGACTGGAATTGATGAAAAAAAAATTTCTGTTATGCAATAACACGGCTTTTAGACTAGTCTTGGAAGAATCGATGAAAAATCGCCATTCGTTGACTATGTGCTCATGACCGTTTACATCTTTGCAATAGCAAATGTCATCATCCGTCTCAAAGTATTGAACAAGTTCTCTGTGTCTATGACGAAATTTAGATATCAGAGTATTGGGCGCTAAAAGATTCCATTCTTTGAGTCGCGAACCGAGTAATTCCGCTTGTCCTTTGGTAACAGCAAGATCACGTATTAGATCTGAAAGTTCTGAATGGTTAATTAAGTAAACACCATCATTCACTGGTGTTGCAAGTGGAACTTATGGAAGGGGAAGTAATCTTTAGAATGTTTTGAACATATTAAATTTCGAGTTGCAACGCTTGATTAAGCGGATACTTGTTTGACTTTAGGATAGAATTATCGTTTCCTATTTTCGGGTGACAGAGTACAGATAAGCGTGTGAACGCTGTTTAATGTATTTATTCTGTACTGTTTTGAGTCATGTGAATAGCTCGCTAGTCTGCATGCGTTATCGAGAACGGTGTTCAAGACAACCGAATCTCGTGACGGGTTTTTTGGCGGGACTAGTGTGTGATTGAGGGAGTTGTGTTTTGGGCGTGGACCGTGTAGGTCGAGTCCCAGTGTTTTTGGATAATGTATGCCTACGTAGGATTTGAGAAAATGTCGACTTATATATTTCGCTGTGTGTACAGCCTATGTGATACACTGCAGTGAAGATTTGTTTAGGCCATATGAACCTTATTATAGCTGCCGTGTGATGCAGGCTTTGCTATGTATTGAAGTACTTTTGTAGGCCATATTTTGAAGATTAATGAAGCTGCCGGGTGATGCAGGCTTCGCTGTGTATTGAAGTACTTTTGTAGGCCATATTGTGAAGATTAATGAAGCTGCCGTGTGATGCAGGCTTCGCTGTGTATTAAGGTACTTTTGTAGGCCATATTTTGAAGATTAATGAAGCTGCCGTGTGATGCAGGCTTTGCTATGTATTGAAGTACTTTTGTAGGCTATATTTTGAAGATTAATGAAGCTGCCGGGTGATGCAGGCTTCGCTGTGTATTAAGGTACTTTTGTAGGCCATATTATGTTTAGCTGCAGTATGAAGATTTGTGAAGCTGTTAAGCTATTATAAGTCCAGGCCATATTATATATTAACTGCAGTGTGGAGATGTATGAAGCTATTAAGCTATTATTAGTCCAGGATTAGGACAGGCCATATTATGTTTAACTACAGTATGAAGATTTGTGAAGCTATTAAGCTATTATCAGTCCAGGATTAGGACAGGCCATATTATATATTAACTGCAGTGTGGAGATGTATGAAGCTATTAAGCTATTATCAGTCCAGGATTAGGACAGGCCATATTATATATTAACTGCAGTGTGGAGATGTATGAAGCTATTAAGCTATTATCAGTCCAGGATTAGGACAGGCCATATTATATTAAAAGATTTAAAAATTTTAAAGCTGCTGGAGTTGACGAAATTTCAGGGGAAATGATTAAAGCAGTTAATGACAACAACCTCTTGAGAATTTTAGATATTATAAATGAAGTATGGAGAGAAGAACAACCACCACAACAATGGAAAGACAGTATTATTGTAAAGTTACCGAAGAAAGGTGATCTATCAGACTGTAATAACTGGCGTGGTATATCTCTATTATCAGTACCTGGAAAATTATTATGTTGCATGATGTTTAGAAAGACTTAAATTGCATGCTGACGAAAAGATCAGAGAAGAACAAGCGGGTTTCAGGCCGAAACGATCATGTATTGATCAAATATTCACACTAAGAAACAATTATAGAAGAATCAGTGGAAAAGGCAATCGCCACTTATTATCACCTTCGTCGATTTTCAAAAAGCCTTTGATAGTCTACACCGCCCATCATTGTGGAAGATACTTACAATCTATGGTTTTCCAACAAAATATGTGAATATAATCAAAGCGCTATATGACAATGCAAGATGTTGTGTTAGAACAAAATAAAGGGAATACAGAATGGTTTACAGTAGAAACAGGGGTGAAACAAGGCTGTATTATGTCACCACTACTTTTTGGAATAGCTATTGATTGGGTTATGAGAAACTATACCCACAATGAACAATTGGGTATAAAATGGACAAATGGAAAATTCCTGGGGGACTTGGATTTCGCAGATGATGTAGCATTCTTAAGTTCAACACCAAGACAATCCCAAGAAGCAATAAATAATTTGTGTCATCTCTCGATTAAAATAGGTCTCCAAATAAATGCCTCTAAAACTAAAGCTATGAACTTTTCTAACGAGACCTTGATATCATCTTGAACGGGGAAAAACTACAGAAAGTTGAAAGTTTCAATTATTTAGGCAGTAAAATGACTCAGGATGGTGACACAACAAGAGAAATCCATACTAGAATTGCTTTGGCAGCTAGCGCCTTCAATAGATTATCTAACATTTGGAAATTACGATCATTGAATATACATACCAAGCTTCGTCTGTTTAATTCAAATGTTATCTCAGTGTTAACATACGGCTGTGAGAGTTGGAAAATAACAAAATCATTGGAGAACAAGCTGAATACATTCGAGAACAAATGTCTTAGAAAACTCATGAACATCAGTTGGAAAGAATTCAAGACTAATCGACAAATAAGAGAAGACTCTAGGCAGAAATATGTCTCCGACTATATAAGGAAAAGACGATGGTCTTATATCGGTCATGTCCTACGAATGCAAAACAACAGAATACCACTACAGGCGCTCACTTGGGTTCCTGAGGGTAAGAGGAAAAAAGGAAGACCAAAAGAAACACTCAGAAGAACAATAATAAGAGAAGGAAGAACGTTGGGCCTAAATAATGTGCAAGAGCTAAGAGGAGTGGCGTCACAACGAACAACCTGGAGAGCACTGGTTTCTGCCTTATGCGCCGTGTTTGGCGCTTAAAGAATTTATTATTATTATATTATATATTAACTGCAGTGTGGAGATGTATGAAGCTATTAAGCTATTATAAGTCCAGGATTAGGACAGGCCGTATTAGATATTTAATGTCCGGCAGTATTATATTATATTGACTAGTGTATTGCTAGCGAATGCGAGTACATTTATGCATATAACATTCATACTGAAACCACCCGGTATCAGTTGGTGGTTTTCAGTTAACAGGATCTGACATCTACGACTATTCGCGTCGATAGCCTAAGTGGCGTAGTTTTCGTATCATTGGATATGATTTAAGATGTGCCTGAGTGGCGTATACGATTAAGAAATTGTTACCGCTACAGTGATATGTACTTGAAGCAAGAGGATAAAGTAAATCAAATTTTGTCCACCAGACCATAACATATCTAGAGGATCAGTCACTACAAGTTGAAAATAATACATATGACTTTCACGTGACAAGAGTGTAGAACACTTGACTTTGTTATAATTAGCCTTATGTAGGCGTGGCTTGAATCTCCTGTACTTCAGAACTGTGACCTAGTTATTGTCTGCCTGGGTGGCGCATTTGAGAAACAACGCACGCTTTATTTGGTAGAAGGCAACTTTACAACAGTAGCAATTGACGTCCTATTTCGTGCCTATAGACTACAACAGCATCTGCAGTGGTCAAGAGCGTTCAATTAGACTTGGACAGTATTTGTACCAGCATTTGTATGGGTTGTGACAGATTTCTGCAATATTCGGGTTACCTGTGCCAGTGGTCACCATCACAAGTTCAAGACGTTATGATACACGGAGTTGCCGTGTACATTTCAGACTACAGAAGAGTCAAGAGTTGCAGTGTGTGCTGTATTATGGTTCCTGTCAACTTGTGCATGGTTAAGCACATATCATATTGACGAAATTACCTGAAGACAAACGAATCAAGTTCCAGTGCTTTCACGCAGTGGAGGTTTTAGCAGTCTATGTGATATCCAGTGTCGTGGCGGAAAAGAAGCGGGATCATTGACAGATAAGTGATTGTGTCTTGTGTAAATTGTGTCACTTCATATATGTCGCTAGGCCTCCCTAATTGCTCATTTTGTTATTATTATTGTTTATGTCTAATTTGACATATGATTAAGATTTTGTGCATAGGTGTTAATGGCTGTTGACATATGTCGATTTTCCTGATAATGATGTGACTTGATAAAGGTGCTATAAAAAGGAATTGCAAGACTGCTATGTGAAAGGAAAATTCATGAAAGTATATGAGAGGTATCAGAAAAGGAAGCTAGTAGAGAAGAAGGCAACTGGACATAAAACGGAGTACTAGAGCAAAGGGAAAGTTTAGTAGAATGTATGTTTTGTGAAGTAATTAAATTTACATGGAAAAATTCTTAAAATACAGATGATTAAGGCAAATACAACTATAACTATTCTATATCCTTCACTATATTCATATAAATTAAAAATAAAACTCAAATTACTATAATCAATCAACTCAAATCTAATTAACACACAAAACCTATTACACACCACCCCTCAAAATATCATTAAATTTCTTTATATACTTATACCCTATAACTCTATTTCAACTATACCAAAATCAACCATCATATTTCCACAATTAATCCCCTTCCTCCCCTCCATTATCAACCTCCCCTCAATCATCTAACCACCAATTCTCATACAACACAACCTCAATCACACCACTCTAATCACTAATCTTCCCCACCCTCCCCTAACTCTCCCCTTCCAATTATTCTATTTCATCTCCCTCTCATATACATCAATCCCCCCCCCCCCCCCCCCACCCCTCCTTTCCTCTTCCTCCCTAAATATAAC
>JAMPIV010003454.1:0-34451 GCA_024509875.1 Oreohelix idahoensis | reverse complement strand
CCGATTTGGATACGTTTTTGTATTTAAGACTTTGCCAGAAAAAAAATAGTTGGCCAACTTCAGATCTGATCTAAATTTGGCAAGAATTAAGGGCTGTGAATTCAACTTCGAGGTTTTTTTTTTTTTTTTTCGAAAGCTCATCCACTATTCAAATTTATCGCATTTCCAGGACTTTTAAACAGCGGTTTATGTGACATTTTTTTTTTTTTTTTTACAAAAGTCACATGATTTCATTCAACATGGTGACTACATCGTCTGCATACCACTGTTTATGTTCTGATTACTACCAAACCAGCAAAGCGAATGCGCCAGAATTATTTGATGCTAGAGTAGATATTCTTCTTGTTCTTTTTTCTATTTCGAATATGTCAGCGGGTTTTTTAAAAATTACCTATACAGTAGGTTTGCCCCATTAAGTAGCGGGGTGGGGGGGGGGGGGGGATGAGACGAGAATCTCTAATGAGATGCAGAAAGAATAGGTACAACTCGATTACAGTAGGTTAATTATAGCCCCATTAAGTAGCGGGGGGGGGGGGGGGGGGGGGGGGGGTGGAGGAGAAGAGAATCTCTGGGGGTGGGGTTTTTGGTAAGGTTTTTTTTTTATCTCTAATGTGCAGAATGAATAGGGACAAGGTGCGATGGGGTGCGTGACACCAAGCATGCCACCCCCCCTGCGGTCTAACAAGAGCCCCAAACATGTGTATTATAAGCTAGAAACACCAAACAAGACAAACTCAACTGTGGGGAGGGCCGGGTTGGGGTGAACTGCTAATTTTCTAAAGAGATACAGTCGGGGAAGTGGGGTGGGGTGGGAGGTGAGGGTGGGGGGTTACTTGCGTGAAAGGTGGGGGGGTGGGGCGGGGGGGGGGGAGGGGGGGGGGGGGGGGGGGGGGGTGGGGGGGGGGGGGGAGGGGGGGCGGCGGGGGGGGGGGGGGGGGGGGGGGCGGTGGGGGGGGGGGGTCTCTAATAATATCAAGAAAGAATATGGTCACTGCTCCCACCAGGCATGTCGTATGAGGCAACTAGATGACAGTGTATATGGGATGGACAATTGAACCATGTCAAACAAATTGCCACAAAAACAGTCACTACAAGAGCACTTCAATGTTTTCGTGCATGCTTCTTGCATTAAGGCTACTGCTGGGTTGGTCCCTTGCTCCATACGGAGCTAAACAGGGAAGCAAGGAACAATGGATTAACTTTGCCTTTACATTTTCACCTACTGTGTCAGGTCTCATGTATTTCTATTGGTCTGAGGTTTGTGTTTATTCATAATGCATCAGCCATATCTCCGTTCTTTCCCCCAATCACATTGTTCTATTAACTTTTTTCTTGAGAGTTTTGCCTTCGTGTGGCGAGGCACTTTATATTCAACCTAGACTTAACGTCCGTTTGTTAGGCTATATTAAAAAAATACAGTTTTTACATTCAAAAATAAGTGAACTCCAGTAACTAAAGCACAGTGTTGACTAGCTTCTATCAGCTGGCATGAAGTAGCTCTGAAAATGGCTGTCTGGCCATTTTGAGCTTCCACTGCATACGTTGTTGTCTCTCACAGCGTCAACCAATCTCTTCAAGCAAACTTTACGGCACAGATAACATGAAGCTGTAGCCTCAGTCTTAACATAAAAAATAAACCATTCCGCTGCTCTCTCGTACTATCTTCAAACTTGACTTCCTACACGCGCACGCTATCACTTAAGTCAGATATTTTTAGAATAAACTCGCGCGTAAGTGTGGACACTTAATGATTTATTTTTGTTTTTGGAGGCTTGTGTATAAAATGTGTATTTTATTTTACACTGAATATGTCGTGGACAAGACTCTTACCTCACTCCAGTATCTATTGTAAAATACTGCAGGTATGAGAGAAATGTATCAATGAATGACAAAATCAGTTTCTTTAAGATAACGGCGGCACTTCTATCTTACCTTTCTTGTTCTTAGCAACCAAGTAATATATTTAGAATAAACAGATTTTATAGAAACTATCAGGAGTTATTTCAATACTGTTGCTTAAAAAAAAGCAGCATACACAAACTACCCCCCGCTTTTTCATCAGTGGATAAATCTAAGCAGTTACAATTTTCCTTTGCGCTCTTATCGTAGCACGGAACCACCAACTGCTGTGCCCGCAGGAAGCCTGTACAAAGTTGTTACATACACTTGCAGCGGTGGTTCTGTGAGGAAACTGTTTTACATAATGACGTTGCCAGCCCCATTCAAAACCTCATATTAGCCGCCTTGTACGACATGCTGGAGGGCGCAGTAGTTCTACTTTTCCTTTGTCTCTTCCATAGATCCCCGGGAAACAAATTGCGGTTATTAGAGTTATTTTAGAGTCATAGAAGATTAATATAGATGACAGCGTAACCTTCTGTGACAGTAGCAATGTTGATGTGTTGTTGGACGCGGTTACGTCATTCATGCACGAGTCATCGCGTAATCAATACGGTAAGGTCTCGGGTTACCAACGAGTTCCGTTTCTCAGGGTGTTCGTAACCCGATGTTGAACATAAGTCGGCATTTGTACGTCCAGTAAATGTGCGTGAGTGTCCGCTTATTAAACATCGGCAAAAATAATGCTATAGAACAGGGGTTCGTCGAATGTCTTTGATGTTGGGAAAATTACATCAGGCTTCATTACAACGGCAATCAGATCTCAATCAGGCTCAGTGTTATCTAAAAAAAAAGGCAAAAGATCCCGTTACATACCCACTGAGGCATATTGGAAATATTGTGTTAGGCCCATATTTTCTTGACCATACGGCACACTAGAGTTGATGTGGTCTACATCACGCCGGCCGCCTTTAACCTTCCCAGAGTTGCTCTGGTACCCACTTCATGAGAACATTTATTATACCGAAAAATACCCATAGCTTATTTATTATTAACATTGTAGTAAAACACAGTAAATTCAATAGCAAAACACATACAATTCAAACTAAAAAACAAATGATAATATCACGGTATCTTAACCCTCCGCGAGAAAATAATGAATGGGAGCAACAGGTGACTTAAAACTGTGAGATGCTCGACCGACGTATATCTGCTATTCACCCGCGTTAGAACTAATTTGCCTTGTTCGTAAATAAGGAACGAATGTCCCTGCAGAAATTACAAAATATGGTCGTTCGTATCGGCGGGTTGCCTAAGTCAAGACTGCTGTAACCCGAGACCTTACTGTAATGCATTTATACTATGCAACAGTAATTAGGTTATGCATATGTCTAAATTGCAACAACTAATTGGTTTTTTTAATTATTTTTATTTATTTAAGAACAGGAAAGTTAATATATTCTATTTGTGGTCGGCAAGTTATCTAGATATGGGAACAATTCATATGATGCACAAAAATGTAGTCACTGTCTCAATAATTTTATTAGTGCAATATTATGATTCAGGAAATAACATGTGTAATTCGAAGGTGGGGGGGGGGGGGGGGGGGGGGGTGTCTCTGATGAGACAAAGAAAGAATAGGAATAAGGCTCCCTCAGACATGTCGTACAAGGCTACTAAAATGAGGTTATTCATAGAACTGGCAACCTCATCATGTCAAACACATTGCTACCAGTGGCGTATCCTGGTAATGCGAGCTAGGCGTGCTGCTACTTAAAATGAATATGTACGCCTACTATTTAACTTCTTCCCCTCTTAATTTAAAAACCAACTATTTTCAACTACGCAGCGATAGTTATTAGGGGTATATGTCAATTATCTCCGAAATACTAATTAACTTACAACTTGAAACTCACTGTCGCTGTAATAATCTGCATTCCCGGCAACTAACAAAAATTATTCACAAAAGACTCTGGACGGACACAGCCGATTTTTACAACTCCGAGAGCTGCAAGACCACCGCACGCATGTTCGTATTGTATTGACGTATCTGGCCTTGACCCCGATCCACACAAACCAATATTCAGACGTGAATCCGAAAGGGACAGCACTCATTGTGACGGAATTACCCGAGAAACTTCGGGCGATTGTAACCAACCAATAAAAACTGCACTATAAAACGCGTCTGGGAAACTGAAACAAGATTATACTCGTAGATTCTATGCGGGAAAATCCGTTATCCTGATGCGTGCGGTCCGAAAGCAGAACTTTAGAAGAGAAATATTTTATAGAATAATAAATTAAATTTTTATTTTCCTTCGGGCATAGGTGTGCGCAGCACGCACAGCACACATAGAGAACACGCCACTGATTGCTACAGAAACCACCACGGCAAGAACACTAACACGTTTGGTGCAGGCTTCATGCAAGGAAAGTAACTACGCTGGTAGTTCCATGTCCCCATAAGGGGCAACAATGATAATGAAATAATATGTATGAAGTTTGTGGTGGGTTTTGATGTTAAGAAGAATGGTGTGCATATAGTTGTACTGGAGTGAGGTCAACTGTGAAGGTCTCTGAGGTAAACAATGGACAACTGTGTTACAGAGTACCTTTCTTAATAATAATAGTAATAATAGTTGCCCATCGCAAGCGAAGATGGCGACAGCTTCAGACTTGAGTTGTGACACATCTGTGCCGTGATCTCATGTGACTAATTAATCCTATTTTTGCCCTACAGGCCCTGCCACATACGGGGCACACATGGTTAGAGTCGATAGTAGTGTTGCTGTGCATTCTGGCCTTTCTTGCAGCACGCTTGCCTTCTGCCTTATCAGCTAAAATCTGTTCTGCAATGCGAGCACCTTGAGATGTTTGTCCGCCAGGCACAGCGATTCTGTGCGATAGTCTCCCAGGAGGAGACATCAATTTTGAAGCTGCTCAACGATGCTTTCAGTGTGTCTTTAAAGCGTTTCTTTTGTCCCCCTGCTGTTCGCTTACCCGTGGAGAGTTCGCTGTACATCAACTGCTTTGGGATGCGTTTTTCGGGCATGCGAACAACATGTCCGGCCCATCTAGTTTGGGCCCTCTGCAGCAATGTGTAGATGCTTGAGATATGTGCTCTGTTGAGGACCTCAGAATTAGATACTCTATCATGCCACTTGATCCTGAGGATCCTGCGAAGACAGCTCTTTGTGGAAATGATTAAGCTTCTTGGCATGTGTGGTAAGTTGGGATTATATAAATATTTATAGGGGACTTAGTGTACTGACTGAGATCAGCTGTGAAGGTATCTGTATATAATATGTGTGGTGTGTTACAGATGACCTTACTTTGCTACCACATTTAGACCTCAATCAGACTTATTCTGGAATATTGTAATGACTACGTTGAATGTCTAGGGTTATATTGATGAAGTGTAAGTTCACAACAACAACAACAGACAGATAAACACTTTATTTAAAAGTCACAACACTTTACACCACTATAACAAGCACATACATTTCACACTCTAGAAGACTAGCTTAAGTAAGTCAAGTGTTAAATTTTAAATTATGTATTAGTTTCTTTCAAGAATGGATATCCTGATCCAAATACAGAGTGAATCAGGAATCACAATCAAATACAAACACAATGTCTATGTACAAAAATTATACAAAGGATCTTTGTCCTGACATAGAATATTATTACAATATGTGTGTAGTGTTATGCTCTGGTATTAAGAGGTAATACTGGCCCTTGAAGCTATGTTGTTGTTTGTCATCACGACTTCATGTGTTTGTTAATGGTGGAAATTATCTTGAAGGGTTCACAGTTCTTTTATTTATAAACAATAACTGTCCCTCTTGCTTTTCTATTACAGTCAATTTTAAGGTGGGTTATACAAGGATGAGCTGCTCTGGCTGACGAATTCTTATCTTAAGAGTCGGCGGCAGGAAAACTGTCTCCTCTGCTCGCTTGCTTCTCAGTTATCATGAGATACCCCACTGGTCAATATCTTGGACAAGGAGTCTGCTGCCAGCCCTCTGGATCCAGCAAAACTCAGACCAGGTGCTGCTCTAATACTTCAGTACCACGGTCCCTGAAATAAGAAGGTCGTACCTCCTTCTTCAGAACTAATATATAATCTATTTCCACAATGAAGTAAAGGACATTACAAACACAGAGTTCAGCGCTGTATGCCAACTACTAGCTTCTCATGTGACAATATACCAGTATTCCTCTCCCTAATGGTTACAACGCCTCTGCACTTCCAGCTGTAATTCCTTCTATACAATAAGATAGATGTCATGTTACTAAATGGCAATCCCATATATGCCAATGCAGTTATACTCCTCTCTGACAAGCTTTTACATGGTGGAGCAATATCTAGGCTTTGCCTTCTGTTTGCTACTGAACCACACACATACAGACACAATTTATCAATTCATATTCAATTTTCATATAATATATATATATAGATATATAGGAAACATGTCTAGCTTACCACAATTCAAGGAAATATACACTAGTACGTTGACTGGCGATGAATACTGGCACAATTTTGATCTGCCTTATCCCAGGCTTTTATTTAGAAAAATATTAGCTTGTTCTCAACGCACTGGCTTCTCATAAAGTTTATTTTCAAAACTGGCCCTGAACTGACGCTTCTAATTGACTATATCGAACGCTCTAACCAATGGGACCATGTTTACATGAGCCTTTGAAAAAACTTTACCCATCCTACCGTAACCATTAACAACCCTAATAGTATTTGCAATCCGACTAATCAGGTTTTGCGTTACATATGACTACCGCCAATCAAATCGTATCTAACAGTTTGGCCTCATTTCCCCTAAAGCAGTGTTGTTCAAACATGCCATTATGAGCAAATATGATCTAGTGCTGTCAGACAACCTCACTATAGTATTTTGGCTATAATTTATTAAGTACTAGACTATTTGCGTAACACATAACATATTCTTTGTCAGCAAGTCTTAAGGTACAAGAATATATAAGTTTAATGGGGTTAAGTGGGTTCGTTCAAAATATGTATTATTCTAGGATAGTCGTGTATTTGTTTTTTTATTTTTTTATTTTTCGAACCGCCACCTGTTCTGCATTTTCGACTGTTCTGTCAGTATAAAGTCAGGATTTCAGACGTAAAACAGTATTGTGTCATGTTTCCTAATAAGCATTAAACATGTTTTTTTAAACCTTACCTCGTATCGTTAGTGTTTTTTATTACTGTTTATTTGAAGAAAAAAAACAGGCCTGCATGCCTTTCGCGTTCACTTTTAATCGCGAGACGACGTGGGATTGGCATTCCTCCGTGCATCTCTCTCTCTCTCTCTCTTCTAAGCCCGTCTGTCTTCTAGGTTAACGTAGTGTATATAATGACATTAATGTGATATTATATCTAGGTCATTAAGCAGTGTGTCTATCAAGGTCGTCCAAGAAATACAGTACCAGTTTTATTTTTAGAAACGCGTGTAGTTTATGCAGTAGGCTTTTACTATCAAACGTGGAAGCGTTACAGTTATGCAGAGGTAAGGGTACTGCCTAGATATGTGAAGCTGTCCACCACTTGGAGACGTTGGTTCCTTACTGTGATATTTGGTTCACAGTAAGGTTTCCCATGAGCAGGTTGCAACATTACTTCAGATTTCTTCGTATTGATGGTAAGGCCAAAGTCATCACACGCTACAGAAAGCCTCCTCATATTGTTCTGCATGTCCAGTTCTGTGCAGGTGTTGAGGGCACAGTCGTCCGCAAAGACGAGGTCAGAGATCATTGTTTCATTCACCTTCGTAAAGGACTGTAATCGTCTCAAATTGAGCAGATTCCCATCTGTCCTGTATCTGATGTGTATGCCGTCGCTACTGTCATGCGTAACGTTAGACAGCATGGCAGCAAATATCATACTGAATAGTGTCGGGGCGAGCACACAACCCTGTTTGACACCATTTGTGACGGGAAAGGGTTCAGAAGGTTCTCCATCATTCAATACGCGAGCCATCATACCTTCATGAAACTGGCGGACAATTGAGATGAACTTATCGGGACAGCCGAATTTCGCCATAATTTTCCATAGTCCGTCCCTATTGACAGTGTCAAAGACCTTGGTCAAGTCAATAAATGTTGTGTATAGGTCACTGTGCTGTTCCTGGCATTTCTCCTGAAGTTGGCGAGCAGCAAATATCATATCGACGGTCCCGCGGCCTGCTCGGAAACCACACTGACTCTCTGGAAGTAAGTCCTGCGATTCGAGATGAACAGTCAAGCGATTGAGCAGGACTCGAGCTAGGATTTTGCCCGCAATAGATAATAGGGAGATTCCCCTATGGTTGTCACATGATTGATGATTTCCCTTTCGCTTGTATATGTGAACGATGGTGGCATCTTTTAATTCCTGTGGTATCTGTTCTTCATCCCATACTGAGTGGAAGAGGTCTGTTAGTCTCTGCAGCAGCATGCTGCCTCCAGCTTTATAAATCTCAGCAGGAATAGCATCTGATCCAGGGGCTTTGCCGCTGGACAGTAGACTGGCTGCTTTCATGACCTCTTCCATGCTGGGTGGAAGGTCAAGTCTGACATTGACTGTAACTTGCGGTATACTTGCAATGGCCTGGTCGTTGACGGTTGATGGACAATTTAAGATGGCGTTGAAGTGTTGTGCCCAGCGTTCCAAAATCTGCGTTTTATCAGTGAGCAATGCCATGCCATCAGCATTTAGGACCGGTGATGATTGATTCGATTGAGGGCCATAAATTGCTTTCAGGGCATCATAAAAGCGCTTTGAGTCATTTATGTCTGCATACCTCTGTATCTCGTCTGCTTTATTGCTGAGCCATGCATCATGCATCTTCCTGAGCTTATTCTGGACAACTCTGCGTATATTGGTAAAGGCTGCCTTTTTGGATGTTGAGGAAGGGTTGCTTTGATAGTCTCTGTGCAAGCGATATTTTTCAGCCAGCAGTGTTTTAATATTTTCATCATTCTCATCAAACCAGTCAGGGTTCTTGCGTGTTGTATATCCCAAGCTCTCAGAGGCTACAGAGTACACAATGTGCTTTAAAGTGGCCCATTTTTCCTCTATAGTGGTTTGACCGAGCTCAACGTCCCTCAGACAGCTGTCCAAGTCCCCTGAGAAGCTCTCTGCGGTTGCTTCGCTTTTAAGTTTTGTGACGTTAAGCCTCTTCATGGGTTTCTGACTCTGGTGTCTTCGCTTGGGCTGTATGTTAAGGTTGAGTTTTGATACAATCAGCCTGTGGTCAGTCCAGCATTCGGCACCACACATGGCCTTGGTCACTCTCACGTCACGTCTGTCGCTCCTTCTCGTGATGACATAATCAATGAGATGCCACTGTTTGGATCGGGGGTGCATCCATGTTGTTTTATTTCGAGTGGGTAGGCGAAACATGGTGTTCGTGATGGACAAATCATGTGTGGCACACAGGCTGAGTAATAGGAGCCCATTACTATTACATTTGCCTATGCCATGTTTTCCAAGTATTCCTTCCCAGGTGTTGTGGTCAGTGGGTCTGTCGGCCAGGGTATTGTCGAGTAGTGTTCGCACGTTCCACGTGCCGAAGGTAAGCACCTTCATTTTTTTCTTACTTTTTGTTCGAACGCATGATTGGGATACCATCCAGCCGCGTCAAGCTGGTCAGAGGAGGTTGAAGCAGGCTATGTTCAGGGCACCTTTTCTAGCCCCTTCCTCATGCCATGGAGGTGAGCAGAGTGATCCTAAAGAGGGCTGCTCAGTCGCTCAGGGGGCTGCCGGATCTCGCCGCTGCTTCAAAGTTCCAGCGAGAAACGACCCTATGGCCTGAGCCGCCTGTGTGCAGGATTGTGGCTGCAGCTTGAGTGTATCCACACTTTCTGGTTCGCCACTCCCCCATCGCCACAGGTCTTTGAGTGTAGTGTCTGTATGTATCTGTCTGAAGCTGTGACTTGCGCTGTTATTGGATTAAAGTGAAGAAGAGTTGCGCTAATCGTCATCTTCACTCTCTCGTCCGGAGTTATCTGTTCCAGTGGCAAGATATTATCGAGACGACTGGAGACAACACAGGATGCAGTGGATGACCAGGGCGTTCTACGTGCCTCGCCGTGCTACTTACGCTCCACAGCGCGTTGCTGGTAATCGCCGTCATGCCCGTTCAACCTTTCTTAATACCACCTTACGATCTCACTCAAAGTTATATTCTTTCTTGACTAGCGTGACTGAAAGCTACGTACAGTGTCTAGGGTAATGTAAGAGTGATGCTATAAGAATTCAATACAAACACATTCACATACAGATATTAACTGCTATTAGGAACTTGACTAACACCAGTGAGTAAATTTTATGGTTTTGAATTTCTTTTTTCAAATTTATTTGTCCTGAACCTAAATTTGTTTTGGTCAGGACCACAAATCAGTTGAATCACAATATATATACAAATATAAATATATTTACATAAATAGGACCATATGTCCAAAGAACATTGTTATCAATGAAATTTTGAAATATTATTCTTTAATCTATGATAACTTCTGGTATTAGGAGACAGGTTGGGAATTTATCCTCATTCCAGTGTTCTTTTGTTAACTATCTCACTGTTTATTTTAGGCACTTTTGATGGAACTGTATTTATTATAATGGAGATCTGTTCAAAGTTTATTATGATAAGTTGTCCCAGGCCAGATATTATGACTTATCTGGACCCAGGAATCACAGCAGTTGTCGTAGAGTCGGCCACAAGCCACAGTCTCCTCTGGTCTTTCAAATACTTGAGTACAGAATTAGTAAGAGGGACTTCTCACAATAGTGTAGGCTTTCTCACTCAGACAATTAGTTGACACCAGATAAGTGCCAGCAGAACCCCTGCAAATGAAAGTTATGTGCCTGTCTCAACATCACTTCAATTCCACCAAATTCACAAATAATAATACAATTCAACAAAAGAACATGGTCAGTTCTTCTCTGACCAACCCTGCTCCTCCACCCTACTTTGATGGAACAATTTATACCAGATTCTCATCTTTTCCCTAATGGCTGTTACGCCTCTGCCATTTGCACTGATCTCTTTCTATAAAATAGGATGGGTGATATGATTCATGATGCTCCCTGCATGTTCTTTGGTATCTACCTCGCTCTGATAGCTAATATACAATGGATACCTTATAGGCCCTGACAGTGGTTGCTGGGGACCTATGTACTGACTAATCATGATGGCTTTTCATCTAACATTTCTCACATTTATTTATTTTAAATAAAAGATAATTAATAGTCATCTTACCACAAGTTTCAATGAAAAACACACATGTTATACGTTGACTGGCAATAGAATTACACATTCGTTCCTTCTGCCTTTGTCCAGACTGCTGAGATAAATATGGTCTACAGCAATGCTGCTCTCAACGCACCTGCTTCATCTAAGGTTTTTGAAAAATGGCGACAAAGCCTTATAATTTCAAACGCAGCTTTGGTAAGCTGGCCAATGATTTTCCATCTCTCAATTGTAAATAAAGTCTTTCAAAATAAAATTCAACGGTTCCTACGTTACTCGGTTAGTATATTTTTAGTTTTGAGGTCGGCCAATAATATTTCGCCTTCCTTCAAATTTCATCCAATCCAATTCACCGTACTATCTTAGTCTTTATTTCCCCTAATTTTGTTCCACAAAAATATGCCATAACAAATTAAGCAGGCATGACTTGTCCTGACAGTCTGTCCGATCCTCTATAGTGTTATTGCCAATATTTAGTTATTTAATGGACTATTTATGTAACTAACAACATATTCTTGGTCAGCAAGTCCTACGGTACACGAATATATAATTTTTATGGGGCTAAGTGGCTTGGTTCAAAATTCTATATATTTTTTTTCTATGTTAGTTGTTTATTTCTAGACTACCACCTGTTCACTTCTTTTCCATGTACTTTCAAGTTAAATACGAGAGTCTCTCGTAATACACGAGAATTACGTCATTCGCAATAAGAGCTAAGCCTGTTTTCGTGACCCAATCGTCTACATGTTCTAACTTTTGCATCGTATTTATCTCCCCACTTAGAACAGACTATCATATGTCAGTTCATAATTCGAAATACACATAGATAAATTTACTACCTATGCCTGATGACTACTTTGATGTTCGTCGTACGGGTGTCTGCTTAAAAAATCTGCACCTACGTTGGTTGAACCGGGAATATATTCTATGGTAAACTGGTATGGCTGTAGGAGCAACGACCAACGTAATAATCTAGCATTTTCATGCCTTGCTTGTGACAGAAACACGAGTGGTTTATGATCTGTTTGGATCTTAAATGATTTACCATAGAGATAAATCTTGAACTTTTTTATAGCCCATATCACAGCTAAACATTATTTTTCATTTGTGGAATATTTTTGTTCTGCTGTGTTCAACTTACGGCTAGCATAAGCAACTGGGGTTAATTCCCCATCAAGTAAATTTGACCTTTGTAATAGAGCTGCACCCAAACCTATATTACTAGCATTCGTTCTCACAGTGAATTCTTGACTCAAGTCAGGTAATTTCAAAATAGGCTTGCTTGTGAGCTTTTCCTTCAACTCTTGGTAGGCTAATTCACACTGTGCTGACCAAGTAATTCTATCAGGATTTCCTTTGCGCGTTAAATCAGTCAACGGAGCACATATGGAGTTAAAGTTTTTAATATACTTTTGGTAGAAACCACATAATGAGACAAAAGATCGCACATCTTTCTTTGTCTGTGGCCTTGGTGCTCTTTTCAATTTCTCCAGGTTCTTGGGGTCAGGGGTCATGTTTCCCTGATGTTCTGTGTGTCCCAAGAATTCTAGCTCTTTACATCCAACACAACATTTTGTCGGTCTAGCGGTCAAATTTGTCTCTCTAAGTCGATCAAACAACATATTCAGAGAGTTAATGTGTTCCTCAAATGTTTCAGTCGCTATGAGAATATCATCCATGAAGTTGGTGATGCATGGATTATTCAGGGGATCTAGCAATTTTCTCATCCTCGAAAACACACTCGGAGCATTTTTCAACCCGAATGGCAACATATTAAATTCATAATGTACTTCCGAGGTGCTGAAGGCTAAAATAAGGTCAAACCTCCGGCTTTACTGGAATCTGATAGTAGCCTTTGCTCAGATCCACTTTAGAGAAATATTTAGCTTTATTCAGCCTGGCAAACAGCTGATTTGTATCAGGTAATGGATCCACCTGACCTTCTGTGACAGCATTCAGTTTCCTGTAATCTATACACAGTCTGTGTTCTCCCGAGGGTTTTCTCAACAGAACTACACTGGAGCTGTAAGGAGATTCCCTGTGCGAGATAATCCCTTCTCTCAACAGATAATCTATCTCCTCCTTCAAAGCTTTTTCCTTAGCGAACGGAATCGAATAGGCTCTCATACAGATTGGTGTTGGGTCTATGAGTTTCATATCATATTCTAATAAATTTGTATGCCCCGGTCTGTCCGTTAACACATCTGTATGATCATCTAGAACCTGTTGAACTCTCTCCCTCTGATTTGTCGTCAAGTGTGTACTGACTTTTACCTGTGCAGCGGTCTCACAGGGATGTAATGGATATTCATGAGAGGTGAGTGGTTCCTTTTTCATTTCAATTGCAACAGACAAGGTCAGTAAGTGTGTCTCCTCCTGGTTTTCTCTGTCCAGATATTTTTTCAGGAGATTCACATGATAGATTTTTTCTTTCCCCTTCTTATCTATCTTATAATTTGTTCTAGACACCTTCTCTAGAACGGTATATGGACCTTGCCATCCAATTTGCAATTTATTATGGCTGCCGGGCAGTAGAAGAAGCACCTTCTCTCCCACAGCTAATTCTCTATCCTTCGCTTTCTTATTGTAATAGGCAGCATGCTTTTTCCTGGCTTGTCTTAAATTTTCATTGGCAAGTTTCCAGCCAGTTTTAAGACGAGTGGTCAGCTCGTTCACATATTGATATGATGAGGTAATATTTTCTTCTGCTTTTTCATCGGTCCACGTCCTTAACAAGGCTTCCAATGGACCTTTTATTGGCCTCCCAAACAACAGGGTTGCCGGTACCATACCGGTTGAACTATGGGGTACCTCCCGATAAGCAAACAGAGGGGCGGGAAGGTACTGGTCCCATGTATCTGGTTTTCATGTGCCAACTTTCTCAGGATCGAAATGAGTGTCACGGTTAAATCTTTCCACTTGACCGTTTCCTTGGGGATGGTACGGGCTACAGTGAAAGTGTTTGGCTTGAAAGATCCTGAATACTTCATCCGTTAGTTTCCCCTTGAACTGTGAGCCATTATCAGTCAAGATTTAATTGGGAAAGCTTAACCTAATGAAGATTGTGAATAATGCCTCAGCCACATTCTTCGAATCGATTGACGACAGGGCTACCGCCTCTCCCCACATAGAACATGTGTCCACCAGAGTCAGAATGTAACTGTTCCTCCTCTTGGTCCGAGTGAGAGGTCCCACAATGTCCCCGGCAACTCTTTCAAAAGGTGTTCCTAGTATGGGCATTTCCCCTAGAGTTGCTGGAGCAGTCCAATGCTTCGGAGCTACCCGTTGGCATTCTGGACAGGATTTTACATATCTCTTTATATCTTCAGTTATCCCTGGCCAGAAATAATGACACGCTATACGCTGTCCTGTTGCGCTGATCCCCATATGACCACTGAAGGGAATCGCATGCCCTAGTTCCAACACTTTAGTCCTATATGAAATGGGAAGAACCAGCTGTCCGTGACCACTGGATCCAGTTCCAGCCTTCCTATAAATCAACTTGTTTTTCATATAGAAATCTCCCTTGCCTGGAGGTGTATGACATTTGGGCAATTTCTTAAAACACGGCTTGAGTGTTCTGTCCTACGCCTGTGCCTTCGTCATCTCATCTGGATGGGTATTTATCGGATTATCCTCCTCCTTTTTAGACTGTGATCTGGTCTGTACTGTTGCCATGATCAGAGGTTTCTTGGGATTCCCCAAGAAGACATATCTACACCCCAATATCAGAGGGTAGATTGGTTCATTTATCACTGCTGCTTTGATGATTCCTTCCACATATCGCGTTTTCACATTTATCCGGGCGATGGGAAGTGTCATGGTCGCTACGTCCTTGGTTGCAGCTTGGATCTCCACTGTTTCTGTGGTGTATTGATCTGCCTGCACCAGGTGAGAACTCACAACTGAAACAAAATCTAATCCAGTATCATACAAGCACCTTATGGTGACTTCATTGCATATGACATCTTCACACACTGGGGGGTGGTAAGGTTCCTGCTGTTCAATAGAGTTGACCTTAACTCCCTTTCTCCCCGTTTTCATTGCAGCGAAATTAGGAGGTTTCCTTTTACAACTGTCGGTGTTATGATTGTCCATCCGACAATATCTACGGCGTCTTCGCACCGTCACAAATGGCGTCGTCGACAGGATTCTGACAGACAGTGTAGTATAGAGTCATACGCGGAATGTTCAATGCTGCAAGAGAGCACTACAACCAGTGAGCACCAAGGATACCCGTGTTAAACCTTGCAAGAGTATTACAACACCCAGCACAGACGGAGCAGCACATCTGCCCAGTACATCTCCCCAGTGAAGATTCGCACCACCATAGGCACAGCAAAGAATCGCACCACTGCATGAAGAATCGAAGCACCATAGGCCCATTGAAGAGTCGCACCAACGTAGGCCAGGCGAAGAGTTGTACCAACGCGGGCCCAGAGAAGAATCTTACCACCGTACATCCATTGAATATCTTATCAAGCCAAGGACCCGCCGTTTGCAGTTATTTCAATTTTCCTGCAACAGTCTCCTCGCTAATGATACTCCATCATAACGAACAGGAACACTATTGCTACGCCAGTGTTATTATGCCAAACCAGTGGCCGACCTACCACGATTGACATTCAGCCAGGGACTCAATTGTATCATCAGGCAGCACCTGAAACTGCTACAGGCCACAACAGCGAAGAGAAGACAAGAGCAAGCAAAAAAAATAAGAGACACTTTCTATTATTTATTGTAATGTTATAATAAGTGTTTTCTTTCCATCTGTTTTCGCAATGTATTTTGCTAGGTTAGGGCTAGAGCAGTGATGTGATGGGGCCGGGAAGACACCCCTGAGGCCCCACCTCCACTTCAGTTCAAGGCATGTTTGTCGCCCATATATTTTCGGTCGGCCCACGTGACTGTCAGCTCACGTGACGGCGCGAGCCTGGGTTGTGAAAAATCTGAAGTAGAAGATATGTAATTAGGCCATAATAATGCCTAGAAATTAATTGTGGTGTATAGTTGTGAGTCATATTTGATATTCGTGGGTTATATTAAATAGCTGTAGGTTTTATTTGTGTTTCGCTATTCCTAAAGCGATAATCGCGTGTGATATTTAAGTAGCCAAGATTAATACGCCCAGCGCGCAGTAAGTGAGTGATGCGCCATAGGGCCTATATAAGAAGCGCCTAGCCGGCGAATGAGCGATTTTTGCAAGAACCGCCCAGAGAGAGAAACGAGGCGCCCTGTGTGGGTAAGCAGAAGAACCCAAAGACATGACACGTGAGTTAATTTAAATTAGCATTAGTTTTATATAATTCTGAAATAATATCGATGTGGCTATTTTAATGTTTAATGAGATAAAAAGCTAGATAGATAGATAGATGTGAAAGTTTAAGAGCGATTATTTCATTCATCAGAAAGGCAGATATATGCTATTTCACTGGAATTTAGATAAGATTAACAATAGCAAGATGGCACCCACGTGGCGAGGACTGTATAAAAAGCGGCGTAAATGTTACGCCATGTGACACGTTGTGTATTTAGTTCCAGTTTGGTTTAAGTCGAGAATAATTATATTTTATTTCTTTAATGTAAAAGTAATTGAGTGTATTTCACGATTATTGATTATTCTACTGTATATTTATGGGTTACTTTGAAGTGAGAATATGTATTTAGATTTCTGGAGAGCGTGCGTTAGGCGTAAGGCACGTTGAGACAGGTGTTTCTCTGTTTGCTCCCGGCGGAGCATGGAAACACCAATGCAGCTGGTGTCCATTACAGGCCCACAATAAGCATTTTGATGCTATTGCTGTGTTTGTTTCGGTGACGGTAACGATGTGTTTCATGTGATGAGTTCTCAGTCTCATCAGGGGTCGTATACTATACGCTTGTTACCAGGTGCACCAGTCGCCACTTACGACATGTTCAGAGGGCAGTGACGAATATTGAGATGGATCAGTTCGAGGTGGTGGTTTACTCTTATTACTGAGAGTATTTGATGTACATGTAGTTGAAGAATATTATTTTATGTCCATTTTATTATTATTTAATTATGGTTATGTGAAGAATGGAAGAATGGTTTGTGAGAGCACGTGGGCTCACTTGAAGATATATATTTCTCTTCTCAGCTCCTGAGGGAGCATGGGGCCACCAGTGTGGTTTCATCCGTATGAAGCATTCAGATGCTCGTGCAGTAGTAGTTTCGGTAGCAATCTGTGTTACACGGTGAGGTTGCCAGCCTCATGCACAACACCATACTAGTTGAGACTACGACATGCATGAGTGTGTGTGTGTGTGTGTGTGTGTGATAGATGAGAGTGTGCCCTTGCAGTAATGGTTTCGGTAGCAATCTGTGTTACATGGTGAGATTGCCAGCCTCACGCACAACACCTTACTAGTCGCATTGGACGACACGCATGTGTGTGCGTGAGTGATAGTTGAGGGTGTCAGGTAGTACACGTGGGAGGACTGTTTGGCAGGTGAGAGTATCATTGTTTAACTATGATTTTAACCAGTCGTTGCTTTGTTTGCTTCTCCAGAATTAGCAATCGGGCACATGCTGGGTGTTTTGTTTTGTTATGTTCGTTGGTTTATTTGTTTAATGTTTGCTTAGTCCCTGAATGGGTTGTAAAAATAAATACAGCAATAGCATCAAAATGCTTATTGTGGGCCTGTAATGGACACCAGCTGCATTGGTGTTTCCATGCTCCGCCGGGAGCAAACAGAGAAACACCTGTCTCAACGTGCCTTACGCCTAACGCACGCTCTCCAGAAATCTAAATACATATTCTCACTTCAAAGTAACCCATAAATATATACAGTAGAATAATCAATCATCGTGAAATACGCTCAATTACTTTTACATTAAAGAAATAAAATATAATTATTCTCGACTTAAACCAAACTGGAACTAAATACACAACGTGTCACATGGCGTAACATTTACACCGCTTTTTATACAGTCCTCGCCACGTGGGTGCCATCTTGCTATTGTTAATCTTATCTAAATTCCAGTGAAATAGCATATATCTGCCTTTCTGATGAATGAAATAATCGCTATCTTAAAAAATCTTCTATCAATCATCTATCTATCTATCTATCTATCTATCTATCTATTCATCTATCTATCTATCTATCTATCTATCTATCTATCTATCTATCTATCTATCTATCTATCTATCTATCTATCTATCTATCTATCTATCTATCTATCTATCTATCTATCTATCTATCTATCTATCTATCTATCTTTCTATCTATCTATATATCTATCTATCTATCTATCTATCTATCTATCTATCTATCTATCTATCTATCTATCTATCTATCTATCTGTCTGTCTGTCTATCTATCTATCTATCTATCTATCTATCTATCTATCTATCTATCTATCTATCTATCTATCTTTTTATCTCATTAAACATTAAAATAGCCACATCAATATTATTTCAGAATTATATAAAACTAATGCTAATTTAAATTAACTCACGTGTCATGTCTTTGTGTTCTTCTGCTTACCCACACAGGGCGCCTCGTTTCTCTCTCTGGGCGGTTCTTGCAAAAATCGCTCATTCGCCGGCTAGGCGCTTCTTATATAGGCCCTATGGCGCATCACTCACTTACTGCGCGCTGGGCGTATTAATCTTGGCTACTTAAATATCACACGCGATTATCGCTTTAGGAATAGCGAAAACACAAATAAAACCTACAGCTATTTAACATAACCCACGAATATCACATATGACTCACAACTATACACCACAATTAATTTCTAGGCATTATTATGGCCTAATTACATATCTTCTACTTCAGATTTTTCACAACCCAGGCTCGCGCCGTCACGTGAGCTGACAGTCACGTGGGCCGACCGAAAATATATGGGCGACAAACATGCCTTGAACTGAAGTGGGGGTGGGGCCTCAGGGGTGTCTTCCCGGCCCTATCACACTGTGGTAAAGTGAGATGTTATAAATATTTATAGGGGACTTAGTGTACTGACTGAGATCAGCTGTGAAGGTATCTATATCTAATAAGAGTAGTGTATTATAGATAACCTTACTTGCTGCCACATATGTATACCTCAGTCAGAATTATTCTGGAATAGTGTGATGACTACGTTATATGTCTAGGGTATGTTTATGATGAAGTGTAAGTCACAACAACAACAGACAGTTAAACAATTTAATTTATTCCACCACACTTGACAACACTGTGACACTCACATACATAAAACACTCTACGAGGATATCTTAAAGGAGTCACTGATAACTTTTCAAATAACAATATGTATTCAGTGCTGTCATGAATGTATATGTGTCCTGATTCAAATACAAAGGGAACCAGGAATCACAATCAATTTTAATTACAAGTTATATGTACAGAATTTATCAATATGAATCTTGTAGTGACATATATTATTAATAGTATCCTATGTGTGTCAGTTGTGTAGTAGTAATCTGAGGTAATACTGGTTTTGTTTTGTTCAAGCTCTGTTGGTATTTGTCATCATGACTTCAATAGTTTGTCTTTTTTGGAACTAGTATTGGAGATGTTCTCAGTTCCTGGCATTAAAACAATTAAATTCCCCTCTTAATTTTATTTTACAGTGTCATTTTAAGATGGGGGTACATAATGTTGAGCTCCATGGCCACACTCTCTTATCTTTCGTGATGACTGCAGTAAAAGCCTCCTCTGCTCGATTACTTTAATGAGTTCTGGAGCCACCCCACTGGTTGCTATATGGACCAAGGAGTATGCTGTCCGCCTCTGGCTTCAGCAAAGCTCTGACCAGGTGCTGCTCAATAACTTTAAGACCACGGTCCCTGAACAAGAAGGTTGTACCTTCTACGTCAGAACTAATTTACACTCTATTTCTACACTGAGCACAATACATCACAAACATTGAGTTCAGAGCGTTAGGCCAACTGTCAGCTTCATCTGAAATACTTTATACCAGTATTTCCCTCCCTAATGGTTACTACGCCTCTGCAATTCCAGCATTATTTCTTTCTAGTCAATAATCTAGGTGTCAGTGTACTGTTTGGCCATTCCATGCAGTTTTACTTTCCTCCGACACCTTCTGTTCAGGCTGGAGTACTATAGGCTTTACATCATGTTCGCTACTGAACTACACATATATACAGACATAAATTATCAATTTACATTCAATTTTCATTAAAAGATATTGAATATTTCAAGCTTACCACAATTTATGGAAATAATAAACAGTTTCGTTGACTGGCAATGAATATAGCACAACTCCGATCTGCCGATGTCCCAGGCTTTATTTTATAAAAAAATATACACTGGTGCTCAACGCACTGCTTCTTAGTAGGTTTATTACAAGATGTGGCAATGAACAGACGCTCTGAATTGAGTATATTCGCAGCTCTAACCAATGAAACCATGTCTACACATCTTTTCAAAAAAAAATACTCCTTTTCACGTTTCCCCTGACAACACAAGATAGTATTTATAGCCTGACCAATCGTGTTTAGTCTTACATTTGTGGCGCTCCAATCAAATAGGAGTTAACATGGTAGGCTATTTCTGTAACGTAATGTTTTTTCAAACACGTTATAAAAAAAAATTTTATGAGCAGAAATGATTTCATGCTGTCAGGCACCCCCACTATTTTATTTTGGTTATAATTTGGTAATTCCTAGACTATTTGCGTAACGTTTTACATATTCTTTGTCAGCAAACCCTAAGGAACCCAAATATACGAATTTAATGGAGCCAATATGCATTTTCTTCTAGGATAGTCGTGCGGTCTGTCATGTTTTCAAACGTAAACCAGTATATTGTCATAATTCCCAATAAGCGTTTTTCAGGATTTTAAAACCTAACTCTGGTATGGGTAGGGTTTTTATCACTGTCGATTTGAAATAAAGTTAGTGCATGTGGCCTTACACGCGTGATGGCAGCAATTGTATATCGCGCGACGCGTGTTTAGTATTGCATGCTTCCTGCCTTCATTCGCCCCTCTCTCTCTCCTGCTTTATCTGTCTTTTAGTTACGCCGTGTATAAAATGGAATGAATGAAATATTAAATTTAGGTCATTGATCAGCTTGCGTATCTCAAGGTTTTTCCAAGAAATACAGTACACGTTTCATTGAAGAAAGCGTGCAGCGACACAGTAAGCTTTTACTATCAACGTGAAAGCGTTACAATTTGCCGACGAAGTAGAAAACAAGGGGGATTTCGAGTACAGTCATTGTGACAGCACGGTTCTTTTACCATTGCTCTTTTCTTTATTAAATGTATTTGTTAGGCTTTATATTTACCTGATAATTTATATATGTGGATTAGAATATTCCACGACATCTCCCCTCTTAAAACAGACATTATATGTCATTCCTTTATTCTATATACACATAGAGAAATTTATTATTATTTCTGGGGTTTAGGGTGATTCTCGTCACACGGATGGCGGCTTAAAAAATCCGCTCCCAAATTTGTTTTTCCAGATATATACTCAATGCTAAAATTATATGGAGCCAAAAGTAAGGACCATCGGAGTAACCTAGAGTTCTCATGCCTAGCCTGTGCTAGAAACGATAAAGGTTTGTGATCCGTTTGCAACTTAAATGCCTTCCCATACAGATAAATATTGAATTTCTTTATTGCCCATATTACTGCAAGACATTCTTTTTCGCTAGTTGAGTAGTTGATTTCAGCTTTATTCAACTTTCTGCTAGCATATGCCACTGGGCTTAATTCCCCATCCAATGCATCTGATTTCTGTAGTAGAGTTGCACCTAACCCAATATTACTGGCATCCGTTCTTACAATGAATTCTTGACTTAAGTCAGGTAATTTCAAAATAGGTTTGCTTGTGAGCTTTTCCTTCAATTCCTGGTAAGCCATTTCACATTGTGGTGTCCATGTAATGCGATCTGGATGTCCTTTACGTGTCAAATCAGTTAACGGTGCACATATGGAATTAAAGTTTTTGATATACTTCTGGTAGAAACCACATAATGAGACAAAGGATCTCACGTCCTTCTTGGTTTGTGGTCTCGGGGCTTTCTTTAGTTTCTCTAAATTCTTTGGGTCAGGGGTCATGTTTCCCTGATAAACTGTGTGTCCCAAAAATTCCAATTCTTTACATCCAACGCAACATTTGGTTGGTCGGGCTGTTAAATTTGCTTCCCTAAGTCGATTAAACAGCATATTCAGAGAGTCAATGTGTTCCTCAAATGTTTCTGTTGCTATAAGGATATCATCCATGAAATTTGTTATACATGGATTATTCAGAGGGTCCAATAATTTTCTCATCATTCTAGAGAAGACACTAGGCGCATTCTTCAATCCAAATGGCAATCTATTAAACTCATAGTGTCCTTCTGAGGTACTAAAAGCTAGGTATGGTCTAACCTCAGGCTTTACTGGAATCTGATAGTATCCTTTACTCAGATCCACTTTTGAGAAATATTTAGCTTTATTTAGTCTGGCAAACAGCTGATTTGTATCCGGCAATGGATCCACCTGTCCTTCTGTAATAGCATTCAGTCTCCTGTAATCTATACAGAGTCTATGTTCTCCAGAGGGCTTCCTTAAGAGTACAACACCGGAACTATACGAAGATTCACTGTGCGAAATAATTCCTTCCTTCAACAGATAGTCTATCTCTTCCTTCAAAGCTTTCTCCTTAGCAAACGGAATCGAATATGGTTTCATACAGACAGGTGTGGGGTCTATCAGTTTCATATCATATTCCAATAGGTTTGTATGCCCTGGTCGGTCTGTTAACACCTCTGCATGATTATTTAGAACCTGTTGCACTCTCTCTTTCTGAGTTTTCGTTAAATGTGTACTGATTTTCACCTGTGCTGCTGTCTCACAGGGGTGTAATGGATATTCAAATGATGAAAGTGGTTCCTTTTTCATCTCCATGGCGATGGACAAGGTCAACAAGTGTGTCTCTTCCTGATGTTCTCTTTCCAAATATTTCTTCAGGAGATTCACATGATAGATTTTTTCTTTCCCCTTCTTATCTATCTTATAATTTGTTCTAGACACCTTCTCTAAAACTGTATATGGACCTTGCCATCCAATCTGTAACTTATTCTGACTCCCGGGGAGAAGAAGCAGTACCTTCTCTCCCACCGCCAAATCTCTGTCTTTCGCCTTCCTGTTATAATAGGCAGCATGTTTCTTCCTGGCTTGTTTCAAATTTTCATTGGCAAGTTTCCAGCCAGTTTTTAAACGAGTGGTCAGCTCATTCACATATTGGTATGAAGATGTAATGTTTTCCTCTGCCTTTTCATCAGTCCACGTTCTTAACAAAGCTTCGAGTGGACCTTTTATTGGCCTTCCAAACAATAATGTTGCCGGGGCCATACCGGTTGAACTATGGGGTACCTCCCGATAAGCAAAGAGGGCGGCGTGCAGGTACTGGTCCCATGTATCTGGTTTTTCGTGTGCCAACTTTCTCAGGATCGACATCAACGTGCCGTTAAATCTTTCCACTTGGCCGTTCCCTTGGGGATGGTACACACTACAATGGAAGTGTTTGGCCTGGAAGATCCTGAAAACTTCTTCAGTTAGTTTCCCCTTGAACTGAGAGCCATTATCAGTCAAGATTTGATTGGGAAAGCCTAACCTTGTGAAAATTGTGAGCAATGCCTCTGCCACATGTTTAGAATCAATCGATGACAGGGCTACTGCCTCTCCCCACATAGAACAAGTGTCCACCAGAGTCAGAATGTAGCTGTTCCTTCTCTTGGTTCGGGTGAGAGGTCCCACAAGATCCACGGCAACTCTCTCAAAGGGTGTTCCCACTATGGGCATTTCCCCCAGAGTTGCTGGTGCAGTCCAATGTTTAGGTGCTACTCGTTGGCACTCTGGACAGGATTTTACATATCGTTTGATATCTTCAGTTATTCCTGGCCAGAAATAGTGACAAGCTATTCGCTGTCCTGTTGCGCTGATTCCCATATGACCACTGAAGGGAATCGCATGCCCTAGTTCCAACACTTTAGTCCTATATGAAGTGGGAAGGACCAGCTGTCCGTGACCATTGGATTCAGATCCAGCCTTCCTATATATCAGTTTGTTCTTCATATAAAACTCTCCCTTGCCTGGAGGTGTATGAGATTTGGGCAACTTCTTGAAACATGGCTTGAGTGTTTTGTCCTCAGCCTGTGCCTTCCTCATCTCATCTGGGTGAGTATTTATTGGATTATCCTCCTCCTTTTTAGACTGTGATCTGGTCTGCACTGTTGCCAATATCACAGGTCTCTTGGGATTCCCCAAGAAGACATATCTACACCCCAATATCAGAGGGTAGATTGGCTCATTTATCACTGCTGCTTTTATGATTCCTTCCACATATCGCGTTTTCACTTTTATTCGGGCGACGGGAAGTGTCATGGTAGCTACATCCTTGGTTGCAGTTTGAATCTCCACTGTTTCTGTGGTGTATTGATCGGCCTGCACCAGGTGAGAACTCACAACGGAATCGTAATCTAAACCGGTATCATATAAACACCTTATAGTGACACCATTACAGATGACATCTTCACACACTGGGGGGTGGTATGGTTCCTGTAGTTCTTCAGGTTTGACCTTCTTTTCCTTTTTCCCCGATGTCATAGCAGCACAATGAGGAGGTTTCCTTCTACAATGGTCAGTGTCATGATTGTTCATCTTACAATTTTTACACCACCTTTTTCCTTGGTTGAAAGATTTTCTTTCATCATATTTCCTTTCATCGAATTGTGGGGTTTTATTTTTATTTTCATACCGTGGCCTATCAAACTGGTGCTTACCTTTGTTTTGATCCCTAGGATCAAATTTATTAAAGTTCTGTGGTGCCCTAAAGTTATCCACTTGTTTCTTTTTATTACCTGTTACCTCTGCTTGAGCTGCTTGATACCTTTCAGCAACATTTAGCAACTCACCCAGCCTCTCTGCACCTTGTTCCATGAGAAACTTTCTCAGGTCTGGAGCCATGGACTCTCTTAATTGCTCTATAAGGACCATTTCCTTAAGATCTTGGGTTTTCCCCAGAGAAGTCCATTTCTCCAAGTATGTCTCTATTCGTGCAGAGAACTGGTGATAGGTTTCACCTGACAGTAGTTTAGCATTCCTAAATTTTTTCCTATAAAATTCTGCATTCTTTTCATATCTTAACAAAAGAGCCTGCTTTAGCATGTCATAATTTTCCTGATCACTTCTGCTCATTTTTGCAAAAAACTTCATAAGCTGCCCCACGAAGTCCTTGAGATAACTTTAAGCTCCACCTTTCTCTCTCTAACCCATATGTGGTAGCTAATAGTTCATACCTATTTAGATAGCTCTCTATATCATCGTCTTTCTCAACAAAATGATCTAAATGAAAATTCATAGCTGAGGTTGAGGCTCCTTGGCTAGCAGTGGCATCAGAGGCAAAGGGACTGGCACCATTTTCAGGAGCATGGCCCTGAAACTCAAACTCCCTTAGTCGTAACTCATGTTCCCTTTGTAATCTCTTCTCCTCCTTTTCTGCTTCCCTTTCTGCAGCTAATCTCTTCTCTTCTCTTTCTGCAGCCTGTCTTCTTTCCTCGGCTTCCAATGCTTTAGCCTCTTTGTCAGCCTCAATCTGCAACCTCTTAGCCTCAGCCTCAATCTGCAACCTCTTAATCTCTTTTTCAGCCTCTAACTTTCTTTCGGCCTCTTTTTCTAATCTTTTTTCTTCCCGTTCAATATATTTGTCACATTCAGCAGTGACATAAGAAATCATAATTTGCCCGTCCATTCCTAACTCTTTCGCAGTCTGTACAGCAGCAGATCGAAATTTTGCCAGGTCGGCCATTGTCTTACAGATAAATGTCTAAAATATGTAACTAAACAATTTTATCTATGACTAACTAACTTAGGACAACACAGGCACTGTGAGCTCAACCTTATTTATTTTCACCAAAGGATACCTTTTACTTCTTATTATTCCCTGAAGTGAATTACCCCCAATATTTGTAATAGGGAAAGATTCAAAATCCCGAGAGCGAGACCCCAATATATGTGGTAAAGTGGGATGTTATAAATATTTATAGGGGACTTAGTGTACTGACTGAGATCAGCTGTGAAGGTATCTATATCTAATAAGAGTAGTGTATTATAGATAACCTTACTTGCTGCCACATATGTATACCTCAGTCAGAATTATTCTGGAATAGTGTGATGACTACGTTATATGTCTAGGGTATGTGTATGATGATGTGTAAGTCACAACAACAACAGACAGTTAAACAATTTAATTTATTCCACCACACTTGACAACACTGTGACACTCACATACATAAAACACTCTACAAGGATATCTTAAAGGAGTCACTGATAACTTTTCAAATAACAATATGTATTCAGTGCTGTCATGAATGTATATGTGTCCTGATTCAAATACAAAGGGAACCAGGAATCACAATCAATTTTAATTACAAGTTATATGTGCAGAATTTATCAATATGAATCTTGTAGTGACATATATTATTAATAGTATCCTATGTGTGTCAGTTGTGTAGTAGTAATCTGAGGTAATACTGGTTTTGTTTTGTTCAAGCTCTGTTGGTATTTGTCATCATGACTTCAATAGTTTGTCTTTGTTGGAACTAGTATTGGAGATGTTCTCAGTTCCTGGCATTAAAACAATTAAATTCCCCTCTTAATTTTATTTTACAGTGTCATTTTAAGATGGGGGTACATAATGTTGAGCTCCATGGCCACACTCTCTTATCTTTCGTGATGACTGCAGTAAAAGCCTCATCTGCTCGATTACTTTAATGAGTTCTGGAGCCACCCCACTGGTTGCTATATGGACCAAGGAGTATGCTGTCCGCCTCTGGCTTCAGCAAAGCTCTGACCAGGTGCTGCTCAATAACTTTAAGACCACGGTCCCTGAAACAAGAAGGTTGTACCTTCTACGTCAGAACTAATTTACACTCTATTTCTACACTGAGCACAATACATCACAAACATTGAGTTCAGAGCGTTAGGCCAACTGTCAGCTTCATCTGAAATACTTTATACCAGTATTTCCCTCCCTAATGGTTACTACGCCTCTGCAATTCCAGCATTATTTCTTTCTAGTCAATAATCTAGGTGTCAGTGTACTGTTTGGCCATTCCATGCAGTTTTACTTTCCTCCGACACCTTCTGTTCAGGCTGGAGTACCATAGGCTTTACATCATGTTCGCTACTGAACTACACATATATACAGACATAAATTATCAATTTACATTCAATTTTCATTAAAAGATATTGAATATTTCAAGCTTACCACAATTTATGGAAAAAATAAACAGTTTCGTTGACTGGCAATGAATATAGCACAACTCCGATCTGCCGATGTCCCAGGCTTTATTTTATAAAAAATATACACTGGTGCTCAACGCACTGCTTCTTAGTAGGTTTATTACAAGATGTGGCAATGAACAGACGCTCTGAATTGAGTATATTCGCAGCTCTAACCAATGAAACCATGTCTACACATCTTTTCAAAAAAAATACTCCTTTTCACGTTTCCCCTGACAACACAAGATAGTATTTATAGCCTGACCAATCGTGTTTAGTCTTACATTTGTGGCGCTCCAATTAAATAGGAGTTAACATGGTAGGCTATTTCTGTAACGTAATGTTTTTTCAAACACGTTATAAAAAAATTTTATGAGCAGAAATGATTTCATGCTGTCAGGCACCCCCACTATTTTATTTTGGTTATAATTTGGTAATTCCTAGACTATTTGCGTAACGTTTTACATATTCTTTGTCAGCAAACCCTAAGGAACCCAAATATACGAATTTAATGGAGCCAATATGCATTTTCTTCTAGGATAGTCGTGCGGTCTGTCATGTTTTCAAACGTAAACCAGTATATTGTCATAATTCCCAATAAGCGTTTTTCAGGATTTTAAAACCTAACTCTGGTATGGGTAGGGTTTTTATCACTGTCGATTTGAAATAAAGTTAGTGCATGTGGCCTTACACGCGTGATGGCAGCAATTGTATATCGCGCGACGCGTGTTTAGTATTGCATGCTTCCTGCCTTCATTCGCCCCTCTCTCTCTCCTGCTTTATCTGTCTTTTAGTTACGCCGTGTATAAAATGGAATGAATGAAATATTAAATTTAGGTCATTGATCAGCTTGCGTATCTCAAGGTTTTTCCAAGAAATACAGTACACGTTTCATTGAAGAAAGCGTGCAGCGACACAGTAAGCTTTTACTATCAACGTGAAAGCGTTACAATTTGCCGACGAAGTAGAAAACAAGGGGGATTTCGAGTACAGTCATTGTGACAGCACGGTTCTTTTACCATTGCTCTTTTCTTTATTAAATGTATTTGTTAGGCTTTATATTTACCTGATAATTTATATATGTGGATTAGAATATTCCACGACACACACTACTATTAAATTTCTGGTGTTAGCTAATATGTTGTATGAGATTCCTATTTCAAACAATCATCTAATTATACAAAGTTCTAATCCCGGATTTGGAGACCCCAATATATGTGGTGGGTTTTGATGTTAAGAAGAATGGTGTGCATATAGTTGTACTTGAGTGAGGTCAACTGTGAAGGTCTCTGAGCTAAACAATGGACAACTGTGTTACAGAGTACCTTTCTTAATACCACCTTACGATCTCACTCAAAGTTATATTCTTTCTTGACTAGCGTGACTGAAAGCTACGTACAGTGTCTAGGGTAATGTAAGAGTGATGCTATAAGAATTCAATACAAACACATTCACATACAGATATTAACTGCTATTAGGAACTTGACTAACACCAGTGAGTAAATTTTATGGTTTTGAATTTCTTTTTTCAAATTTATTTGTCCTGAACCTAAATTTGTTTTGGTCAGGACCACAAATCAGTTGAATCACAATATATATACAAATATAAATATATTTACATAAATAGGACCATATGTCCAAAGAACATTGCTGTCTCGACATCACTTCAATTCCACCAAATTCACAAATAATAATACAATTCAACAAAAGAACATGGTCAGTTCTTCTCTGACCAACCCTGCTCCTTCACCCTACTTTGATGGAACAATTTATACCAGATTCTCATCTTTTCCCTAATGGCTGTTACGCCTCTGCCATTTGCACTGATCTCTTTCTATAAAATAGGATGGGTGATATGATTCATGATGCTCCCTGCATGTTCTTTGGTATCTACCTCGCTCTGATAGCTAATATACAATGGATACCTTATAGGCCCTGACAGTGGTTGCTGGGGACCTATGTACTGACTAATCATGATGGCTTTTCATCTAACATTTCTCACATTTATTTATTTTAAATAAAAGATAATTAATAGTCATCTTACCACAAGTTTCAATGAAAAACACACATGTTATACGTTGACTGGCAATAGAATTACACATTCGTTCCTTCTGCCTTTGTCCAGACTGCTGAGATAAATATGGTCTACAGCAATGCTGCTCTCAACGCACCTGCTTCATCTAAGGTTTTTGAAAAATGGCGACAAAGCCTTATAATTTCAAACGCAGCTTTGGTAAGCTGGCCAATGATTTTCCATCTCTCAATTGTAAATAAAGTCTTTCAAAATAAAATTCAACGGTTCCTACGTTACTCGGTTAGTATATTTTTAGTTTTGAGGTCGGCCAATAATATTTCGCCTTCCTTCAAATTTCATCCAATCCAATTCACCGTACTATCTTAGTCTTTATTTCCCCTAATTTTTCCCCCAAAAATATGCCATAAAAAATTAAGCAGGCATGACTTGTCCTGACAGTCTGTCCGATCCTCTATAGTGTTATTGCCAATATTTAGTTATTTAATGGACTATTTATGTAACTAACAACATATTCTTGGTCAGCAAGTCCTAAGGTACACGAATATATAATTTTTATGGGGTTAAGTGGCTTGGTTCAAAATTCTATATATTTTTTTTCTATGTTAGTTGTTTATTTCTAGACTACCACCTGTTCACTTCTTTTCCATGTACTTTCAAGTTAAATACGAGAGTCTCTCGTAATACACGAGAATTACGTCATTCGCAATAAGAGCTAAGCCTGTTTTCGTGACCCAATCGTCTACATGTTCTAACTTTTGCATCGTATTTTGAAAATCGCCCTAGGCAAGGCTTGCAAGTTGGTTTTATTTTTGGAAACAAGCGAGACGCGATTATCATTGGGCCATCTATCCGTTCCCCTCCCCTCTACAATGTATTCTAGGCAAATACTTAGTTGAACTTGGGAAGTGGTACGTTTATCTCAAGGACGAATTTGAAACATTGGGTACCCTTTTATTAGGTTATACTGCGTTATCAACTAATTAATACGCTGAAGGCGTGGGTGACGACAACAATTCTCGACGAAAATTTTTAGTACTATCCTATCTTTGACTTTATGCACTATACTGTTATATTCTAATTTAGATATTGTATTTAGAATTTCACCACAAAGTTAATGGTCTTGTAATCGTGACATTAAGAATTGCTAGGTGTGAAATGTCTCTGCGTCTATTACATCCCTGAATCTGTATGTTCAGAAATATTCCCACCAGATTTTTGGACAGTACGGAAACGGTGCGCGTCGCACTGTGCTTTGAGTGTAAGTTATCTTGAACACCCATTAGAATCATCCCTTGTAGAGATCAAAAATGTTATTTTCGGATTTCACAGATCTCTTCGCAAAGTAACCTGTCAAGAAATGGTGGAGGAGTTTCATAGTTTGTATTCATAATAACAGAGCCACCTTTTACCTTTCCACCATTTTTTTTTTAAACTTCAACATTTTGTTAAAACTAAAGACATGTTGCATTTTTTAAAAATACATAAGATCATCACAGGCAGTAATAAAATTGGACGAGTTTTCACTCCATGCATCAGCTTAAAGACAATGGATACCAGCCTTTCTTCCTTTCATCTAGAGATGCCGTCAGTTTTCTAAATAAATAATGGAGGAAACCCTGAGTCCTGTGAACAGTAAATAAATGAAGGTAATTAACAGGTAATCGCTGGACATAAACAATGACAATAGACAACAGAAAAGAAAATATAAGTGATAGGGGTGCTAAATTGGCTAAGCGTCCTTTCACGATGTACTGTCACAGAAAGGTGATGGCGACGTTTGGTTGGTCCTAGGTTCGATTCCTGGAAAGCCTATCACTTATATTGTCTTTTCTGTTGTCTAGTGTCATCCTTTATGTCCAACGAGTACCTGTTAATTATCGTCAGTTTCCTGTGGTTTTAGCTTTTGCCATGACAATCAACAAAGCACAGGGACAATCATTTGATCATGTAGGTGTATACCTACCAGGACGAGTCTTTGCTTATGGTCACCACTATGCAGCTCTCACAACAGGAAGGAGCTCTGATAATCTTATAGTATATATTCAGGACAGTCTACCAAGTCAAAAATGATTAAGATAACCGTAAATTTACTAACATTCTGTGATTAAAGTGCTGTCAAGTAACTCGTCAAATTATTCACTGTGTGTCTATTTCCACTTCTCAATCTTCTAAATGTGCTACGCATGCTGATAGTTTAAGATGTTTGATTTAATTCCTCTTCCTTCCTTTCTTGACGATTATACTTGCTCGTAAAATATACAAAAACGTTCTCGCTTAAACGAGTTTTTACAAATGGCCTGGTTTCGCTATTTTATAGGTATTTTAAATTCAGTCTAGCCTTTAACTGTCTGGGGGTGCGTACGCATCATGGAAACATATACGCATACATTTCTTGCAGCGTACCGGTGTTTTTCTGTGCGGGTGATTGTGTGTGTGTGCAGTGTGTGAGTGTGTCATTATCTCACCTCTGATACCTACTTCGGGTACGCAGGTCAATAGGTCACGATTATAAAGAGGAAAAGACGACAAAAACTGCCGAGCTGGCAAATACTATTTCACGTCTCGGCCACCGGGTCAACCATTCTCTCCCCTGTTCGACCTCACTCCTTCTACTCTCCCCCTACTCCGCATACCTCCACCACACTGAACACTTTGCCGTATGTGTCTGCATGTATGACCGTACGTTTGTGTGATTGTATGCATGTTCCTGCACGTACGTGTGATTGTATGTATGAACGTACGTACGTGTGGTTGTATGTATGATCATGTACGTACGTGTGATTGTATGTATGTTCATGTACGTACGTGTGATTGTATGTATGAACGTACGTACGTGTGATTGTATGTATGTTCATGTACGCACCAATGGCGTAGTCTCTATGTGTGCTGTGCGTCTGAACACACCTATGCCCGAAGGAAAATAAAAATTTAATTTATTATTCTATGAAATATTTCTCTTCTAATGTTCTGCTTTCGGACGTCACGCATCAGGATAACGGATTTTCCCGCATAGAATCTACGAGTATATCGAGTTTCAGTTTCCCAGACGCGTTTTATAGTGCAGTTTTTATTGGTTGGTAGCAATCGCCCGAAGTTTCTCGGGTAATTCCGTCACAATCCGTGCTGTACCTCTCGGTTTCACGTTTGAAGACTGGTTTGTGTGGATCGGGGTCATGGCCAGATACGTCAATACAATAAGAACATGCGTGCGGTCGTCTTGCAGCTCTCGAGTTGTAAAAATCGGCTGTGTCCAAGTCCAGTGTTTTTTGTGATTAATTTTTGTTAGTTGCCGGGAGTGCAGATTATTACAGTGACAGTGAGTTTCAAGTTGTAAGTTAATTAGTATTTCGGAGATAATTGACATATACCCAAAATGCAAGTGTTGGACGACATCGCTAAAAAGAAGTTTTGTTCACGAAGTTTTAGTGAAAAACTATCAATTGTGAGTAACGGTAAACCATGTCCTGAGTTACCACTCTTAAAAACAGTACATAAAACTAAGACAGAAGTATACACACGCCATTTTTCAACAGCTCATTACAAGTCGGTGGATTTATTAACTGGTTGTGAAAAGAGGTATAAATTGTTCTGTTGGCCTTGTTTTTTATTTTCTTCAGAAGGCAACATATGGAGTAGAAATGGTTTTGATGATCTTAACCACTTAAGTACAGCTGCACAGAGACACGAAAAGACTAAAAGCCATGTCCAATGTTTTTTTCAGCTGAAAATGTTTGGCCGACAAAGAATGGACGTCTTGCTTAATGATCAGCTCGATAAAAGTATCAGCCAACACAATGAACTTGTCAAAATGAATCGACATATATTGAAACGTCTGATTGATGCGGTATGCTTCCTTGGTAAACAGGAGCTTCCTTTCCGAGGACATGCCGAAAGTAATGACTCTTTCAACAGAGGAAACTATTTAGAGTTTCTGGATGCACTTCAGCAATATGACCCTCTTTTTGAACATCACATATAGAGCCCTACAGTTTTCCGCGGAACCTCTCCGGCTGTGCAAAATGATCTCATTCAGGCTATCTCTGAAGTCCTCATTGATGAAATAAAGAAGGAAGTCCACGTTTCAAACTTTGCTGCTATACTTCTGGATGAGAGTTGTGATATCACGTGCAAATCACAGCTGTCAACAGTCTTAAGATATGTATTAGATGGTGTTGTTTATGAAAGGTTTGTCGGGCTTACCGACGTTAGTCAGGATAGAACCTCAGAAGGTTTGTTTAAACATGTAGTTAGCACGGTACAAGAATACAAACTTAAAGATAAGTTAGTTGGGTAAACTTATGATGGAGCGTCTGTGATGGCAGGTCATTTGGATGGCTTACAAAAAAAGGTTATTGATGTTTACCCAAAAGCACTCTTTACTCATTGCTGTGCCCATGCATTGAACCTCGTCTTGCAACAAAGTTTGATGAATATCAAAGACTGCAATATTTTTTTTTTTATAACTCTCAATGGTCTTTCTGCATTTTTCTCAAAATCGTCTAAGAGAACAATAGCTCTTCAAGAATTTCTTTCTAAGAAGTTGCCAACTGTAACACCTACCAGGGGGAACTTCACTTCCAGATTAGTACATACAGTGAACGATCATTGGTTGCAGCTTATTGACTTTTTTGAAAATGTCATTGATTGTTCTTTAGAATGGGATGCTGACACAGTGGTTAAATCGGAAGGCTTTTTGTCTTTCTTGAGGAGCCTAAATACAATTTTCCTACTTCAAGTATTTTCAAGATTATTTGCATATACAGATGTTTTATACAATTTACTTCAAACAAGAAATTTCGATATTTTGTACTGCTGCAAGAAAATAGAAGAGATCAAAAATGAACTTCAACGAGCAAGGGATACTGCCTTTAATGAGATTTGGTATACTGCATTGGGAAGGAGGGGAGAAGAATTTGAATCACCTACAAATAAACGACGCCGTGGTTGTATAGGAAAAGATGCATGTTGCCAACTGTATTTTGAAATCATTGATAAGATTAGTGTTCACACAGAAACACGGTTTGCAGCTTTAAAGAAACTTGAGTATTTCCACCTT
>JAMPIV010003453.1:30000-189961 GCA_024509875.1 Oreohelix idahoensis | reverse complement strand
GTACACATTTAACGAAAACTCAGAAAGAGAGAGTGCAACAGGTTCTAGATACTCATACAGAGGTGTTAACAGACCGACCTGGGCATACAAACCTATTGGAATATGATATGAAACTGATAGACCCCACACCTGTCTGTATGAAACCATATTCGATTCCTTTTGCTAAGGAGAAAGCTTTGAAGGAAGAGATAGACTATTTGTTGAAGGAAGGAATTATTTCACACAGTGAATCTTCGTATAGTTCCGGTGTTGTACTCTTAAGGAAGCCCTCTGGAGAACATAGACTCTGTATAGATTACAGGAGACTGAATGCTATTACAGAAGGACAGGTGGATCCATTGCCGGATACAAATCAGTTGTTTGCCAGACTAAATAAAGCTAAATATTTCTCAAAAGTGGATCTGAGTAAAGGATACTATCAGATTCCAGTAAAGCCTGAGGTTAGACCATACCTAGCTTTTAGTACCTCAGAAGGACACTATGAGTTTAATAGATTGCCATTTGGATTGAAGAATGCGCCTAGTGTCTTCTCTAGAATGATGAGAAAATTATTGGACCCTCTGAATAATCCATGTATCACAAATTTCATGGATGATATCCTTATAGCAACAGAAACATTTGAGGAACACATTGACTCTCTGAACATGCTGTTTAATCGACTTAGGGAAGCGAATTTAACAGCCCGACCAACCAAATGTTGCGTTGGATGTAAAGAATTGGAATTCTTGGGACACACAGTTTATCAGGGAAACATGACCCCTGACCCAAAGAATTTAGAGAAACTAAAGAAAGCCCCGAGACCACAAACCAAGAAAGACGTGAGATCCTTTGTCTCATTATGTGGTTTCTACCAAAAGTATATCAAAAACTTTAATTCCATATGTGCACCGTTAACTGATTTGACACGTAAGGGAAATCCAGATCGAATTACATGGACACCACAATGTGAAATGGCTTACCAAGAATTGAAGGAAAAGCTCACAAGCAAACCTATTTTGAAATTACCTGACTTAAGTCAAGAATTCATAGTAAGGACTGATGCCAGTAATATTGGGTTAGGTGCAACTCTGCTACAGAGATCAGATGCATTGGATGGGGAATTAAGCCCAGTGGCATATGCTAGCAGAAAGTTGAATAAAGCTGAAACCAATTACTCAACTAGCGAAAAGGAATGTCTTGCAGTAATATGGGCGATAAAGAAATTCAATATTTATCTGTATGGGAAGGCATTTAAGTTGCAAACGGATCACAAACCTTTGTCGTTTCTAGCACAGGCTAGACATGAGAATTCTAGATTACTCCGTTGGTCCTTATTGATGCAGCCATTTGAGTTTAGCATAGAGTATATAAGTGGAAAAACAAATCTGGGAGCGGATTTTTTAAGCCGCCATCCGTGTGATGAGAATCACCCTAAACTCCAGGAAAAATAATAAATTTCTCTATGTGTATATAGAATTATAGACTGACATATAACGTCTGTTTTAAGTGGGGAGGATTTGTCGTGAGAAATTCTAATCCACATATATAAATTAAAAAGTAAATGTAAAGCCTAACAAATAACTTCAATAAAAGGAAAGAAGAAGGGTAAAGAACAGTGCTGTCACAATGACTGTACTCGAAATCCCCCTTGTTTTCTAATTCGTCTGCAAATTGTAACGTTTCACGTTGATAGTAAAAGCCTACTGCTTCAATACCCGCTTTCTACGATAAAACGTGTACTGCCTTTCTAAGAAAAACCTTGAGATACGCAAGCTGACCTATATTTAATATTCCATTCATGTCATTTTATACACTAAGTTACCATAAACGAAAGACAGATGGACTAAGGATAGAAAGAAAGGGAGGGGCTGAAAGCCGGAACGCAGGCAATACTACCACAGTCTCGCGATACACAATTAATGCCACCCCTAACACGCGTGTAAGGCCACAAGCACTAGCTTTTTTTCAAATCGACAGTGATAAAAAACACTACCCATACGAGTTAGGTTTTAAAAAACCTGAAAAACGCTTATTAGGAAACATGACATTATACTGGGTTACGTTTGAAAACATTACAGTACCCAGACACCACATCGTATTCGAAGTGAACAGGAGGTAGAAGAAAATGCATATTTTGAACGCAGCCCCTTAGCCCCATTAAATTTATATATTTGGGTTCCTTAGGACTTGCTGACAAAGAATATGTTAAACGTTACGCAAATAGTCTAGGAATTAACAAATTATAGCCAAAAGAAATAGTGAGGGATGTCAGACAACACCAAATCAGAATCGCTCAGTGACAGATTTTCACACCACCATTGTACGGGAAATAGGCTGACATGTTACCTCCTATTTGATTGGCGGAAAGTAAATGTAAGGCTAAACACGATTAGTCGGGCTATAAATATTGATTCTTTGTTGTTAGGGAAACGGGAGTAGGAGTACTTTTTTTTCAAACGCTTGTGTAAACATGGCACGATTGGTTAGACCCGCCAATATAGTCAATCAGAGGCGTCAGGTCAGCACCACATTTTCAAATAAACTTACTAAAGAACCAGTGCGTTGAGCGCCAGTGCATATTTTTTCTAAATAAAAGCCTGGGACATCGGCAGATCGAAATTGTGCTATATTCATTGCCAGTCAACGTAACTGTGTATTATTCCATGAATTGTGGTAAGCTTGAAATATTTGATATCTTTTTAATGAAAATTGAATGTAAATTGATAATTTATGTCTGTATATATGTGTGGTTCAGTAGCGAACATGAGGTAAAGCCTATATAGTGCTCCAACCTGAACAGAAGGTGTCGGAGGAAAGTAAAAATACATGGAATTGCCAAACAGTACACTGACACCTATCTTATTGACTAGAAAGAAATAATGCTGGAATTGCAGAGGCGTAGTAACCATTAGGGAGGAGTATACTGGTGAAAATTGTTTCAGATGAAGATAGCAGTTGGCCTACCGCTCTGAACTCAGTGTTTGTTATGTATTGTGTTCAGTCTGGAAATTTATTATAAATTAGTTCTGAAATAGGAGGTACAACCTTCTTGTTTCAGGGACCGTGGTCCTAAAGTTATTGAGCAGCACCTGGTCTGAGCTTTGCTGAACCTAGAGGCTGACAGCATATACTCCTGGTCCAGATAGTGACCAGTGAGGTGTCTCCAGAACACAGGGAGGCTATCGAGCAGAGGAGTCTTTTCCTGCCGCCATCACGAAAGATAAGCGTCTGTGGCCAGAGGAGCTCAACATTATGCCCCCCCCCCTCAAAATCTGACTTTATAATAAAACAGAGGGAAAATACAGTGTTTAAATTGATAGGAACTGTGAACTTTTTCCCCATACTATTTCCAAGATAAACAAACACTTGAAGTCATGATGACAAATAACAACATAGCTTGAAAAAAACAAAACCAGTATTACCTCATATTACTACTACACAACTGACACACATAGGATAATATTAATAAAATATGTCACTACAAGGTTCATATTGATAAATTCTGTACATATAAATTGTAATTACAATTGATTGTGATTCCTGGTTCACTTTGTATTTGAATCAGGACACATATATTAGTGAAAGTAAATAATACATATTTATATTTGAAAATTTACCAGTGCCTCATTTAAGATAGTCTTATAGAGTGTTAAATGTGTGTGTGAGTGTCACAGTGTTGTCAAGTGTGGTGGAATAAATTAAATTGTTTATCTGTCTGTTGTTGTTGTGACTTACACTTCATCATATACATACCCTAGACATTTAACGTAGTCTTCACAATATTCCAGCTGTTGCAGATGTGGTTTATGTGGCCATTTGATTTTGGATGATGAGGTTGCCCTAGCCCTCATGCATAACCTCATATTAGTTGCCTTGTACGATATGGTGTGTTTTGATGTTAAGAAGAAGGGGTGTGCATGATAGTTGTACTTGAGTGAGATCAACTGTGAAGGTCTCTGAGGTAAAACTAAATGAACAACTGTGTTACAGAGTCTACTCTTCCTTGTTACCACTACTACGATTCTCACTCTAAAGTTATATTTTTTTTTTGACTAGCGTGACTGAAAGCTACATAATAAATGTCTAGGGTATTGTAAGAGTGTTGTTAAAAGAATTCTCAATACAAAACATATAAACAAACCATATACTAAGTACTATGATAAACTCAATACTAAACTCCAGGCTGTTAAAATTTTATTATTTAAATATATCTTTATTGGTCACTGAAAGCCTAAAGTTGGTTTTGGTCAGGAGCTACAGTCAACGAGAACCAATTTAGATGGATAGATATAACATTTTACAAATATATATAAAGATATTTACAGCACAACAGGCAGACAATATGTCCATAGTACATTGTTACAAATGTTCACGGTCTGATGTTATTTACTCTTTTTGAATACTAGTACAGGGGACGCAGGTGAGGATGTGTCATCATCCCACTGTCTTTTGTTTCACTATGATTGTTTATTTTTATTCTTTGGAGTAACGCTTTGTCTACACAGGAGATTGTTCTTTATTTGTGATAAGTTTGTCCCAGGCCAGATATTGCACTTATCTATTGCCTGGGATCACAGCAGTTGTAGTCGGTTTGGCCAAATACTTCAGTCTCCTCTGGTCTTGGAAACTTCTTTTAAATACAAGCAGGTGCCAGTGACTCTTTGAAATCGTGCACACTTCTTCAATGAGCGAGTCCTAGCACCAGGACAAGTGCCAGTAAGAACCCCTGTACGATGCAAGTTTAAGTTATGGTTCTGTTCTTAATACCAAACTAATTCCTCCTAATAATTTACATGTAAACATTAAAGTCCAATAATTCAAAAGAACATGGTCAGCTCTCTCTGACAACCCTGCTTCTCCAACTTTAGTTTGATGGAACAAATGGGTACCAGTTTTCTTTTATGTCTTCCCTAATGGATGCTACGCCTCTGTCATTTCCTGCAGTAATCTTTTTTTCATGCAATAAGATAGGGTGTAATGTTCCTGTATGACCATCATATATATAGTCCTGTAGTTCTCTAAACTTTTCTTAGATAGTCCCTTATTATGTGATGGATCAACATCTAGGCCATGCCTAAGTCTGCTATGGAACCATTTAATTACAATCTTTTTTTCATGGCCTTTTCTTACACACAACCTTTTTTTAATTAAAAAAGTCAATAAAATCAATCTTACCACACATATCAAGGAAATATAAACAACAAGTAACGATGAATTTAGGCAATCGATTATTAGCACACTTTTGTCACTGCCGTCTGTTCAGACTGCTTTTCTGATGGTAGTATTATTAATAAAAAAGCACAAGTCTGCTCTCATCGCTTCTTGCTCCTCTGAATATTTTTGAAAAAAATGGCAGCGAGCATCCTACTATTCCTATCATGTAAAAAAAGCTTTGGCCAATGAGACCAAGCATCTCTTTTTTTTTTTGAATGAATTTAAAAAAAAAAAATATCTCAAACCACTATTGCGTTACTTCACTACCTAACTAGATTTTGTATATTAGGTCAGCCAATAATATTACGGCTTCCGTCTTTCCATACAAATTTCCATCCAATCCATTTCATCTTACTATCTTAGCCTTTCTGTCACCTAATTTTTTTTTCAAAAAAAAAAAATATGCTATCCAATCTAAGCAGATATGACTTGACCTGATAGTATCTCCGATTCTCTATGTATTTTTACCTAATATTTGATTATTTAATGGACTATTTAGATAACTAACAACATATTCTTGGTCAGTAAGTCTTCAGGTTACACGAATATATAGATTTTTTATGGGGCTTGCTAAGTGGCTTTGGTTAAAAATTCCATCTTTTTTTTCCATGTTAGTTGTTTATTTTTAAACTACCTCCTGTTCAAATTCTTTTTCCATGTAAATTTCAAGCTAAATTACGAGAGTGTCTCTCGTAATATACGAGAATTACGTCATTCGCAATAAGGAGCTAAGCGTGTTTTCCTGATCGTAGTGTCCCATTTTCTAACGTTACATCGTATTTTTGAAAAGCCGCCTAAGGGCAATACTAGCAATGTTGGTTTTATTTTTAGAAACAATGTGAGACGTGATTTGCGTTGATTATCTATCCGTGCCCCTCCGTCCACCAATGTATTTTAGGCAAATACTTAGTTGACCTAGGAAAGTGTTATGTTTGTCGTCAAGGACGAATTTTGAAAATTTGGGTACCCTTTTTGTTCGGCTAGTGTGTTATCAAATAATAAGCTGAAGGCGTAGGCGGCGACGCCAACACTGAAAAATTTGTACTAGAGTACTATATCCTATCTTTTGACTTTATTTGCACTATAATGTTATATTCTAATTTAGGTATTGTATTTAGAAGTTCACCACATATCTCCCACTTAGAACAGGACTATCTTATATGTCAGTTCCCACTTCTAAATACACATAGATAAATTTTACTAACCTATGCCTGGTGACTACTCTGATGTTCGTCTATACGGATGTCTGCTTAAAAAATCCTTCTGCACCTACATTTATTTTGCCTGGAATATATTCTATGGTTAAACTGGTATGGCTGTAGGAGCAAACGACCAACGTAATTAATTCTAGCATTTTCATGCCTTGCTTGTGACAGACACACGAGTCGTTTATGATCTGTTTGGATCTTAAATGATTTACCATAAAAGATAAATCTGGAACTTTTTTTATAGCCCATATGACAGCTGAAACATTCTTTTTCTACTTGTTGAATATTTTTGTTCTGCTGAGTTCAACTTACGGCTAGCATAAGCTACTGGGGTTAATTCCCGTCAAGTGAAGTTGACCTTTGTAATAGAGCTGCACCCAAACACACCTATATTACTAGCATTCCGTTCTCACAATGAATTCTTGACTCAAAGTCAGGTAATTTCAAAATTAGGCCTGCTTGTGAGCTTTTCCTTCAACTCTTGGTAGGCTAATTCACACTGCGCTGACCAAGTAATTCTTATCAGGATTTCCTTTGCAGCGTTAAATCAGTCAATGAAGCACATATGGAGTTAAGTTTTTAAAATATATACCTTTTGGTTAGAAAAACCACATAATGAGACAAAAGATCCACGTCCTTCTTGGTTTGTGGTCTCGGGGCTTTCTGTAGTTTCTCTAAATTCTTTGGGTCAGGGGTCATGTTTCCCTGATAAACTGTGTGTCCCAAAAATTCCAATTCTTTACATCCAACACAGCATTTAGTCGGTCTAGCCGTCAAATTTGTCTCTCTACGTCGATTAAAAAACATATCCAGAGAGTTAATGTGTCTCTCAAATGTTTCAGTCGCTATGAGAATATCATCATCATGAAGTTGGTGATGCATGGATTATTCAGGGGTTCCCAGTAACTTTCTCATCATCCTCGAAAACACACTCGGTGCATTTTTCAGCCCGAATGGCAACATGTTTAAATTTCAAATAATGTCCTTCCGAGGTGCTAAAGGCTAAATAAGGTCTAACCTCCGGCTTTACTGGAATCTGATAATAGCCTTTGCTCAGATCCACTTTAGAGAAAATATTTAGCTTTATTCAGCCTGCAAACAGCTGATTTGTTTCAGGTAATGGATCCACTATGACCTTCTGTGAACAGCATTTCAGTTTCCTGTAATCTATACACAGTCTGTGTTCTCCAGAGGGTTTTCTTAAAAGAACCACAACTAGAGCTGTAAGGAGATTTACTGTGCAAGATAATTCCCTTCTCTCAACAGATATATCTATCTCCTCCTTCAAAGCTTTTTCCTTAGCGAACGGAATTGAATAGGCTTCATACAGATGGTGGTGTTGGGTCTATAACGTTTCATATCATTACTCTAATTTAAAATTTGTATGCCCGGTCGGTCGTTAAAACATCTGTATGATCATTCAGAACCTGTTGAACTCTCTCACTTGATCTTTCGTCAAGTGTTGTACTGATTTTTAACCTGTGCAGCGGTCTCACAGGGATTTTAAAGGATATTCATGAGAGGTGAGTGGTTCCTTTTTCATTTCCATTGCAACAGACAAGGGTCAGTAGGTTGTGTCTCTCCTCCTGGTTTTCTCTGTCCAGATATTTTTTTCAGGAGATTCACTGATAGAATTTCTCTTTCCCTTTCTTATCTATCTTATAATTTGTTCTAGACACCTTCTCTAGAACTGTATATGGACCTTGCCATCCATTTGCAATTTATTCTGGCTGCGGGGCAGTAGAAGAAAGCACCTTCTCTCCCACAGCTAATTCTCTATCCTTCGCTTTTTTATTGAAATAGGCAAGCATTTGCTTTTTCCTGGCGTGTCTCAAATTATTCATTGGCAAGTTTCCAGCCCAGTTTTAAGGACGAGTGGTCAGCTCGTTCACATATTGATTTGATGAAGGTAATATTTTTCTTTGCCTTTTCATACGGTCCATGTCCTTAACAATGCTTCTAATGGACCTCTTATTGGCCTTCCAAAAATAACAAGGTTGCCGGGGCCCATACCGGTTGAACTACTATAGTGGTACCTCCCGATAAGCAAACAGGGCTGCGGGAAGGTATTGGTCCATGTATCTGGTTTTTCATGTGCCAACTTTCTCAGGATCGACATGAGTGTCCCGTTAAATCTGTCCACTTGGCCATTTTCCTTGGGGATGGTACGGGCTACAATGAAAAATGTTTGGCTTGAAAGATCCTGAAAACTTCTTCCGTTAGTTTCCCTTGAACTGTGAGCCATTATCAGTCAAGATTTGGTTGGGAAAGCCTAACCTGGTGAAGATTGTGTGTAATGCCTCTGCCACATGTTTCGAATCGATTGATGACAGGGCTACCGCCTCTCCCCACATAGAACAAGTGTCCACCAGAGTCAGAATGTAACTGTTCCTCCTCTTGGTCCGAGTGAGAGGTCCCACCATTGTCCACTGCAACTCTTTCAAAAGGTGTTCCCACTATGGGCATTTCCCCTAGAGTTGCTGGAGCAGTCCAATGCTTTGGAGCTACCCGTTGGCATTTCTGGACAGGATTTTAATATCTCTTTATGTCTTCAGTTATTCCTGGCCAGAAATTGATGACAAGCTATACGCTGTCCTGTTGCGTTGATCCCCATATGACCACTGAAGGGAATCGCATGCCCTAGTTCCAACACTTTAGTCCTATATGAAATGGGAAGGACCAGCTGTCCGTGACCATTGGATCCAGTTCCAGCCATTCCTGTTAAAAATCAATTTGTTCTTCATATAGAAGTCTCCCTTGCCTGGAGGTGTGTATGACTATTTGGGCAATTTCTTAAAAACAAGGCTTGAGGGTCTTATCCTCTGCCTGTGCCTTCTCATCTCATCTGGTTGGGTATTTTTGGGATTATCCTCCTCCTTTTTAGGACTGTGATCTGGTCTGCACTGTTGCCATGATCACAGGTCTCTTGGGATTCCCCAAGAAGACATATCTACACACCCAATATATTCGAGAGCGTAGATTGGTTTCATTTAGCACTGCTGCTTTTATGATTCCTTCCACATATAGCGTTTTCACATTTATCCTGGCGATGGGTAGTGTCATGGTCGCTATGTCCTTGGGTGCAGCTTGAATCTCCACTGTTTCTGTGGTGTATTTATCTGCCTGCACCAGGTCCGAACCCACAACTGAATCAGAATCTATTCAAGTATCATTACAAAAACACCTTATGGCGACTCCATTGCTTGTTTACATCTTCACACACTGGGGGTTGGTAAAGGTTCCTGTTGTTCAGTAGAGTTGTAACCTTTACTCCCTTTCTCCCCATTTTTCATTGCAGCGAAAATTAGGAGGTTTCCTTCTACAATTTTCGGTGTTATGGTTGTTCATCTGACACTTTTTACGCCACACTCTTTCTTGGTTAAAAGGTTTTCTTTCATTCATATTTCCTTTATTGAATTGTGGGGTTTTATTTTTATAGTCATTGTGTTGGTCCTATTCAAAACTGTTGCTTACCTTTGTTCTGTTCTCTTGGATGGTCAAACCTATTAAAAGTTTTGTGGTTGCCTTAAAAATTGTCGACCTGTTTCTTTTTAGTGCCAGCTACCTCTGCTCGGGCTGCCTGATACCTCTCAGCGACATTGAGTAACTCACCAGCTTCTCTGCACCTTGTTCCATGAGAAACTTTCTCAGGTCTGGAGCCATGGACTCTCTTAGTTGCTCTATAAGGACCATTTCCTTAAGATCTTGGGTTTTCCCCAGAGAAGTCCATTTCTCCAAGTAGGTCTCTAACCGTGCAGAGACCTGGTGATAGGTATAAACCGACAGTAGTTTAGCATTCCTAAATTTTTTCCTATAAAATTCTGCGTTCTTTTCATATCTTAACAAAAGAGCCTGATTTAACATGTCGTAATTATTCTTGGTCATTCTCTGCTCATTTTGGCAAAAAACTTCATAAGCTGTTCCCCACTAAGCCCCTGGGGATAACTTGAGGCTCCACCTCTCTCTCTCTAACCCATATGTAGTAGCCAAAAGCTCAACCTACTTAAATACCCTTCTATGTCATCGTCTTTCTCAACAAAATGGTCTACATGAAAACCCATAGCTGAGGTTGAGGCTCCCTGACTAGCAGTGGCATCTGAGGCAAAGGGGCTGGCACCATTTTCAGGAGCATGGCCTTGAAATTCCCACTCTCTTAGTCGTAGCTCGTGCTCCCTTTGTAACCTCTTCTCCTCCTTTGCTGCTTCCCTCTCTGCAGCCTGCCTTCTTTCCTCTGCTTCCAACTTCTTCTCTTCATACTGGAGCCTTATAATCTCTGCCTCCCTATCTGCCTCCAATGCCCTAGCCTCCTTGTCAGCCTCAATCTGCAGCCTCTTAATTTCTTTTTCAGCCTCTAACTTTCTTTCTGCTTCTTTCTCTAATCTTTTATCTTCTCGAGCAATAAATTTGTCCACCTCTGAAGTTACATATTGGACCAGCTCTGGTCCATCCATGCCCATCTCTTTAGCAGTCTGCACAGCGGCAGATCTGAATTTGGCTAGATCAGCCATCTAACTCAAGTAGGTCTAATAAGGTTCTAAGACAATCTTAAACTTAACTAAAAAAAATACTAACTATAATTAACTAATTACTACTGGCTGTGACAACTTATCACTGTAAATCTCCTCTTAATTTTTTTTATCTTCTTAGGGGGTGTTTCTACTGCTAATAATAGTAATACAATCTTGCATTTATATACTACTTCTAATTTTTATTCCTGGAGTTAGTTAATATATGCTGTACGAGATTCCTATTTCAAACATTCATCTATATATGCCGAATTCAAATCTCGGACTTAGAGATCCCAATATATGTGGTGTGTTTTGATGTTAAGAAGAAGGGTGTGCATATAGTTGTACTTGAGTGAAGTCTACTGTGAAGGTCTCTGAGGTAAACAATGAACAACTGTATTACAGAGTACCTTCCTTGTTACCACATTACGATCTCACTCTAAGTTATATTCTTTTTTTGACTAGCGTGACTGAAAGCTACATAAAGTGTCTAGGGTATTGTAAGAGTGTTGTAAAGAATCTCAATACAAAACATATGCAAACATATACTAAATACTATGATAAACTCAACTAACTCCAGCTGTTAAGTTTTATATTTAAATATATCTTTTGTTAAACTTTATTGGTCCTGAGCCTAAAGTTGTTGAAGTCAATGAGAATCAATTTAGATGGATAGATATATTTACAAATATATATAAAGATATTTAACACACAAACAGACAAATCATGTCCATAGTACATTGTTACAAATGTTCACTCTGATGTTATTTACTCTTTTTGAATACTAGTACAGGGAAACCAGGTTGAGGATTGTTCATCATCCCACTGTCTTTTGTTCACTATGATTGTTTATTTTATTCTTTGGAGTAACGCTTTGTCTACACAGGAGATTGTTCTTTATTTGTGATAAGTTGTCCCAGGCCAGATATTGCACTTATCTATTGCCTGGAATCACAGCAGTTGTAGTCGGTTTGGCCAAACACTTCAGTCTCCTCTGGTCTTGAACTTCTTTAATACTAGCAGGTGCCAGTGACTCTTTGAAATCGTGCACACTTCTTCAATGAGCGAGTACTAGCACCAGACAAGTGCCAGCAAGAACCCCTGTGGATGCAAGTTTTGGTTCTGTCTTAATACCAAACTAATTCCTCCTAATTTACATGTAAACATAAAGTCAATACAAAAGAACATGGTCAGCTCTCTCTGACAACCCTGCTTCTCCACTTTAGTTTGATGGAACAAATGGTACCAGTTTTCTTTTTTCTTCCCTAATGGATTGCTACGCCTCTGTCATTCCTGCAGTAATTCTTTTTCATGCAATAAGATAGGTGTAATGTTCCTGTATGACCATCATCATAATATATAGTCCTGTAGTTCTAAACTTCTTAGATAGTCCCTTATATGATGGATCAAACATCTAGGCCATGCCTAAGTCTGCTATGGAACCATTTAATTACAATTCTTTTTTTCAATGGCCTTTTCTTACACACAACTCTTTTTTTTTAATTAAAAAGTCAATAAAAATCAATCTTACCACATATCAAGGAAATATAAACAAGTAACGATGAATTAGGCAATCGATTATAGCACAACTTTCGTCACTGCCTCTGTTCAGACTGGCTTTCTGATGGTAGTATTTATTAATAAAAAAAAACACAAGTCTGCTCATCGCTTCTTGCTCCTCTGAATATTTTGAAAAAATGGCAGCGAGCATCCTACTATTCCTATCATGTAAAAAGCTTTGGCCAATGAGACCAAGCATCTCTTTTTTTTGAATGAATTTAAAAAAAAAAAAAAAATTCAAACCACTATGCCTTACCACTACCAACTAAATTTGTATATTAGGTCAGCCAATAATATTACGGCTTCCTTCAAATTTCATCCAATCCATTTCATCGTACTATCTTATCCTTTCTGTCACCTAATTTTTTTCCAAAAAAAAAATATGCTATCCAATCTAAGCAGATATGACTTGACCTGACAGTATCTCCGATTCTCTATGTATTATTACCAATATTTGATTATTTAATGGACTATTTAGAAAACTAACAACATATTCTTGGTCAGTAAGTCTTCAGGTACACGAATATATGATTTTTATGGGGCTAAGTGGCTTGGTTCAAAATTCCATCTTTTTTTTCCATGTTAGTTGTTTATTTTTAAACTACCTCCTGTTCAATTCTTTTTCCATGTACTTTCAAGCTAATTACGAGAGTCTCTCGTAATATACGAGAATTACGTCATTCGCAATAAGAGCTAAGCGTGTTTTCCTGATCGTAGTGTCCACATTTTCTAACGTTACATCGTATTTTTGAAAACCGCCTAAGGGCAATACTAGCAAGTTGGTTTTATTTTTAGAAACAATGTGAGACGTGATTTGCGTTGGTTATCTATCCGTGCCCCTCCCGTCCACAATGTATTTTAGGCAAATACTTAGTTGACCTAGGGAAGTGTTATGTTTGTCGTCAGGGACGAATTTGAAAAATTTGGGTACCCGTTTTGTTCGGCTAGTGTGTTATCAAATAATAAGCTGAAGGCGTAGGCGACGCCAACACTGAAAATTTGTAGTACTATCCTATCTTTGACTTTATGCACTATACTGTTATATTATAATTTAGGTATTGTATTTAGAAGTTCACCACATACGACATGCTTGAGGGAACAGTAGTCCCATTATTTATTTGTGTTCTCAGGGGGGTCCGTGTACATAACCTAAAATGTGAAATGTTTCATTAAGCTTTTACCAACATTTTTTTTTCTCCAAGAAGGGGTCTATAGCCTTCACTGGACACTGAAAGAGGTGAGTGGCACAAAAATGGTTCAGAAACCCTGTTCTAGAGGATGATGTAGCTGGTTCAAAACTCAACCCTTCCCACTAAATTTATGTGACATACACAGTTTGAACAGGGTTACTATTTTTTGTTCTCTACTACGTCCCAGCCCAAGTAATTTTAACTAATGCTATATAACAAAACAAAAAATAGCTCAATCATAACGATCTATTTTAAATCCAAATTCTAATTAACGTATTGACTTACTTAGTCGATCCTCGTCTACCCTGGAGTGTACAGTTTTGCCAGAGAGAGCACCATTCTATATTATCGGTTGTCTTCCTCCTGGCTGCTTCCAATCTAGTCCTCGGTCCTTCAGAGATTACTAATGTTGTCCTCCCAGAAAACTCTGGGTCGTCCTCGAGGTCTGGGTCATTGACTCTAGGTTTCCCATGTTTGTCGTGGTAGCCGATCTTCTCCCATACTGCAGGCATGGCCAAACTTTCATAATTGGGACTGATCTTCTTGGGTCTGCAGGGGCTGGGTTTTGAGGCCATGACGTATCGTCTCTTTTTGCTACTTCAACCACCTTCCACAGATACCTCATTTCTGAGGTTTGCAGTTGGCTTTTGTGTGTTTTGGCTACTGCACATGACTCGCATCCATAAGTCAAGGTGGGACAAAGGTGGAGCGCGGCATACAACCATCTTCGTCTTCTTGTCAATATCTCTTTTGCTGAGGAATCCTCGATTTATTTCATGTAATATTGTCATAAATGCTACTCTTCTGGTAGCCAACTTTTCTGTCTATGACAGCAAATTCCTGTTAAAAGCAACATCAAAAATATAAAAAAAAGGTTTTATTGGCTAGAAGAGAATGGGGCTTGTAGGAAACATTGTGACTCAAGAAAAAACTGTAATACTGATAGCAAGACAAGCAAAGGAAGACATCACTCGTTACAATTGAAATGAGCAGCTTGAAAGAATTATATAGAAACAGAAGTTTTAGAAAGCAACAAACAGAGAGATCTGTGGATAAATGCGATGACAAAGGCCACTGCACGAGGCGCATGGCAACGTTGACCATGTTCAACTTTAACAATAGCTCAAATTGGAATATGTAAATTCACTTCTTTAGTTGGGTCAGGCAAGGTTTCTCAAACGGGGTTCCGCGGAACCCTAGGATTCCGCGATAGGTTGCTAGGGGTTCCGTAAGAGATCGTAACTAAATAAAAAATAAACACCATTTCTTTAACTTTCGCAACTAGTCGATGTTAGCGCTCGTAGTATTGGGCAGTGACTGACTGCTCCTTATGGCAGGGCGCAACAGGACCGTGTTCACTCTTGAAAATACAACATTTCATTAGCATCTTGTAGAGAAATAATTTGTGATCAGACTTTTAGACCTTCTTGGATCAGTAAAAAAAGAAAAGAAAAACCAAGTAGAAAATTTAAAAAGAAGGAAAATCTGAAGTTTCTTCTGCCTATGAAAGAGTTCACTGAGACCTGACAATTATTTCAAGGGTTTTTCAAGGATAAAAAGGTTGAGGTAGTGTGAGCTAAGTAATGTGTAAATATATAAAATTTGATTTGTCATCTCTGACAGACCATCTGCAAAATATTAGTGGATCACCAATTAAGTTCACGCCAGCGTATGCACATAAAAGCCTTTTACCACCAAAGGGAACGGATGGCTCTCAAGGTGAGATAGTTCATTCACTAAAGATTAATGAGTGATAGACAGAAAAGCAGACGGTAATAAATAGTATAAAACAGACATACGAGTCAATAGACGGATGTATAAATCAAACATTGAAACTATGTATCAATCAATCAATACCCTTTAGCTCCCTAGGGAGCATTTGCCTTCAACAAACACACGTCATGTCTTCCTGACACGTGCCATCAGTTCAAGTTCTTTCTATGTCGTCCTCACGATTTTTAAATCTGTCTCCTGCTCTATTGTCCGTGTGTGTGTGTGTGTGTTAATGCAATCAGCAGGTTTCATCAATGTGTGTCCTATCCATAGCCAGCGTCTTCTTCTCATATCCTGTTCTACTGGCACGTGTCTGATTCTAGTCATCAGTTCCATATTGGTGACCTTGACACACAATTGTAGTCCTTCTATTTTACGCAAGCACTCATTTATGTTAGTGTGTATCCCTTTGATTGTTGTATGTTGTATTCCTTGTGTAAGAGCTCTGCAACAGTATATAAATATTAGACAAACATAAAGGAATGTTTTCAGGCACTAGTAAGAAATAAAGAAGTAGAAAACTAGACAACAGAAAAAACAACAGACGTGAGTGGCTTACCCAGGATTCGAACCCAGGACCTTCCGTGCGACAACCCCCGCCTAGCTGTGCAAGCGAATCACACTATCCTCCCTGCAATCTAGGCATCACCAAAAATGATACTTCGATGACGGGTCATTAGTGCGACCCGCAACACATAACACCGGAAGTTTACCATGGGCAGTCCAGCCTATTAATGACGCAATCACTTCTGTTGTTCCCCTATTATACAGTATATGTCAGTCCACACAAGACAAAGACCTTAATATTGTGTCTAGTAAATGATAGAAGACTAAGAACAGTAAGTACAGGACAGAGGGTAGGTTTTGGTATTGTATAAACATTTATAACACATAAGAAAGGGAAACCCGAGGCCTGTAAACAGTAAATAAATATTAGACAAACATAAAGGAATGTTTTCAGGCACTAGTAAGAAATAAAGAAGTAGAAAACTAGACAAAAGAAAAACAACACATTTGAGTTGAAGAATCTTATGTTTGTGTTGGACTTGATTTCTGTTGACCTCCATATGTTCACAATGCAATAAAAGAGCCTCTTGCTTTTTATATTATTTTTTTTGATATTGTTGCCTGTACTTTCATCTTTGTCTATATTGGTTCCAAGATGTGATGATGTATAAATGGGTGCAAGAAAAGGAAGGAACGACAACTCAGCATCATTATTTCCCCTTTTGCACCTTATGAAGTATAGAATTACTGCAGCTGGTCATCTTTTGGAAGATTGCTTAAAAGCAACTTGTCTCGTCACACACACACGAGAACTTGTCTCGTCACAGACACACGAGAACTACTCTGGGAAATGGCAGGCGGACAGTAGCTATGGGGCTCCCCGCTGACGTGGAAATGATTGTGGACTTCGTCCTGGAGACAGGCTTGCAAATTTAGCATGACCAAAAAACAGAACGCAGAAGAAAAAGAAGAAGCAGAATAAGAAGGACAGACAGCAATAGATCAATAGATTGACTGCAGAGTATGGATCTACTGTATATACTGACGATTTTGTTGTTGTTGTTGTTGTTTAACTAGGGCTGCTCAGCGTTGCATTCTTTTGCGGTCACTATCACGCTGAAGACTCCTCGGTATTATCTACACTATACATCTCGGCTTTTCCTGTAGCGTTTCTGCTGTTCCTAAACGTGTTGATTTAAAGTGATGAGCTCCAGTTTCTCCAGCTTGGCTTGCATTTAAAGGATCATCACATTTAGTCCCAAGCTAGGAGGAAGAAGCGAGAGGCATACTGTGCATTTCCCGCCATCCATGGGGGGGGGGGGGGGGGGGGGGGGAAGTGTTCTCCAAATATGCGGAGGTAAATTACTGTGCTCTTGTTCAGGCTCCCTCAAGGAAATATCACGTCATACACAGAGCTACTTGTCAGTTACCCCTGTCAATCAATCGTCCATAGTGAGATCCTCCTGCATGCAGGTAAAAGCCAGAGTTACGTCTGAGGCTCAAGTGACTCCTCCAAGCTTAGTGTGCTAAGCTGGGTTCTCACCATGTTTCACCGTAGAAGCGTATGGATGATTTTAAGAGTCATTGACGATGTAATTAGACTCACAGACAGGTTCTCTTCCACATCTATATACTATAGCATTGTGATTAGCCGGTGGTCATATAAGGATGACTCCAGATATGCCTCAATAGATACTAAGTGGTAAATGTTGAATTTGCTTAATCAAAATATTTGCTGAAAAGTCCAGTCACTGATATCTTTTGCCGTATTCGGTCTTGTATCATTACAGATAACCATTTCTTTCTACGAATCAACACCATCGACAAAGATTCAGTCAGAGAACAAGCCCATGGTGTGACTGTGGAAGAAGATGGCTTAGTTATTCAGTTTTCTGGTCTATATTATGTCTACAGTAGCGTTTACTTCAGACCAAACTTAACGCTTGCTGCTGGAAGATCTGGGACCAAAGTAAGGTTTAATGAATGCATGCAACAATCTTGGGCTATACCCAAAGGTAGTATTTTTGAAGTTCAGCAATCACCTGCTTCATCATCATCATGTGACGTATTCTTTCTTCTTCTTCTTCGTTCGTCCTGAAAAGGACGGTGGTTGCGTTGTGTCTGTTTACGCCTAAGCTGTGATATCTGCACCTTTCGGTCGACACATCCGACTTCTGCACGGCATTTTTTAGGACCGGGTTTGCCTTCCCATTTCGATCCACACTCGCTCAGCCAGACTGCACTGCTGCAGACTGTTTCCAGGACCACCACATGGAGGTGGAGTGCGGTCTTGACCAGCTCTGGTTCGCTGGTCCTGACGCAGGCAATCAAGCTATGAGTCGCTGACTGCGTTCTCTATTGCTGCGTCTTTGGGTCCCTTTTCTTTCCAGAACGTTGTCTCCATTACAGCTGCTCTGAACGCATCACGATTCTGGGCAAGTCGACCTGCATCAGCCAAAGACAAGTTCAGACGCTCTGTGATGTCCTGGACCCACCGTCGTCTAGGTCAACTTAGCGCTGTTAATTCGTTCTTGGGACCAAAGACGCAGCAAGAGAGATGGATCCAGTCAGCGACTCATAGCTTGACTGCTTGTGTCAGGGTCAGCAAATTAGAGCTGACAAAAACTCTACTCTAAAATTTTCTACATTGGAAGATCTGGAATATGCAGATGGCATTGCACTACTAGCACATTCACATTAACACATCCAGGAAAAAACGGATAGACTTAATAAGTAAGTATAGCCAGCAGGTGGGCTTAAACATCAACCTAAAGAAGACAATGTGAGCAACCCTGAGCCCATATCAGTAAGGAATCAGCAACTGGAACAGACAGACGCCTTCACATACCTAGGATGCATTGTAACACCAGACGGCGGAGCAAGCAAAGACATCAACAACAGAATGAACAAAGCAAGAACCGCCTTTTTCAGTCTAAACAACATCTGGAATTCCTCTCAGTACAGCACAAGCACAAAATTAAGATTATATCAGAGCTGTGTGCTTTCTGTGCTTCTCTATGGCGCAGAGAGCTGGAGAGGTACAGAGAAGGAAATGTCGAAATTGTCCTCTTTTCACACAACATGCCTAAGAAAAATTCTCCGAATCTTTTGGCCGAATACCATCACCAACCAAGATCTGCTTACTCGGAGCAAGCAAAAGGACATGCACACCATCATAGCTGGCAGACTCTGGAGCTGGGTTGGCCATGTCCTCAGAAAAGACCCCGATGCCATCACAAGAACAGCTATGCTATGGACCCCTGAAGGATAACAAAAGAGAGGCCGACAAAAAACAACTTGGCGGAGGACTGTGGAGGCTAAGATGCGAGGTATGAACCAGAGTTGGGGCACTGTACGAAGGATGGCCACCGACCGCGCAAAGTGGAATAAATTTGTTGTTGCCCTACAAGACGCCACCAGGCGTGATGGCCACTGACTGCTTTGACGGTCGGCGGATAAGGATCAAAGAAAGAAGAAGACCCTACTCCACCTTCAAGTAGTGGTCCTGGAAACAGGCTGCTTCATTTCAGTTTAGCCGAGAGAGTAGGGATCGAAGAGAGAAGACAAACCCAGTCCCGAAAATGCCTTGCTGAAATCGTATGTGCCGGGCCGAAAGACGCAAATATCGCAGATTCGCTGAAAACCGCGACACAACGTAACCAACGTCCTTTTCAGGACGAACGCAGAAGAAGAAGAAAAAGAAGAATTCGTTCTTGAAAACTCGAAAACGCGCTAAACGAAAATTTATTTACCATCAGAATTAATATAAATCAAATAAATTATTCCCAAGGCACAGAAAGATGTATCACAGTTAGTAAAAAGTGATTTAAAAACTAAATTACATAATTTAATATTTACATTTAATTATCAGACACACTGAACACAAACAAAATATTATGCTCTGTATTTACGATATATATATATATATTCTTCTTAACCCTCCTGTCGTAGATTTGTGATACTTGATTAAGACTTAGTTTTATCCCTTCTGAATAGACATAGAGATAAGTGATAGCTCAGTGGGAGGTGGAAAAATAGAAATAGATTTCACGAGTGAGGTGGAGGAAATATAGTAGATTCTGTCTCTGACACTCAAGAAGCTTCTCTCAGTCAGCCTATCATCTACAACAGAGTTAGATTAGTCAGACAAATCTAATATAATATATATTAATATATATGTCCTCACATACCCACACACATAAGTGACGACAATAGACGCACAACACGTGAACCTATGACAATGAAAATATAGATATTTGGGAACTAACTGACCGCCTCGCTGATTAAGTTTAATTGTGAAGTTTAATTATCAAAATAAACTTCCATCACAACATATAAAATTACATTTAAGCATATACAAATAGTCATGAAGTCAATGAATTGCTACAAGAAAGATAGACCCATTGGTATGATCTTTTCCCCCGATGTATAGCCCACAGTCCTGTTAGAAGAAAAGTGATAGCCACAAAGAGTCACGGATACATATGATTTAGTCTAAGATTTCCCTTTAAAGGTATGAACAGACTTGGATACTCTGATCTATCCTAAGGAAAAATATTGTTAGCAACAAAAACAAACTTTCATAAAGAAATTTAAGACAGCAAAATGGGTACCAAAATACAACAATAAAGGAATCACTCAGTCCTGCATTCACACTATTCAGTCAGCCGTGATCACGTGCCTTTCATTCGTACTCACAGCTTTGGTAGCAACTTCTGGAAACACAATTTTTAGGACATGCACATACAGACTCTCCAATGGTAGACTTGGCCAAGAGAACCCCAGTTCCAAAAAGACGGGTTGAATTCAATGCTTCAGGGAACGTTTTCTTGGTTATGCTTATTTTAGGATATCTGGTTCTGTCACATTAAAATTGTCTAGGCACGAACGTTAACAGCGAGCACAGTGTCAATAGCTTAGGTTTCTAGTAATTAGGAATGTCAGGTAACTGCCTTCTCTCAGTATAGGACTTTATTTGGTCGCACCACCGCCAGTCAAAACTTCGTCGGAATGTTACTGATATTAATACTTTGCTTGCCACAAGGGGCTGAAATGTACTTGAGGTTTTTCTCTGGAAGAATTAAATCTGGCGCGATAGGCCCGTTACTTTATTTAAATCTTAAAGTTTATGGAATGGGAACTCTTTCGTTCTGGATGCCAATGCAATGCCAGACAGGTTTTACTTGATACACCCACGTCTTTAAAAATAAAATGTTTATGTTCTTCACAGATACTAATCAGTACTCAACGCTGGCAAAGTTGGGTCACCCCAGTTTCACTGAATAAAGAAAACAACATATAAAATACTTATACATACTATGTACTCGGTTATAACTTACATTATAAACTGCAAGCATAGAGCTTGTCGTATCATTTAAATCTTCCGTGAAATAAGTTATATTCACAAAATCAGTCATCATGAATTAGAAATACATACGTATTTCGTCAATACTCAATGATGAATCAGTGCAGTTATAAGTTAGTTAAAATATTCTCGACTGATTATTCGCAGTTTAATTTAATTCATTTACAGCTGCATGAGTTTAAGCTAGAAATTATAATATTTTCTGCTTTCCACTGTAACATGTCGGCTAGCGAATATAACAGACTTAATATTAATTTCTTCTGCACAGAAATCTAACTAGTAAAATGAAATAAGCGATTTATCACTAGATCACTCAACACAATTAGATATATAATAATTACCTCCACACAGAACTACAGGCGATCGTACAAACTTAGAATGATGCGCTTATATTTATTGGTAGTCTAGAAACTCGGCTAAATTTCCGAAACAAACTCAGACTTCGCTATACAGCTTATTCTCTTTAGGACGAAACAACCTGTCTACTGCCAATTTGGAGCACAGAATGAAGTCACGTTTAAACTCCTGCTAGGATATATGAAACAGACAAAGCATCCCACGTTATTTCGAAATCCGAAATAGCGCCGGTATCTCCTCCTCTCCTAACACTTCAAGTTAACTCAGAAGCCTGCCATAACCTGTCAATACGCGTCTTAACGCCTTCTCCGACATACGGCTATTCTGGCGATGTATGTCTGGCGCTTTCCCCACCTCAGACCGAGATACTGGCCGTAGGACGCCGTGTCAGATGAAAATGTTAGACGATATGTCTGCCATCCCATGTCTATCGAGACGAATTTCACACCATTCGCTCACATGCAGAGACTGACATCTGACATAATAAAATGCATTCTCAGTAAGAGAAAAGAAACAGGTAAACGTTAGAATGGGAAAATATATATTATCGCAAACTAACGAATGCGAAAAAAAACAGGAACAGGATAAAAGAGCGATAATAAAGTAGAGGACACGGGTAGAAAAGAAAAGAATATAGAAAATTTATTGATCATAAAACTCTATGCGACACCTCCACTCCCAAAGGAGCATAGGCCTTCAACAAACACATGCCAAGTCCTCCTGTCACGTGCCATCATCTCAAGTTATTTCCACGTTTTCATCATTTTCACCTCTGTTTCCAGCTCTCTTCTCCATGTGCTTCTTGGTCTACCTTTGCCTCTCTTGTCCTCGGGGTTCCAGAACAAGGACTGCCTTGTAATGATATCCACAGGTCTCCTCAGTGTGTGTCCTAACCATCGCCATTGTCTTCTTCTCATCTCTTGTTCCACTGGCACTTGTCTGGTTCTTGTCATCAATTCCACGTTGGTAACCTTGTCAAACTATTTTAATCCGTCTGGTTTACGCAAGCACCCATTTATGAAAGTCTGTTGCTTGATTGTTGTCTTTCTTGTTCTCCGTGTGTCAGAGCCATACAATAGGACTGACTTCACATTTGAGTTGAAGATTCTTATTCTCGTGTTGGATCCGATTTATCTTGATCTCCATATATTTCCCAATGCAATGAAAGCTCCTCTTGCTTTTTGTATTCTTATTTTGATATCACTGTCTGTCCCTCCAACTTTGTCTATATTGCTGCCAAGATATGTGTACGCTTCTACATCTTGTATTGGTGCTTCTTCAAGTTCAACCCTGTTATCATTACCTGCTTTTATTCTCATTATTTCTGTCTTTTCCCTGTGTATTTTCAGACTTAATTGCTGTTACCTCTCATCGAGTGTTTTCAATGTGTCCTGCATCTGATTACGATATATATATATATATATATATATATATATATATATATATATATATATATATATATATATATATATATATATATATATATATATATATATATATATATATATATATATATATATATATATATATATATAACAAATATACTACTGGACAAAAGTTAAGGGCCGCCATTCAGTTTAGACAAGTTTTATATAATTGATTGGCAAACTGTAAAGACAAGTGAAAATGTCATTAAAACTGAGCTCAGAGAAATGTGTATACATTTCTGTGTGCACTAGGTTAATTTTTTTTTAAATGTCAAAAAACTGGGTCACTTTAACACGCACGTGAAAATTGCCATTGTTGCTGCAAAAACACTAGTTCAAAAGGTGAAAAAGTGAGTTGAATTTGAATGCACGTGGACAATGGTCATCGGTAAAGAGTGTTCACCGTTGGTATGCAATAAATCAGTATGACAAGTGGTCGAAATAATCACTGCATTAGCCATGCCACCTAGGAGAAGTCTCAGCACTGTAGACAGTGGTCATGGCATGTAATCAGGATGGTCAATCTGTTCGTCATGTTGCAAGACGTTTAGCAGTGTCCCATTCTACCATTCACAGACTTTGTCGTAGATTTTTGATAGTTGGATTAAGAATTGGGTTGGTCCCTTCCGAATAGATTAGAATGAGTGATAGCCACAGTGAGAGATAATAGTAGAAATAGATTTCCACGAGTGAGATGATAGAAATCAATAGAGGCTGTCTCTGAAATCGAGAATCTTTCTCTCTTTTAGCCTATCTTCTACAACAGATCTAGAGGAGTCAGACAGTCTATTGACTACATATATTAATATATATATACATATTTTACCACTCACGTGCACACACACATGTGACGACAGTTAGACACACAGACGTGGGAAATCTATAACACTGATTATATAGGTACTTGGGAACAAACTGACCACCACACTGGAGTAAATTTAATTGAATTGTAATTATCAGACTAAAATTCCATCACAACACATAAAATTTACATCAAACATATACAAAGAGTCATAAAGTCACTAAATTGCTACAACACTGATAGACCCACAGTTATGATCTTTTCCCTCGATGTGTAGCCCACAGTCCCGTTAGAAGAGAAGTGATAGCCCCAAAGAATCACGGATACATCTGCTGTAGTCTAATGATGAGGAGGAGGTTTCACCCATATTTTGGCATTTTGTTTAAAAATTATCATTTTTACAATATTGATGCTACAGTTTAGTGTCACCATTTTTCTACCTAAAGCTTTGTTTTTTTATTGCAGTTTTCATCTTACAAATATTTTAAATTAATTTTTCAAATACGTATGTTCAGCCACAAATCAGCTAATTATATATGCAAAAAAATTATTTTGTTATAACTTTTTTATTTATTAACATATTTTAATAATTTTTTCGGTATTTAGTCCAGCCAGGGCATTAGATTAAAATTTTTATTAGTTATGAACCTTAACATAAAATAACTTTTCATTGGCTGAGACTTCTGATGAATGTCAAAAAATCACCAGCTTCAACCAATCAGAATCAAGCTTACATTGGGCTTGGCTGGCTGATTTGTTTACTTCGTACACGCTTCCTGTATCATTGCGAAGTCAAATTTGCGATTACTGTCAGATTTATAGTGATTTCTTTTTTAATAAAATGGATTGTGTTAATAAATCAACAGCATCAGGTAAAAGAAGGAAGGATAGGCCCATTAAGAGGAAATTTAGAGGTAACAGGTATTCTGGTTCTCTTAAACAACCGAAAGTCACAGCCACGTGTCAGACAAATGAAATACGCCTAGGCCTATCGTCAAACTGTCATTCTCAGCCAGCTGAAAGTAAAACTCTAAACACATCTGCATCATTCTGCAAATTAAATATTGTTACTTCTACAGCTGTGAAACACACTGATCCTGAAACTATTGAAGGATACAGAATTTCAGCATTGAAAGTGTCTTGCAGTTTGTTAAACAGTTTCCATGTCCAAAGTGTTTTTAAAAATGGCACAGCAACAGTTCTGTCTGTGAATCCAGAGAGAGAGCAGCAAAAGTTGTTCATGTAGAAATTGTGTCCAGTTACTGTGATGCTCGCAGTAAGGCTAGAAAGAAATACAAAACAGATGAAGAATTTGCAGTGTGGATGACAGGTCATAAATCATGCCAAAAAAAATCATGAGAGTGCCTCTGGTCTGATGGAATCAAATGGAATGATTAATATTTTTAGAAGATCTGAGGAAAAACATGGTTTGAAGTATGTAAAATATCTTGGAGATGGGGATTCAAAAAGTTTTAAATCTGTTGCCGAGGCAAAGCCACAAATGTATCCTGGACTTCAAATCAAACAATTAGAATGCTGCGGCCATGTTCAGAAACGAATGGGACGACGTCTCCTTGATAAAGTTGCAGAATGTAAAGGCAAGCAGTATGAATAAGATGGGAAAAAGTATAAGGGTATTGGAAATTTTGGAAGATTAACAAAGAGTGCTATTATGAGACTACAAGGTCATTACGGTGCCGCAATAAGAGGAAATATTGGTTCAATTTCCAATATGAAAAAAAGCATAATGGCCATTCTCAATCACCGTGCTGGAGATCATGAAGATTGTGGAGATTGGTGCCCAAGGGATATAAACAAGGCTAACAAAAACAGGCTGCCTAAATTTGTCATTAAAGAAATTCATCCTGTCTTTGATGAATTGTCTTCAGACTTCTTGTTGTCAAAATGTCTTCATGGAGGAACACAGAACTCTAATGAGTCTTTCCACAATCTGATCTGGAACAGATGTCCCAAAGCAGCATTTGTAGGAAGAGACAGATTAGAACTTTCAGTTTATGATGCTTTGATAGTTTTCAATGATGGAGAACTTGTGAGAAGAGGAATTTTTGAAAATCTTGGTCTTTCTTTTGGGAAATACTGCTTCAAAGGATTTTCTGGTTTTGACGCGGCATGGGTCTGTGCTTCCCTAAGATCATATGATATGAAAAAAGCAGAAACAAGGCACAGAAAATCTTTCCTGGATTATAAGAATACCAACAAAGAGAATGGATATGCAGGTGGTTGATTCTAATGTGAGTATGACAATTTTAAGGCATGTTTTCCCTTTATTTTGCTTATTTCTCCGATATTGTTTTTCAGCAATTTTGATGACATTATGTCACGATTACTCACAATATTTTAAAGCAAAAGGCTTTAAACTTTGCATACTGTGATCTCATACTGTAGTGCTTGTCCCCTTCTAATTTTAAAAGTATAAACCTGTAACATTTTGATCAGTGAATTTTTAAAGTATCTCTACCCTGTATTTTTATCAAGAAAAATGGGTCTAATTTTTTAAAATTCATAAAAAAATCACTCGGAAAGTTTATGAAGATGAAACTAGAAACGAATCTTGAGAATGCTGTGATCTATGTGCAAGCCAAATTCCAATGTCCTATCTTTGCAAATAAAGTGTGCATCTTGACACAAAAAAGTTTCAATTTTTAGTACCAATATGCAAATTAGGACCCAATATAATTATTTTCCAATGATTCAGCATTTTTTATTAGATGCTTTGATGTCCTAAACATGCCCAAAAAAATTGGAGATTGTTTAGTCAAAAATAAAAAAAAATATAATTTTAGGTGAAACCTCCCCTTAATGTACTCTCTCGAAAATAGAAAAAGTGCGTAAATGACGGTGTGCAAAATGTGACTGACCGATCGACCGACCAATCGAAGTACTTACGGCGGGAATTATGGTATTGGATATTGCAAAATAACTGGTCATTGAAGTTTCCCCGCCATTATGATTAACTGATGCTTTAATTATCAACCTGTCATTAGGATTAACTGATGGTTTAATCACTAACCTGCTATCATAATTAACTAATGATTGAATCATTAAACCTGCCATCAGGATTAAATAATGATTTAATCATTCACCTGACATCAGAATTAACTGATAGTTTAATCATCAACCTGCCATCAGGATTAACTGAGGATATAATCATTAACCCGCCATCAGGATTAACTGATGGTTTAATCATTTCCCAGCCATCAGAATAAACTGATGGTTTAATCATTAACTTGCCATCATGATTAACTGATGGCTTAATCATCAACCTACCGTCAGAATTAACCGATGATTTTTTTATTTTTTTTTTACGTACACCCGCTATTATTCGAGGCAAAATCTCAGGTTATATTGTCCAACCTGAGACTGAATTTACGTGAGTATCCAATTTTCCCTGTCCGCTGACAAGTGTCCTCTCACCTTTCAGGCAGACACTCGCCGTCTTTGGAGAGTATTCATTAGAGCTGGGTCAGCTTAGGAGCCGTTTAGGTTATCCCAGTCCTTGGTCGACGACACTCTTTCAAATGTCCTCGCCCGGGCTTGAACCTGGATCACCCGATCGCCAGCGCACTGTCCATCAGGATTAACTGATAAGTTAATAATCAACCTGTCATCAAAATTAACCGACAAATTAATCATCAATCTACCTTCAGAAGTAACTGATGAAATAATCATTAACCTGCCATCAGGATTAACTGAGGCTTTAATCACTCTTTCACATTTCCCTCCATGTGGAGCATTCAGCCACCTCTTCCAAAAATTCCCTTGTGGTTTACCCGCACTAAAGGATCCGTGGACACCTGCAGTCATCATTTCTTTAATAATTTGTTTTATATGATGAGGCTGCTCACGCACGTAACAACTTATATTAGGCGCCTTTTACGACATGCATGTTAGAGAACTATTCTTAATTCTATTTGTCGCCTTTGTGAACTACGTGTGGTTAACTGTACATAGTGCTGCCCTATTCAGAACGTTTGTTAACATTTAAATTGTATTTTTTAATGTAAGAAAACACTATTACTTTAAGATTGTACATAAGAAAGTCTTACGGCTGCCCTGATAGAGTGACGTCACAAATTTTTGGTCAAATACACTTTCAGACCTGGTACCATTATGTGCATCGCTTGAGTCCGAACATTCCAGACAACACAGGTCAACTTCTTCAAACCGTTCACACTGTTTGCCACAATTGTGCCGAGGACAGAAATACGGCTTTCACAGGTAATAAATATGACTACTTAACAAATAAAGCTTTGTGATGTGTTAGAGAGCAGACTATTGGTTTAGTAGTTATAGCACTTACCTCTTGTGGCAAAAGTGCCGAGTTCCGTGATTGAAAGCTGTCAGCACCTTAAGGTGGCTGACAGAAACTTCATTAACAAAGGCAGTCCTTGTGTCAGACTCTCAGTCCATGCTTCGAAAGGTTCAAAATGGTTCGCTACGGCATGAATGGAAAACATTAAGTCCACCTGGCTTTAATTGTCACTTGTGACTGCACTATCAACTTATCGCGGGTTTTTTATATCATGTCAAGATGTATTTTATACCTTTATTCTTTTTTGTTTCTTTTTATTTAACGCGTCTGGTAGAGTGGTTAGAGATCTTTCTTGTCTAGGAAAAGCTACCAGGTTCAAAACCAGGTAGAGGTCATTCTCCAGTCTACCCATTTGTAAATTGATACATGAGTCCGCTGCTCAGATAAGAGAAATCAAAGGCACTGAGGAGGGGGGAAAGTTGCACCACCCCATAAAGAAGAGGCTTAGTTTAGAGCAGTCTATAACACTTAACTCCCATTCAGCAGTATCTGTTATGGGACTAACCTCAAACTGTTTGTGCTTGTGGTACCGGTGACAAAAACCAGACGAGTGCCTGTGGAACTGATGCCAAAAACCAGACAATTGCCCGCGGAACTGATGACAAGAACAAGACAAGTGCATGTAGAACGTATGACAAAAACGAGACAAGCGCTTTTGGGTCTGATGACGAACTTGACTAGTGCCTGTGGGACTGATGACAAGAACGACACAAGTGCCTGTGGAACTGATGACAAGAACGACACAAGTGCCTGAGGAACTGATCACAAAAACAAGTGCCTGTGGAACTCATGACAAGAACCAGACAAGTGCCTATGGAACTGATGACAAAAAGCAGACAAGTGCCTCTGGAACTGATGACAAGAACTAGACAAGTGCTTGTGGAACGGATGAAAAAACCAGACAAGTGCCTCTGGAACTGATGACAAGAACTAGACAAGTGCCTGTGGAACTGATGACAAGAACTAGACAAGTGCCTGTGGAACTGATGACAAGAACTAGACAAGTGCCTGTGGAACTGATCACAAAAACAAGTGCCCGTGGAACTGATGACAAGAACCAGACAAGTGCCTGTGGAACTGATGACAAAAATCAAAACCAGACAAGTGCCTCTGGAACTGATGACAAGAACTAGACAAGTGCTTGTGGAACTGATGACAAAATCCAGACCAGTGCCTGTGGAGCTGATGACAAGAACCAGACAAGTGCCTGTGGAACTGATGACAAAAACCAGACAAGTGCCTCTGGAACTGATGACAAGAACTAGACAAGTGCTTGTGGAACTGATGACAAAAACCAGACAAGTTCCTCTGGAACTGATGACAAGAACTAGACAAGTGCCTTTGGAACTGATGACAAGAACTAGACAAGTGCCTGTGGAACTGATGACAAGAACCAGACAAGTGCCTGTGGAACTGATCACAAAAACAAGTGCCTGTGGAACTGATGACAAGAACCAGACAAGTGCCTGTGGAACTGATGACAAAAAGCAGACAAGTGCCTCTGGAACTGATGACAAGAACTAGACAAGTGATTGTGGAACTGATGACAAGAACTAGACAAGTGCTTGTGGAACTGATGACAAAAACCAGACAAGTGCCTGTGGAACTGATGACAAGAACTAGACAAGTGCCTGTGGAACTGATGACAAGAACCAGACAAGTGCCTGTGGAACTGATGACAAGAACCAGACAAATGCCTCTGGAACTGATCACAAAAACAAATGCTTGTGTAACTGATGACAAGAACCAGACAAGTGACTGTGGAACTGATGATAAAAACCAGACAAGTGCCTGTGGAACTGATGACAAGAACTAGACAAGTGCCTGTGGAACTGATGACAAGAACTAGACAAGTGCCTGTGGAACAATAGATGAAAACAAGATGCTGGGGATGGTTAGGACACGCACTGAAGGAACCTGTCGACATCATTACCAGGCAGTCCTTGTTGTGAAATCCCCAGGTTAAGAGAGGTAGAGAGATACCAAGAAACACAGAGAAGAGAACTGGAGGAAGAAAACATAGAAAGAACTTAAGCTGGTGGCACGGGACAGGTAAAGTTGGCATAAGACATAATGCTACTTCTTTATTTCTCACGAGTGCCTGAATACCATACCTTTATGTGGGGGTTAATATTTATTTAAACTTGGCATAAGTTTGTTGAAGGCATATGCTTCTTTGGAAGCTGATAGTGACGACGATGTACTTTCTATTTGGTTACGAATTCTTATAACAGCCGTATACTGCCAGTATAACGTCTATATTATTCTAATGCATTTGCTGATAGCAAAGAATATAGTCGATGGTTCTTGCGTCATAAAATACATTAATTTTCCCTCTAACAGGTGGCGTGTTTCGTCTTGAAGCAGGAGATTTCTTACACGTATGCGTTTCTGGACAAGGACTTGTAGACTTTAATAAGGAATCTACTTTTCTAGGACTGATGATGCTCGGCAGTGATAACCACGATTGAGATAAATTAGTTTAACACCTAGCTTATTTCAGCGAAGAACAACAGGCATATAGAGCGTTGTTTCTGCACCGCTTTCTCGTCTTTCGCCCCGTACAAGTATCGCTTGTTTCTGTGCCCGTCTTAGGGAATGAAAAACAAAAACATTCCAATGGGATTTGTATTATATTTTGTATTACTCACAGGAAGATGGTGGGATTGTTTAATTTTTCGTTACAGAAAGTTATGGTGGTCTAGGAATGGATTCTTGGAGGTCTATGTACAAAATGCATGAATCTTAATTTTATTTTCACCAACATTTTTACTCGCAACATTATCAAAGAAATGTATTCTTGTTTTTTAGATAGCTTTTTGTAATTTAGTATGACTTTTTGTAAGCTTAACCATTTTTCTGTGTAATAAAATATATAATTTGTATGCCAACAAGTTATATTATTCGTTTATGCAAATTTGTTCTTCTAAGAAGAGGTCTGCAGTCTTCACTGGACAGTCAAAGTCATCCGTAGCCTTCACTGGACAGTCAAAGTAAATACCCTTTACCATACAATCAACAGAGTCCATGGTACACGACAGGTTAAGAACCTGGGATATATGGGATACATGTGAATGCAGATGATGTTTGCTGATGACTGCATGAGAAAATATGTTCTTAAGACGAAATAATTGATCGTGGCTTTGCTAAGTATGACACTTCAGTGCTTCTGCACATTCAGCATTCTACCAGCTTTTCGGGAAAACACGGAAAAGGCGCATTGCTCTTTGCTTTGAGTGAAAGTTATCTTGAACACCCATTAGAATCATCTCATTTAGAGGCCAATAATGTATGCTATTCGGATTTAATAAAACAGACATATATTACCATTGTCTTTGTTTTTAACTTTAACTTCCAATTAAACTAAAGGCAGGATAATTCATGTTTTGATACGAAAAATCATCACAGGCAGCAATTAAGGCGGGGTTTTCATTCCACGCAGATAGTGTGCCAATGTTCCAGAAAATATGGGCCTAACACCATATTCCCAATGTGCCTTAATGGGCGTGTAACGGGATCCTTTACCCTTTACACCTTTCATTATGCATGGAGGCATATCTGGAGTCATTCTTGTATGACCACCAGTTATGCACAATGCTAAGTATATGTACGTGGAGGTGAACCTATATCTTAACTTACTTACTTAGTCGTTCCTCTTCTACCGTGAGGTGTAGAGGTTTGTAAGAGAGAGAGCGCCATACTATTCTATCGGCTGTCTTGCTCCTGTCTTGGTTCCATTCTAGTCCTCGGTCCTTCAAAGATTGTCTAATGTTCTCCCAGCGGACTTTAGGTCGTCCTGAAGGTCTGGATCCCTGGCTCTTAGTTTCCCATGCTTGCCATGGTAGCCGATCTTCTCCCATTCTGCAGGCATAATCAAACCATCTCAGTTGGGACTGTTGTACTTGGCTCTGCAGGGGTTGGGTTTTTAGGCCGTGACGTATCGTCTGGTTGCGGACCATGTCTCTTCTTGTTACTTCAAGCACCTTCCTCAGATATTTCATTTCTGAGGTTTGGATCTAGCTTTTGAGGGTTGTAGTCATTGCCCATGACTTGCATCCATACGTCAAGACTGGCACATAGGTGGAGCGGTATACAGCCATATTCGTCTTCTTACCAACTTCTCTTTTGCAGAGGAATCCTCGATTTATGGCTTGAAAAAGTCTCCCGGCTGCTGCTTTTCAGGTTGCCAACTCTTCTTTGATGCCCCCCGTCAGGTATATGACAGCTAAAATGTATTAAATGTGGTCGACCTGCTCCAGGACCTGTTCTCCCAGCTTCTTTCCTCTCGTGATATAACCATGGTTTTTGTTTTTGAGCTACTTATTATCATTCCTCTCTTCTCCAGCTCTTCCTTCCAGACTTGCAGGTTGGATTGGAGATGCGAGTCTGATTTAGCAATCCGGGTAACATCATCAGCAAATGCCAGCTCTGAAATACAGACCTGTCTCATCTTCCAGTAACCCAATGAATACTTTCCTGTCCTCTCTTTACATGCCTTGATGACATCGTCCATGAGGAGTATAAAAAGATAAGGTGACAGGATATCATCTTGTCTTAGACCAGTGGTGGTCCTGAATTCTTCTGCCTTATGGTTTGTCGTCCTCAAATAATTTCTGCAAGACTTGTAGAAGCTCTGTATGGCATGAATCAGAGTGATGGGACGTTCTTCCTTGCCAAACAGTCCCAGAGTTTGTTCCAGGGGCCCTTTTCAAATGCCTTTTCCAGATCTAAGAAGCAAAGATGGATCTCACTCTTATACTCAAGAGCCTTTTCACTCAACTGTCTGAGTGTGAAGATTAGGTCTTGAGTACTTCGATTTACTCGGAAGCCACACTGGACCTCATAAACCTATGTCTGTGAGGCTAATTACACCCTCATTGATTCTTGACTTCATCCGCACAACTCCAGGGATTCCTTTGGTGAAACTTGTTTAGAACGCAACTGTTAAAGTTTGTTTCCTTTAACAACATCAGCATGTAGGCCACACAGGCCGTCACTTTGGCTACTGTATAAATGTCTGTGGTGGTGGGTGTGTCAGGTCACTGACAACGACAAGTCAGTATGGTCGCTGATAAATATGATCAGCCTTGGTCGGGCTTACAGGCGGCCGACAGGTGAATAAACAAGTATATATGTAGATACGCGAATGTCAGAAGTTCTTTAAAGGTGTAATATCCATTCTGCACTCACACACACACACACAGTAACGATGGTTCAGGAAGTAGTGGAACTGCTATAAATTTTCACTGTTTATTTACACCACAATCACGTAGACATCATAGGACGACACTTCATAGCAAATCATGGAGCAACATGTAAATAAGTTCATAACAGCGTGCATAAATCCAAAGGGATATAATCATAGATAACAGCCCATAGTAGATCATCAGGCATCAGGTAAGTAAATCCGTACAACTCAGTTACAGGTCAAAAAATCCCAAGTATATAGGCTGCAGAACCCAGCAGCTCACAATCATAGATAACACAGCAAAAATATTCATCAAAGGAACTGCATACCTCGCAGTTTACAGCAATATAGCCTGAGCCAACATACTCCCTGACTTGAATAATAAATCTCTTGGGAGAAAGAACATTCCCTTAAATAATCCAACCATCTTTAAAATCCATAATAGGAAATGTGAATATATATAATGGCCCATACAATCCATGGCCTCGAAATATCTTCAATATAACAAATTCTCGCTTTCACAAAAATACCCTGGAACGCACTCGCGAGATGGAACGACCATCCCGGAGCCCTGTCAGTCACACACTGTCACGAGATTACAGCTCAGTAAAAATTACTCAGGCACGAACTAACCGCGCGAGACTATCGCTCAGCTCAACCGTCTCTTCCCTAAAACCTCACTAAGAACATTCGAAAACTTTCTTTATCCTATTTTTTTAAAAGCAAACTAACAACCACTCAGTTGAGCTATGTTCAAAAATTACCGAGCATAAAGCCCCCAACTAAAAAATCATCTCTTCACTAAAGCGTGCTAACTAACGTGTGTACAAAAATCCGACCCATACATACAAATCTTAAACACCTAACTCCCATTAATAAAATATGACTTAACTGACTACACCGATCCTCGGGGAAAAAATGATATCTTCATTTTTTTTTTGGAAAAGTACGTGGAACAAAAAATGTGAGGTCAATGCAATTCCAATATCTACACACAAGGATTACACTATGTTAAGTCATATCAATAAATGAACAAAAAAAAGGATAGAAGTAAGTGTAATTAAGAAAATGAAGTATAGAAAGATAATGAGATAAGTATACAAAGATAATCAAATTCAAAGAAATATGAAGTATATCAAGTATAGACTAAGTATAAAATAATAAGTGGAAAGTGAAAAGACAAGATGAAGTACAAGAAGAATGACCAGCAATGAAAGAAAGCAATGAAATGAGAATTAAAAAAAACAATGATATATCATGGTAACCATTAAGTTAAACAATGCATATCTATACCAAGGAACAAATAACTAGTTACCATCTAAAAATAGCATAATATGCATGATAACCAAGTTAATAAACTTATAAAGTACGAATGATGAACTTGTTATAGACATCAACATTAATAATATCGCTATACCTAGTTACCCCGTAGCGCACAATCAAGCGCTGGGTAAAGAAAAAATACATCACAATGTCAGAAAAAACACCTTTTCAATGTACAATACCGAAATGTATCACAATGATAATTTAAGTTTAAATAGTATTATCACTATAATTGTTACATATTCAACGATTATACAAAACACAGTCATATAATAATAATGTGGCCATGACATGGTGTATGAAAAGGAAATAACACATTGTTTTAAATTAAACATACACTATCAATATCAATAGCTGCAGTGATCTTGAAAACTCTTGTGAGCATGCAGATACAAAATCATCTAGTGTGGCGTCAAAATTCTGACTGTCGTCACTGGAACAGGAAAAGTGGCGCAAGGCGACATATAGAACATGTTGAAAAGAAACAGCTTAATCCCGTAACATAGCAACTCTGATTCTCATTGGAAGGCCGTTGCTGTGAAAAAAATGAATGAAAATTTCTATTTTAATAACGGTAGGATTTTATAAAAGGCAACAATTAACTTTAAATTTAACCTACCAAATGTGGCTGTGTAAACTTCCGACCACTGTAAGATGTTAATCAAACCTTCCTCCGCTACGCGAGAAAAGGTAACAGAGAAAGTAGCACAGACTAAACCAGAATCCTGAATTAAACAGGGTCATAAAAGTGTTCTACCAGTGTGCGATCATGTATAATAGAGTCGCAGATATATAAATGATACCGACATCTGTAAGCAAATTTAGAAGATGGTAGTTAATCAGAATCCTGTGGGCATCGAGACAATTTGTCTTCCATTACATTATTCGAACCTCGAATAGCTCGTATAGAAAAGTGAAAAGGTTGTAGCGAAATGGCATAATGAGTGGATCTTGAGCTCTTCCAGTCCTTATTCTGTATAGCTGTGAGAGCTTTTTGGTCAGTCTCTACTATAAAATGTGCGCCAAGAAGGAACCTTTGAAGCTTCAGAATCGCCCAGACCATTGCTAACAATTCACGGTCTAGGACAGAATAGTTCCGTTCTGCCGCAGTCAATTTCATAGAGACATACATTACTGGATGCAAAGTTTCAGAATACTCTTGCATCAATGCGGCCCCAATCCCTGTCGATGAGGCGTCGCTGCCAAAGAACAAAAGGCTTATCTGAATTGGGTAGTCGCAAGATAGGAGCAGATGAAAATAAAAGCTTAATTTTCTCTAAAGAGGTCTGGCATTCTGAGGACCAGTGTACTAAGTTAGGCGGCCCCTTCTTCAGAGTAGAAAGAGGTGAAGTGATCGATGATAGGTGTGGAATAAATCTTCCATAAAATTGAATTAGACCGAGAAGACTACGAACCGGTTTTTGTGTGTCTTAGGAGTAGTAATATTGAGAATCTTCGAAGTGTTATGGTCCTCAGTCTGCAAAAAACCATGACCAACACGGTGGCCCAAAAAAGAGATGTCACTGAACCCAACATGGGCTTTAGACGGTTTAGCCGTCAAATTGTGGGACCGTAGTGTAGACAAAAGTTCAGAAAGACCTTTAAAGCGATCGTCCCAAGAATTACTAAAAAAGGCAAATATCGTCGAGATATGCAATAACATCCGGACGATGAGAAAGAATTCGACGCATCATGCGTACGAAAGTAGCCGGGGCGTTGACGAGACCGAAAGGCATAAAGTTCCATTGGAACAAATCCCGAGGTGTTAAAAAAGCAGTAAGGGGTTTGGCGCGTCCAGTAAGTGGAACTTGCCAATATCCTTTAGACAAGTCGAGTTAAGAAAAGAAGACCGAATTAGAAAGTTTGATTAGCAGATCTTCCAACAGAGGCATTGGTTCCGCATCAAATTTAGTCACTTGATTTAATTTGCGATGGTCTACACAAAGACGTATGTTACTGTCCTTCTTCCTGACAATAACCATAGAGGAGGAGTATGCCGAAATAGATGGTTCAATTATATTTAAATGTAACATTTCCTCCAATTCTTTTTCAACTTGAGTTTGAAAATGTAATGGAATTGGGTAAGGTTTAACTCTAATAGGGTTATAATCAGTGAGTATAATGTCATGAGTAATGACTGATGTTTGCACAGGAATGTCGGTAAGGACGTCCTGAAAAGTCTGCAATAAAGCAGAGACTTGCTGTTGTCTTTATGTAGGTAACTCAGGAGAAATTGTCACGTTTTCCCATGATTCCATTGAATGTAATGGGACAACCGGAAGAGGAAGATATACATCGGAGAAAGTAGCCTCTTCCTCCTGAATAACGGACAAAGATACATAGTGATTATGACGAACCGGAGGGTCGTCGGTCGCCTGAAAAACAGACTGTAGATAGTCTGGACGGGCATGAAATTCTTTCAGCATATTAATGTGGTAGGTTTATGCTTCCCGTCAACATCGACAACATAGTCGACGTCAGAAATTCTCGAAACAATAGTATAAGGACCTTTCCAGGCAATATGAAGTCGATTATCCCTACGAGGAAGCAACACAAATGCCTCGTCTCGAGGATAGAGTTGTCGTAGACACCTGTATCTATTGGCAAAGAGACTCGCCTTCTCCTTGGCAGACTCAGATGCTGAAGTAGCTAACCTACATGCATCAATAATTTTCTGTCTGAGAGCAATGACATATTTATAAGAAGATTGAGTGTCATCGTTAATATCAACAGCAGTTAATAGGTCGTGAAGTAACGACATGGGACCACGAGGTTGCGCACCATAATCGAGCTCGAATAGTGAAAACCCCGTATGCTCATTTGGAACTTCCCGATATGCGAAAAGTGCAGCGGGTAAAACCCTGTCTCAATCCTGAGGATAGTCATCAGTTATCTTTCCAAGTAAATTCTTAAGCATTCTATTTTGACGCTCAACTTAACCGTTTGATATAGCGTGGAAAACACTGCTTAAGGACCTATCAATGTGGAGCTTGGCCATTACCTTAGACATGGAGTCTGACACAAATTGTGTGCCATGATTAGATAAAATTTATTTGGAAAAACCCAGACGCGAGAAAATTAGCCAAAGAGCATCTGCTACTTCACCAGAAGAAATGTTCTTAAGAGGTATAGCCTCTGGCCAACGCATACACATGTCAATACATGTAACGATGTACTGGTGTTCCCTGGCAGATTTGACTTTAAAAGGACCAATAATGTCAATTGCCATTTTCTGAAAAGGACGAATAGGAACATCTGCTGCTTGGATAGGTGCTGCATGGCGTGGACCTCGTGACTTAACCTCCTGACATATCTTACAGGAGCGACAATAAATAGTTATATCTCTATTTTCGCTCGGCCAAAAGAAAGAAGAAAGAACCCTAGATTTAGTTCGGGAACATCCCATAGGTCCAGCACACTGAGAGTCGTGGGCATGTTGTAAGATACGAACTCTCATGTCAGTAGGTACTAGAATTTGCGAGCGTATGGACGAAGTAGAACCCCGTACCATTCAAACTAGCACCCCATTCTTAATCAAGAACCAATATTTAAGATTTGTGTCATAGTTTGCGTTATCTTGTTTAACTAGCAGAAAAAAATTTTGCAATGATGTATCATTTTGCTGAAGTTTGATAAAAGACTCCCGTGAAATTACAGAGTGAGGATCCTGATTATGTACTTCGTTAATTTCAGCAGGTGGGGTATGTAAAAGATTTTGAGCTTGCACTTTAGTTGTGACTGCATAAGAAGCCTGAATGTTTTGCTCTTCCCAGATAGCAATCTGTTGAAAAGTACAAACCTTAATCCCATGTATACGTCCGACGATAAGGTCTGCAATAGGATTCGGGAGCATACATGCATGGAATGTCCCGTAAAAAAGGGAGTAGCTATGTGGACGATAGCAGTTGGGAAAGTTTCAACTGTCCCACCAAATGTCACACATTTCACTACATCACCAGTGGCACAAGAAGGATGTATTAGAGACTGCTTAATCCCAACATTTGTCACGAAGTAATAAGTCCATGAGGGCTTCATATGTGTGTTCAATTTTTGAGAGCTCAACCCAAACGTGAGAACGTCTTTCAAGTTTGTAGGCTTTCACTCATGTAGAAAAAAAAGAAAAGAAGCGTTTACAGACGACATGACTTTGTCACGAAGTAATAAGTCCATGAGGGCTTCGTATGGTTAGTGTGTTCAATTTTTGAGACGTATATTTGCTATGAACTCTGAAGAATCTTCCCCAGTCTCCGGTAATAGAGACTTAAAGCGCAGACGATAACCGTCTTCCTCGTTGGTATTTCCTTAACAAGACAGCCCTGACAGTATCATAGTTATTTTTGTCGGGCCCCTCCAACCTACTTACAACATTCATAGCTTCACCCGTAAGTAGTTCCATAAGTCGTGCACAATATTCCACCTTGTCTATTTTCTGAGATTCACACGTAAGTTCAAATCTATTCAGGTAAAATAAGACATCGTCAGAGGTAGGTTTAAAATCAGGCAATCTGAGCTTATAAGAATGACTATTTGTCTTATGAGAAGTAGTTTGAGCGTCCGTAGCATTTTGTGCATTAACACCATTCACCACCTTCATTCTCTCCAGCTCCATAGATAACAACTTTTGCTCATGCAATCCAAGATTTTTTTCAGCTTGTATAGGAAGTTTTTTCTTTTCCATTTCTATTTGCTTTTGAAGTTTCTTCTCTTCCATTTCCATTTGCTTTTGAAGTTTTTTCTCTTCCATTTCCATTTGCTTTTGAAGTTTTTTTCTCTTCCATTTCCATTTGAAGTTTTTCCGCTTCTAATTTCTGTTTTTCAGCTTCCATCTGAAATTTTCTCTCTTCGGCCTGCATATGCAATTTCCTATCTTCAGCCCCCATTTTTTGTTTTTCAGTTTCCATCTGAAATTTCCTATCTTCAGCTTTCATTGTTTGTTTTTCAATTTCCATTTGAAGTTTTCTCTTTTCGAATTTCTGAGCCTTGTCATATTCGACACGTGCGAATTCTTTTATTTCCTCAGTAGTCATACCAAGGGATTTCCCTTGTTTAATGAAGTTGTCTAAAGTAGACATTATGTCTAATTATATGAGATATGTAATTTATGTAAATATACCTGGAGAAACTCACTTTATCCCAACTTAGTGGGTGGCAAGACCTTGCTTAAGAACTTGTATAATTACCTTTCCTACTATTAATAATGTTATTAATTACCAGCAAAATGCATTATAATATCGATAGAGTATGACAACATAGACAGTACAAACCAGAGTTACAAAGACAAGATATAAAGGACAAATGACCACGTTTGCAGGAATCAAATAAAGTCAAAAAAGCGGAAATAAATATAAGAAATTTTGCAAAGCTTGCAATGACAGCTGCGAATATGAAGTAGACAAGTGACATTACAAGGTATAAACATAAAGGGTGTATATAAATAAACGATAGGCAGATTGAGACGGACGTTTACAAAAAAATGGATCACCAAAATAAGATACGTATCAGAAATTAAGACGATAACAACAGTGAAAGAACTTGACGATACAGCTAAACAATCAGTTGTCACAGACAACCAAACACAGTGGACTCAAATTCCTACAGCTACCATGAGCTGGAATTCCACTGAGGGAAGTCTGCAAAAGTGTCCCTAAAGAACGCTTACGTAGGCCCTGGGGTGAACTGGGATGTATCCTAACGTAAGTTACCAACCCAACCGCCTACATAAACATGAAACATCGAACATAGAACACTCAAGATAACAAATAATGGACAATATAGGAAGGCTCGATAACATAGAACAGTGGTATAGTTTACATACAACAAAACCACTTATCTTTAAAAAAGGAAAATTCCCAGCCTTCCCGCCAAAACGATGGGCATTGGTTCTCACAAAATCTGACGAAGTCTAACTTTGAAAAGGTACTGGAACTCCTCGTCAAGTCTTGGAAGGGAACAGGGTTCAGAAAGTAGTGGAACTGCTATACATTTTCACTGTTTATTTACACCACAATCTCGTAGACATCATAGGACGACACTTCATAGCAAATCATGGAGCAACATGTAAATAAGTTCATAACAGCGTGCATAAATCCAAAGGGATATAATCATAGATAACAGCCCATAGTAGATCATCAGGCATTAGGTAAGTAAATCCGTACAACTCAGTTACAGGTACAAAAATCTCAAGCATATAGGCTGCAGAACACAGCAGCTCACAATCATAGATAACACAGCAAAAATATTCATCAAAGGAACTGCATACCTCGCAGTTTACAGCAATATAGCCTGAGCCAACATACTCCCTGACTTGAATAATAAATCTCTTGGGAGAAAGAACATTCCCTTAAATAATCCAACTATCTTCAAAATCCATCATAGGAAATGTGAATATATATAATGGCCCATACAATCCATGGGCTCGAAATATCTTCAATATAACAAATTCTCGCTTTCACAAAAATACCCTGGAACGCAGTCGCGAGATGGAACGACCATCCCGGAGCCCTGCCAGTCACACGCTGTCACGAGATTACAGCTTCTCAGAACAGCTCAGTAAAAATTACTCAGGCACGAACTAACCTCGTGAGACTATCGCTCTGCTCAACCGTCTCTTCCCAAAAACCTCACTAAGAACATTCGAAAACTTTCCTTATCCTATTTTTTTAAAACAAACTAACAACCACTCAGTTGAGCTATGTTTAAAAATTACCGAGCATAAAGCCCCCAACTAAAAAATCATCTTTTCACTAAAGCGTGCTAACTAACGTGTGTACAAAAATCCGACCCATACATACAAATCTTAAACACCTAACTCCCATTAATAAAACATGACTTAACACCAACATTGCACACTAAGCTTGGAGAAGTCACTTGAGCAGAGGCGTAATTCTTTGGGTTTGCCTTAGTTGACTGCATGCAGAAGGATCTCACTTTGGACACAGTGATAGGCAAGGGAAGCCGAGAAGTGGCTCTGTGCTTGAAGTGACAATCCTTTGGGAGAGCCCAGAACCAGAGCACAGTATCTTAGCTCTGCATAGTAGGAGAGCCCAGAACCAGAGCACAGTATTTTAGCTCTGCATAGTTGGAGAGCCTCTTGGATGGCGTGGAATGCACAGTATGCCATGCACTTCTTACTCCTAGCTTGGGACCAGATGTGACGATCCTTGAAATGCAAGCCAAACTAGAGAAACAGAAGCTCATGACTTCAACTCAACACGTTGAGGAATGGCAGAAAAGCCATATTAAAAGCCTAGATCTTAAAGTGTAGATAATACCAAGGAGTCTGCAACTTGGTATTGGCTGCTAAAGAGCGAGAAGCTCAGCAGCGCTAGTTAAACAACACGAACAATCGATTCAGAGCAAAATGATTCAAGCCTTCCTTTAATCTTGAGATGTCGTCAGTATCCTGTGATTTTAGCTGTTGCCATGACTATCAAGAAAGCACACAGACAAGCATGTGACCATTCACGAGTATACCTACCAGAAGCAGACTTTGCTCAGTTGAGGTCAACTTTATGTAGCGCTCGTGCGAGGAATGAACCCAGACATTTTAAAATTATATATTAAAGACACGGGTTATCAAGGGAAACATTGTATGATTAAACAGCTTTTTGGTAATTAGTCAAATTACACCTTATCAACCTTTCCCCACTTCTCAATTTCTCAATGTGCAAGTTTAACATTTTAGTGCTACTTCTTCCGCTGTCATTGCTTTGACGGGTATACCTGCTTGTTATATTATATTCTCTTCAAGTAAATTATGTATTGTGCATGCGGTACATAGATTGGAGTTCTTCATTCCCTTCTTCATCTTCGTTATCTCTCTTATAATAGTCCCAGACAGGTCAACAAGCCAGCTGCCTGCACATTGTGGATTATAAATTACGACGCTGAGATTCAGGCCATGTCGGAAGCCTTGTCATTCATCATCACAAGAAACAAACACAAAATCAAAACATTCAAAAAAACCTAGTCCTCTTCTCTGACTCGCTATCTTCACTTCCGTCATGGGTTGCCCTCCTGCTCTGCAGCAGTAGTCAAAGAGTGGCCCAAAACCTAGAGTATCTTATGTGTGTCTTCACAGGTGTCTAGCCTCGCACAAGATTACTCTTGGCAGAGTTGTAGATAGAAAGATAATGATGCTTCTACCTCGAGCGAGTTGTCACAAGATATTTCAGAACTCAAGAACAATGCTGAGTGAGTCTTAGCACGTTAACTTTTTATCTGACCGCCGCCTTTTGAGAAGATGTATATTGAATGATTAAGCTCGTTCAAGCCCACAGCTGAGTTAATTCAGCGAAATTCAACATATTAGCTCGATATATATATATATATATATATATATATATATATATATATATATATATATATATATATATATATATATATATATATATATATATATATATATATATATATATATATATATATATATATACTCCAGAGGTTCAGGATCATACATATGCCTTTCTCTCTGTAATGATTAATTCAACTATGAATTTGTCAAAATCAACATATTCAGATTTAATGATCAATTACTTTGAAAGAAATGTAAATTAAAATGACTGGTGAATATGAAAAATAATTAGGTTTCTTCACCGAAAAGTCTTCAGGCTTGATGAATTTAGTGAAATAAAGTTCGGTTGTTTTTGCCTCTTACAATTTGGACTTCCTAAAATGAGGAAGTGCCGATGCTGCTCTTCCGCAGATTCGTCTCTGTGGTGAGGGGCACGTTTCCAGATCAGTTCAGGAAGTAACCGCTCCGGGTCAAGGCAAGAATCTTCAGGTGTCGATCTCAAGATTTGAATCACAGTCTAGTAGTACAGCAAATGGTCTATCCTGGTCGTACAGCAAATTAGTCGGGTCGCCTCATACTGGTACCACAAACTTAAGAGGGAATAAAAGAACAATTCCGAAGCTAAATAGTTGTCCGTCAGTCGTTTGTTTTCTCAGATTTATTACTCTCCCTAAGCGTAAATCATATCACTCAGGGCATGTGATGAAAAATCTCCAGTATCTATGTTTATTTAAGGGAAAATGTGTAACTGGACAGCGGCAGTGGATTGCGCCTGAAGGAACATATTAAAATTACATACTGTTACGTACATTTATTACCTAAGGGGGTAGTCGTCGGACCTACCAAATGTTCGCACCAGTCTTGAGATAGTTATATTATTTGTGCGTTCGATTGATTCACGCACTGACGTGCACAATGCTGTGTGAGTTGCTTTGGACGCACGTGTATCCTAGTTGAGTAGTTTGTGACGTCAGGTTTTGAAGTGGAAACATGGAACTGGCTTGTGTCCATGATTGTAATTTTATATTGTGTATCCAATGGCATGTTGAAGGAAGCCATTTATTATTGTGATTTGTATTGGTCTTCAGGTCGAAGCCAATCGCAGTTATGTCACGTAAGTTATCGCCCACTTCTTATTTTAATGCTGCATAAAAAGGCCGCTCTACTACTAATCTAGCGGGAATTTTATCATTCCTAGAATGGATCTACAGAGTCGCTTGCCTTTAAGATTTGGATCGTAGACGGAGAATTCCTACGAGTAGAAGAAGTTATATTGTTTACCTTATGCATATGTTTTAAATGCCGTACATACTTCAATGCCAAAGTCGTGGCACGGATGTAAAGAGAGGTTAGCCAACTGAAAGCCTTTAACTGATAGGATTATCGTATATGACTTTGTGTGAAATTATATGATGTACAACGCTATGTAGGATGAACGTCTGGGAATTTTAACAAATGTAATATGGAAGATTTCATCCCAGATTATGTATACGTTACCATGATAGACGTCCTTGAAAGAAGGTCAACGGTCGTGACTGAGAAGGATATTATACGGTAACAGTTTTGTAATCCTTAGTCTATGGACAGAGGCCTTTACTAGAAGAGAATCTTCAGGAACTTTAGCAGCCATAATTAATATGTTGTCGTGTGATCTTTGCGCCTGTGACGATGTCCGTCTTGTCCACTTCGTGTCCTGGTGAATAAAATCTATGTAAAGTTACCAACGACTTGTGTGCTGCCAATACTTGACCAGTTCACCTAATTCAAGATACTTGTTGGGTTTCGTTTGAAAAAAACATTGTTGACATTTATTCCGTTGTAACCATTCGCGTTTCAATTCATCACTATGAAAACGACTTCAACAATAACTGGTAGGCCAGTGCGGTCTGGAAGTGATTTCAAAGGAACGTACCCATCCAATTGATCGTTTGAAAAGAAGAATGTTTACTTTCAAGGCGACATCATCTCAATTTGGATCCTAGCGGAATATGAATCAAAATCAACTCAAATGCTCAAGGTCTTCAATCAACCTCCACGTCAAGTTTCACAGTGACTGATTACTTGGAGATCATCTCTTCATCATTATTACGTGCGAGCTAGTTTGATATACGCAGAGCGAAGTATTGCATCCTCTAACGTACATACACGGGGACAAGGCACTTTGATTTTTACCTACACGCGAGCTAAGTATAACTTGTATCCGTTATACACTTTATTACTATTAGCTGTGCCTTAATTGATTATGTCCACTTATATATTTTCTATGTTATGTGTTATGTTTTGTGTATTCTTCGCGGGAGGTTGGGAGGTTGATCTGACGAACGAGATCCATCTCGAAGCCAATTCGGGCTCTTCGTCAGACGTTCTGTAGGACATTATTTTGCAGACTTCCCGCAGTGGAATGTTCCTACGCGTGAGCGTAGAAGGATTCTAGGTCCACTGTGTCTGGTGGTCTGTGACACCTGTCTGTTTTAGCTGTAGTGTCACGTTTACTTGTTGTTTTTGGTAGCTATTTTTACTTGTACCTTGGTTTTATGATGAATTTTGTTTGTATTTCGCGTCCATCTCACCTTTCCTGTCGTTTAGTTTTTTACAAAACCTATGTTTTTTACACTGTGTTGTCAATTGTCTTGTGCATTATTTAATCGCAGTTATCATCGTAATTCTTTACGACATTCCATTTTAGTTTCTCATTTTATTTTAATTGGATTTCTGCGAACGTCTTCGTTTGTTTTGAATATCTTGTCGTGTCATTATTGTACTATTGTCTGTCACATTACTGCTTTCACACCATTACATGTTATAAATTACATTATTAATTATTAATATTATTGCCTATTATATAAATTGATTTTACCGTTCTAGAACAGGAACGAAGAACACTAGTTGTAGTAACACTTTTAAATAGTATTATTACATAATAATCTTGAATAATGGCTACCTTAGACTATTTCATTAAGCAAGCAAAAGCTCTTCAGATGGCTCCTGATGAAGCTAAAGCATTTGCACTGTCAGAATATAAGAAAGCTCAAGAAATAGAAGCTGATCAGAGAAGATTGGAAACTTTACGTTTGGAAAATTTGAAATTTGAGGCAGATCAAAAAAGGATTGAGGCTGAGGAGAATGAAAAGAAGAGGAAATTTATAGCTGAGGAAGATGAGAAAAAAATGAGATTGGCCGCTGAATTAGAAGAGAAACGATTTCAGCGAGAAGCAGAACAGAAACAAAAGGAGGCTGAAGAAAGACTTAGAAAAGAAATGGAAGAAAAAAGATTAATAGCTGAAAAAGAAATGGAACAGAAACAAAAGGAAATGGAAGAGAGGAGATTAATAGCTGAACAAAACACAAAACGACTTCAGCTTGAGATGGAAGAGAATGATAGAAAACGACAGCATGAACTGAAATTAGCAGAGTCAGAATATGAGAGAATTAGGTTAACTCAGGAAGCTAATTCTCAGAGAACTTTTGAAAGCCACACTTCATCCAGACAGGATCATTTTAAGGAAATTCACCTTAAATTACCAAAATTTAATCCCCCGTCTGATGACGTAATATTCTTCCTGGATAGGTTTGAGGCCACTTGTGGGTCTTATAACGTGGATAAAGCTCTATACTGTACATATTTATCCAGATTACTTACAGGAGATGCATTAGCAGTTTATCATACCACCAGCATTGGTGAGAAAAATGACTACAATGCTCTTAGAGCAGCACTTCTGCAAAAAATTCCAAATGACAGAAAACGAATATCGTTTGAGATTTCACACATTACTACCTCAATCTGGCAGAAATTTTAGTGATTTTCTGTCACAGATACGACTAACATTAGAAAGATGGATCGAATTATCCAAAATTGAAAAGTCGTATGAAGGTCTCTTTGATTTACTGATGCGCGATAAGGTACTTTCGTCGGTAAACCCTACATTTCTCGCATTTTACACGAACGGAAACCTTTATCTATGAAAAATTTAGAAGAACATGCAAAAAATTTTTGCACTGCTCCCCCAAACATGGATCTAAGTAACGCGCAGATTAAGAGTGAATTGCCTGTTGCTTTTGCAGCACAACAAAACAATTTTTCACGCAATCGTTCTTTTAGTGCTGATAGGTATGTCAATAAGGGAAATAATCATAATTTTAACAATGATAACTTTTACAAAGGGAAGCAATTTCAACAATCTGCTCCATTTAATGTTTCTTGGAACCAAACTCACAGATCGCGAGATTTTGGTAACAATTATTTTAAAAAATAATCAAGGACATTATAATAAACAAAACTGGAGATCAAGGTCTCAGGGTCCGCAAAACAGACAATTTTTTGGAAATAAACCATTTAACCAACATCATAACGATCATTCTACAAATTATCGGACTAATCCAAATTTTAACTCTAGCAGAAACGACAATTATGGCAATTTTAATGACAAAAATCACAATCGATCGCGCCGACGAGATAGATCGTCGAATAATACAGGTAGACATTCTAATGTTGCTTTTAATGATACACAGGCTAACATTGAACAGGGTAAAGTAGCTGAAACTCACAATGCTATGTCTTGTTCTCTCGATTGTACCCAGGTGAAAGACTGCCCAGAATGCTCGACTCTTTTCCAGCCTAAGGCGATCACGACGCTGCGTTGCGGACATACCTTGCCTAGCCTGCCTGCAGTCTGTACAGCCACTGCTGCGCCAGTACACCAGGGACAGGGCTCTCTTAAGTTTCACAAGGGATTTGTCAATAATATTTCATGCTCTCTCCTATTTGACTCAGGTTGTACAACAATCGGTGTCCGGACTTCGCTGATCAACCCAAGTTGTGCCACGGGCCGGGTTGTCAAATGTGTAACATTTGGAGGCACTATTGAAACATTTCCCACTGCTATTATTGATCTTAACACGCCTTTCTTTTCAGGAAAGATCCAAGCATGTCTCCTCCCGAATCCAATTTGTGATGTAATACTGGGTCGCATACATGGTATTAAAGAGTGTACACCACAGCAAATAGCTGAATGGGAAGAGCGACATATTCAAACTGCAAATGCAGTAGTGACTAGAGCGCAAGCTACTAATATGTCGCATGATACACCTATTGAACCTACAGTTCATACCACTTGTCATGATGATGCTCCTATTTCACGGGAGTTGTTTGCAACATTGCAAAAGAATGATAATTCATTAAAAAAATTCTTTCAGTATGTTAACAAAAGGAATACAAGCAACAAACTTGCAAAATCTAGACATGACTTTATACTTAAAAATGGGATTTTGGTTAGAGTAATACGGGAAAAGGATTTATCCTTATGTTCTCAGATTCTTGTCCCATCCTGTATGAGATCTCGTATATTACGACATGCTCATGACTCGCAATGTGCGGGCCATATGGGTTTTTCGCGTACCAAATCCAGAGTGCTTTCGGCATTCTATGGCCAGGCGTCCATAGAGATGTTACTCTCTATTGTCGGTCCTGTTTGATATGTCAAGAAGTTAAGGTACGGGGTCCATTTCATGCGGCTCCTATTCAAGCTGCGGACATCCCGATTAGACCATTTGATAAAATGGCCATTGACATTATTGGTCCAATGCTTCCATCTGCTAGAGGGCATACGCATATTCTTACGTGCATTGATATGTGCACTCGTTGGCCTGAGGCCATCCCTCTCAAGAACACTTCATCTGCCAGTGTAGCAGAGGCATTGATGTTAATCTTCTCACGCATTGGTTTTCCACGGAAAATCTTGTCGGATCATGGGGTTCAGTTCATTTCTGAATCCATGTCTCAAGTTATGAAGACATTAGGTATAGACAGATCTCTTAGTTCTATTTATCATCCGATGTCAAATGGGTTAATTGAGCGTCTCAATAGGACACTCAAGCAGTTGTTGGGTAAGATGACTCAAGACCATCCCCAAGACTGGGATCGGGTCCTACCCGCTTGTCTCTTTGCGTATCGCGAGGTACAAAATCAAGCAACGGGGTTTTCTCCGTTCCAGCTTGTTTTTGGCATGCAACCACGCGGTCCGATGTCGTTAATCCACGACTTATTGGTGGATGAGAATATTGAAGAGGAAACTCAATCCTCTTATGAGTATGTGATCTCTCTTAGAAAGAAAATCATAGATGCTTGTAGACTAGCTACTGCATCATCCGAACATGCCAAAGAAAAAGCTCGTCTATCTGCAAACAAATATAGACGTCTTCGCCAGCTCATACCTGGTGATGAAGCTTTTGTATTACTCCCTGCGCATAACAATCGTCTTTTAATTACCTGGAGAGGTCCTTTCAGGATCATCTCAAGAATATCCGATGTCGACTACATCGTTGATGTTAATGGCAAACATAAAACCTTCCACATTAACATGTTGAAGGAGTATTACTCACGTCCTGATTATCTACAATCGGTGTTCCAAGCAACTGACGATCCTACACCACCTATTCAACACTATTCTAGTTTGTCAGTCATCCAAGAAGGGGAATCTTCTTTCGATGATGTACAACTACCAATACCAGTTGTACCACTCCATTCCACTGAGAAATGGAATGATGTTACTATCTCATCTACTCTTACTGATGATCAACGTCAGCAAGTCTCTAAAATTCTACACACGTATGAGGATGTCCTCACTGACATCCCAGGTCATACGTCAGTCATCCAACATGACATTATTCTGACTGACGATACACCGATTCGAGTTCGCCCATATCCTATTCCTTTACACTTTCGTGATAAGGTTGATAAGGAATTGGATGATATGCTCCAATTGAATATAATTGAACCATCTTCATCACCATATTCTTCTTCTATGGTAATCATTAGGAAGAAAGACAACAATATACGTCTTTGCGTAGATTACAGGAAGTTAAACAAAGTTACAAAATTCGATGCGGAACCATTACCTCTTTTAGATGACTTATTGGAGAGATTATCTCATGCTACATTCTTTTCGAAATTTGACCTTTCAAAGGGTTATTGGCAAGTGCCACTCACTACGAAAGCAAAGCCATTCACCGCTTTCTCGACACCACGGGGTCTTTTTCAATGGAATTTTATGCCTTTCGGGTTAATGAATGCGCCAGCTACCTTTGTACGCATGATGCGCCGCATATTGTCTCATCGTCCCAGATGTCATTACATATATAGATGACTGATACGTGATGCCATATGATGATGGATGGCATCCGCATGTCTGGTTTTGTGTAGTGTGTAGATGTGTTCAGTCAAAACAATGTTCATGCAACAATAACAGGGCAATCCACATAGGACGTCAGTAAACTCACGACGTATAAAGTCAATGAGTCTTGAAACAGCCGTTGACGTTTTTCTTCATTATTTATTGTGGACGCCACAGTGACAAAATGGTTACGCAAATGTGTAGGCACATCAAACAGTCATTATCACAGCAACATTCAATACAGCAATAAACGGTAGACAGCATTACAATGATGAGTCAGATGCTGTTATATTTCATAGTGCTGTAAATGTAGTCAGGTGGAAAACTCCATCCTTTTCTATAACAGCCAGGAGATAACCAGATGTATGAGATCAGTTCACTCTCCTTAGTTTGACTTCAGCAAGACAGACACGTCTGCCGAAGTATAAATAATGTCCTCAAAAATATCCTCTAGATAATAAAGGTTTTCCAAACCTAGTTCATTTAACAAAGTAGCAAGTAATGGTCCTTGGTACCTGCATCAACCGATGCAGTACAATGCAGCGACATGTGAGCTGGGAAAAAACATCTCGTGACGACGACTTTCGCATACAGGCTATGAATCGAAATCGCTCACGACCCAAAATCAATAGAGTTAATGAAAGAGTCAATTTACCTTGCTTTCATGAAATACACAGAAATATCACGCCTCCCGACATGTGGGAAACACTAGAGGTATTATCTCGAATAAACGAAATATCCATTAAGAGGACTACACATCCCTGACAGAACAAAAATAGCGGAGATCCCCTCTTCAACGAGGCATCTCTTTCGCCATTCCAAATTTGCTCACTCCACTAGTGGTGGGTTTATTGGAAACCGATCGACCAAAAAGCAAACAAGTCATGCGCAGTCAACGCATTGAAAACGACCACAGCTCAAACTTAACTGCATTCGATACCAACGCGAGAAGACAAATGCTTACCGAGAAAAGTGACTATAAATTCCAAGCAGTTGTTGCCCTTGCGTTATAAAACAGATATTGAAATAAAACGATGTTGCGAGAATTTATCACGCAACAATGACATCTGTCTTTTTAGTGACTCTTGGGATGAACATATTCAGGGTTTAAAATCTTTACTTTCTACCTTACAGGATTATAACTTAACAGCGAAACCTTCAAAGGCTTTTGGCGGTTTTCATGACATCTCATTTCTTGGTCACCGTATAGGTCGCGGTTTAATGTATACAGAAGACAGTAACGTCTCTAAAATTTTAAACATCTCAGCACCTAAGACAAAAAAACAAGTGAGGTCACTCTTAGGACTAATACAGTTCTATTCTAAATTCATCCCTCATTTGTCTACTATAACTGCACCTCTTTCGTCTTTACTGAAGAAGGGCACACCTAATGTAATAAAGTGGTCGCAGGATCACTGATAAGGTTGATAATGTTGGATTTTTATTCCCGTTAATGATATCCACCAAAAGATAGATATAAGTGGATGGAAGCAGACATCATCATCATCATCAGTTGATAAGATCTCTATGGTGTTGTTTGCTCCACTGTAGTGTATGGAATGTCAACTTGACCTACGCAGTGGTGTGTAGACATGGATTGAGTGTACAATGTGCGAATGATGATAAGGGTTCGTGTTGTTGACAAATGTTCTTTTCTCACACTCATGTATGACTGGAAGTCATCGACACCAACGACTGTGTACCTTTTCTAAAGTTTAATTGGACGTACACACTCGACAGCACAGATAGTGACAAATCACAGGTTGGCATAATACATCATAGTACAGTGGATAAATGGTCTTGCAATGTTATGTTACATGGGCACTCATGTAGATTAATATTATAATGGACTGTCAGTAGCCAAGCCCTCAGCATCGCCCATACATATAAATCATCTGACTTCACTGACTGAGCACGTCAGCTTATAAACAATATTTTCAGATGGCTTCTAAACCTAATCTCGTTTAGCGACGATTCTCCCACATAATGTTCAGCACATATTTTTTTCATATAATAATATTGAACCGCTAATAACGGGTTCTCATGTGTAGCAGTGATCTCTGGACTAAACAAGCGATAATACGGGCATCCCCTTTCTCTTCTTGAAAGTCGCTACATGTTTTGGTTCCAAGATGGCTTCACTCGTGAACTGTCACTCACGTTTGGATGCAGATAATGAATCTGTCCTAAAGTTAGTCATTCATAAAACATTGCATTGCTCTGTAGATTTGATCATGAACAATTGACTGCATTCTACAGAATATAGTGCTGCTAGGAATCGAAGTCGTTTTCATCGAGTCAAATATATTCTCTTAGACATTCAAATCGTAACTATCGAAAATGGTGGCTTCGATCGAGAGTTCATAAGAGTGTCTTTGATTACCTTGGTAGAGGAAATATGAAACTGCCATTCCTTGGCAATATGAATAAACACTGGGGTAAAGCATACACGATAGGTTTAGACGACTATCACTTTCCCCACAAATACTGAGATCACTTTTTCCCGGCGACAGGCCGACATAGGAAAACACACAGTCCCTATCAGGACGAAGCCAAATCACACCACACTCTAGCGACACATCCGCCGAATAGCCTTTGACCTCTCTAGAGACAACAGAACATATAGTTCGACTTAGATATGTAAAGATATACAGATATAAGACAGACTCGTCCTACTCAGACAAACAATACACATAAATTCAGGCCATAGATATTCTGAAGCAAGAACAATCTATTATTACCCAAACAACGAATAAATCGCAGTAAAATGGATTTATCCGCGGAGTTTGATCGAAGAGATGGCACAACTTTCAAGGGAAGTAACTCAATAATGACTTTCCCTTAAGCACTAAAAAAATTACCTATGTATAATATTGTAAGATATCAAAGACTGCACGTAACAGTCTTACCACACCTCCCGGGAAAAAAAAAATGGAACTTTTTTTTTTTTGAAATACATCTAGGAGCAACGTACAATAGGCTCACAACGCATGAATAATGCGCAGATGAAAATATCAGGAATACCTATAACGCCTAATATGAGGCTAAGTCGACTTATGGAGCGACTGGTGAGAATGTGTCTCATAAACTGAGAGAAATTATTTCTCTACAAGTATATTTTTCCAGGAAGGTGTCATCAAAGTATAATACAATTCTGGCAATTACACAATGCCTAAAAAATTCATATCATCATTTCGTATTAGATATCTTAAATTTATGATTTATGAAGAAAAAATCATCAAAGCACAGCGGTGAATAAACATCCATGAACCGCTATGTAGTGATACAATCATTATATTATTAAATTACAAATGTGTATCTATCATGATATAGAAAAGGAACTACTATAGAACTAGACATATCAAGAAGTCTAAGCCCTAATAGTTATGTGGAATCATGTGGGCATCTTGACAGAATGTCTGCCATCACATTATCTGATCCACGAATAGCTCGCACAGAGAAATGAAAAGGTTGAAGAGCAATTGCATATCGAGTAGACCTCGAGCTCTTCAAATTCTTACTCTGTATAGCAGTAAGAGCTTTTTGGTCGGTTTCTACTATGAAATGTGCGCCTAGAAGGAATCTCTGTAGTTTGAGGATCGACCAAACCATAGCTAATAGCTCACGGTCTAAAACCGAATAATTCCTTTCTGCCGCATTAAGTTTTCTGGAAATATACATTACAGGATGCAGAGTTCCAGAGTACTCTTGCATTAGTGCCGCTCCAATCCCAGTGGATGAAGCGTCACTACGAAGAACGAATGTCTTATCTTTAGTGGGTAGCACTAAAATAGGTGGTGTTGAAAACAATGTTTTAATCTTATCCAGAGAGCATTGGCATTCCTGAGACCAGTGGACCACATTAGGCGAACCTTTCTTTAGAAGTGTTGAGAGAGGTGCCATGATAGAGGATAGATTCTGAATGAATCTGCCATAAAATTGAATAAGACCTAACAGACTTCTCACCTGTTTTTTTAGTCTTAGGGATTGAGATGTTAAGTATCTTACTAGTATTATGGTCCTCTGTCTTTAGGAAACCATGACCAACTCGGTGGCCTAGGAAAGAAATTTCGCTAAAACCAATATAGGCTTTAGAGGGTTTTCGCTGTCAGGTTGTGCTCACGCAAAGTAGACAGCAATTCATCTAACCCTGAATAGTGATCTTCCCAAGTATCGCTGAAAAGACAGATGTCGTCTAGATATGCAATGACATCTGACCGATAAGATAGGATTCGGCGCATCATGCGTACGAACGTAGCTGGTGCGTTCATAAGACCGAAAGGCATAAAATTCCATTGGAACAAACCTCTAGGTGTTGAAAAAGCCGTGAGAGGTTTGGCGCGTTCAGATAAAGGAACTTGCCAATATCCTTTAGACAAATCAAGTTTAGTGAAAAAATGAGATTTGGAGAGTCGAGTAAGTAGCTCTTCCAGTAAAGGCATAGGTTCGGCATCGAACTTCGTTACTTGATTCAATTTTCGATAGTCAACGCAAAGACGTATGTTATTGTCTTTTTTTTACGCACAATAACCATCGGCGAAGAATATGCAGAGGTGGATGGTTCGATTATTTTCAAATCTATCATCTCATCCAACTCTTTCTCGACCTGTGCTTGAAAATGTATAGGTATAGGATAAGGTCTAACCCTAATAGGAGTATGGTCAGTTAGAACAATGTCATGTTGAATGACATTCGTTTGTCCAGGGATGTCAGTGAGTACATCCTGAAATGTTTGCAACATAGTTGAAACTTGTCGCTGTTCTCCTAGAGACAAATCAGGAGAGACAGTAACGTTCTTCCATGATTCACTGGAATGAAGTGGGATCATTGGAAGAGGAAGATTTACATCTGAAAAACTTGTTTCCTCATCCTGTATCACGGACAGTGATGAGTAATGACCATGTTGTACTGGAGAATTGTCCGTTGCTTGGAAAATGGGTTGCAAATAATCCGGACGTTCATGGAATTCAGTAAGCATATTGATGTGGAAGGTTTTATGCTTCCCATCAATATCGACAATATAGTCGACATCGGAAATTTTCGATATTATATCGTACGGACCTTTCCAAGAAATAAGTAATCTGTTTTCCCTACAAGGTAGTAATACAAATGCTTTGTCACCAGGACAAAGTTGTCGTAAGCATCTCTTCTTATTGGCAAATTGCCTTGCCTTCTGTTTCGCAAATTCAGAAGAAGAAGTTGCTAATTTGCATGCTTCGATAATTTTTTGTCTCAACGCGATGACATATTCGTAGGATGACTTTGTGTCATCGTCAATATTGTCAGATGTTATGAGATCGTGAAGCAACGACATAGGGCCACGCGGACGCGCGCCAAAGACGAGTTCAAAGGGAGAAAATCCCGTATGTTCATTGGGTACCTCTCTGTAAGCGAAGAGGGCCGCAGGTAAAACTCTGTCCCAGTCTTGAGGATGATCCTCAGTTATCTTCCCCAGTAAGTTTTTAAGTGTTCTATTAAGGCGTTCGACCATACCATTAGACATTGGATGGTAGATACTACTTAAAGATCTATCTATCTGCAGGGTAGACATTACTTGAGACATGGTATCTGATATTAGTTGGGTGCCATGGTCTGACAATATCTCTCCGGGGAACCCCAGACGAGAAAATATAAGCCAAAGAGCATCTGCAATATCAGCAGTAGTAATGCTCTTCAGAGGAATAGCCTCTGGCCAACGTGTGCACATATCAACACACGTCAAGATAAACTGATGTCCTCTGGCAGACTTGATCTTAAATGGACCAATAATGTCTATGGCCATTTTTTGAAACGGCCGAATAGGAATGTCCGCCGCCTGAATGGGTGCAGCATGCCGTGGACCTTTGGATTTAACTTCCTGACATACTTTACAAGATCGACAATAAATACGTATGTCCTTGTTTACCAATGGCCAAAAGAAAGCCGCAAGGACTCTTGACTTAGTACGGGAAAAACCCATGTGTCCAGCACACTGAGAGTCGTGAGCGTGCTGCAAAATTTTAACTCTCAAATTCTTGGGAACCAGGATTTGAGAATGACTTGACGTAATGGAGTCTTGAACCATACGTACAAGTACGCCATTCTTCTTTGTAATCCACGATTTACGACTTGTGTCCTTATTCGGATCACCTTTAGTTGCAAGAATGAAGAATTTCTTCAGAGTGGGATCATCTTCTTGCTGTTTTATAAACGAGTCACGAGAAATTACCAAGGGATTATCTTGGTTATGCACTTCATTATCTTCAATAGATGAAGTTTGAGGCACATTAAGAGCCTGAGCTCTAGTGACTACAGCGTTAGCAATCTGCATGTTTTGCCTTTCCCACGTGGAAATTTGTTGCGGAGTGCATTCCTTGACTCCATGAATGCGACCGATGATGAGGTCAGCGATCGGATTCGGAAGAAGACATGCGTGTACATCTCCCGTAAAGAAAGGAGTAGCAATCCTAATGATAGCAGTAGAGTATTTCTCTAATGTGCCGCCAAATGTTACACATTTGACTACTTGTCCAGTGGCACGGGAAGGATCTACGAGTGACTGCCTAACACCAATTGTGGTGCATCCAGAATCAAATAGCACAGAGACTGGATTGTTATTCACTAAACCCTTATGTAAGACAAGAGAACCTCTTCCATCATGCGCGACTGATGCCGGAAGAGCAGGAAGAGGATGGCCACAGCTTAAAGTAGACACTGTGGTTGGCTCAAATAACGTTTTGCATTGGGGGCACTGAGATGCTCTCCCAAAATCAAAAGCGGCACATGCCATATTACTAGCATCATTATTATCTTTACTCTGTTTATAGGCTTCATGGGACTCTTGTTGTACAGAGTTTGCCTGAAAATGTGGTTTATGTCTTTTGTTTTGAGATCTACCTCGGTTATTATCACCTCTGTAGTTATTGTTACCTCTATTGTAACCCCTATTTGGGTTTGAGTCATAGTTCCCTTGGTTACCATTATCATATTCATTATAATGAGTATCTCTGTAATTATGATCTTGTTGACTCCAAGACGGATAACCCTGATAGTTTCTATAATTACTTCCTCTACGGAAATTCCTATAATTATGACCACCCCTGTGTCGAGAGCTATCAGGTCGTCTCCAGTTCTTTGAAGAAGAACCCTGAAATGATTGGTTACCTTGGTTTTGATAACTATTATGGTTACCTTTTTTATCAAATCTGTTTTGAGGTCCCTGAAATCTGTGTGAATAATTGGGATTGTATGGTGTTGCTGAAGCAACTGGCATACTCTCCTTAATCTTAGTGTTGCCAAAAGTCACGTCGGGGTGTGCAGTGACATATTGGGAACAATATTCTTCCATTTCTTTTAGAGATTTGGGTTTACGCTCATGTATAAATTCAAGGAAAGGTTTGTTCACACATGACATAATCTTATCTCTGAGCAACAAATCCATAAGTCCTTCATACGTTTTTTCTGTTTTGGAAAGCTCAATCCAACGATCAACTGTGAGACGTGCCTTTGCAGTGAATTCTGAGAATTCTACACCCGTCTCAGGTACCATCGTCTTAAATAAAAGGCGATAGCCTTCCTCACTTAGCTGATATTTTTTTATCAAAGCCGCCCTAATGACATCATAATTATCCTTATCTGCTTCTCCTACAAGGCATAATCTAGTCAAAGATTCACCTTTCAAGTTTTCTGATAATTGATTAGCGTATTGTGATTTATCCACATTATGTGTACGACAAGAACGTTCAAATCTATCCAGCCAGAATGTAATATCGTCACTGGACTGATTGAACGGTGGAACCTTAACCTTGTAAGTAGAAGGTTTACCATTACCACTAGATGCCTGATTAACATTACTCATACTTGTCAATCTCAATTTCTCCAACTCAAATTCATGTTCTCTTATTGCTTTTTTCTCTTCAGCATCTAATCTTTTTTGTTCAGCCTCCCTGTCTAATCTTTTTTGTTCAGCTTCCCTGTCTAATCTTTTTTGTTCAGCTTCACTGTCTAATCTTTTTTGTTCAGCCGCAGCTTCTCTTTCTAATTTTTTTTGTTCAGCTTCCCTGTCTAATCTTTTTTGTTCAGCTTCACTGTCTAATCTTTTTTTGTTCCGCAGCAGCTTCTCTTTCTAATTTTTTTTGTTCAGCTTCAAATCTCCTTTCCTCCACCTGCATCTGTAATTTCTTTTGTTCAGCAGCAGCCTCAGCTTCTCTTTCTAATCTTTTCTCTTCCGCCATAGCTTTTCTTTCTTCTGCAGCTAATCTTTTCTCTTCTGCCATAGCTCTTCTCTCTTCTGCAGCTAATGCTTTGTCATATTGAGCAACTGCCCATTGTTCTAATTGTTGACCAGTTTTATCAAGGGCTTTCCCTTGTATAATGAAGTATTCTAATGTAGACATGGTGTCTAACAATAATACTAATCACCTGAAATAATAATAATACCACAAGTTCTCAATGACTTGATTAATCAGTATACTATCCCAATATCTGTGGGTCACAAGCCTTTAATAAGGTCTTGTATAATAGTAATAATAATCAGGTACTGGTTTATACCATAATCCAAGTGCAGTGCACAGGCAATTGTGTCTTATGAAATATACCTATATAAAACATATGTCAACCAACAGAATACATAAAGTACAAATAGGACTGACAATACAAGAACGTTTGCAGAAATCAAAATAAATCAAATAGGGAAATCAATGAAAATAATCACTGAATCTGCAAAGAATAACAACACCAATGACGTCACAATATATGAATACAAATTGTGAATAGAACTGAAAGATAGAAAAGAGTAGACCAACAAATTACAAACAACTCAAAACAAAACTAAAGAACAAAGAAATATTACAAAAATAACAATAATTACAGTCTTCACAGCTAACACAAAAGCAACAGTTGTCGCAGCAAATTTTCAATCAAGAAAATTGCACCTATAGAAAACGCCCACAACGGACCCTCTATGACGTGGGATATTCTGTTGTGAGGACGCCGCCCAACCTTAAACACAACCCGCTGACATAGAAACTAACATACTATACAAACAAATAACATGTAAACATAAATATATATAAATTATGTGTATGATAGTATGTGTTGCAAAATAGGCTCAGTTTTACAGTAATGGCAAAGTTATTTTTATGAAAATAAACAAACTGCCACTTTATTCAATTAAACATTCTGGCCTTAAATATTAAAGTTCATATATGGAAAACAAGAAGATCCATCGATGAAAATAGGACTTCTTAGTACACAAATACTGTCTTCCTGTTAACATTGACAAGAATTGATCCAACTGTTCTGTGAAACTCTGTAATGTCTAATGTAAAACTGTCAACAACGCTGGCCTACATACTGCATTCACTTGACAGGTCACGTGACGAAGTGTTGACAAAGAGCAAACCAATACTGCAAGTGTGTCGTATCAGCCACAGGAAACGGTCTGGTATCGGTAATCTGTTGACTTCTGAACTTCTGCGAGGTCAAACCCAGAAAGCTGGTCCACCAGTTGATAAGGTTGATAATGTTGGATTTTTATTCCCGTTAATGATATCCACCAAAAGATAGATATAAGTGGATGGAAGCAGACATCATCATCATCATCAGTTGATAAGATCTCTATGGTGTTGTTTGCTCCACTGTAGTGTATGGAATGTCAACTTGACCTACGCAGTGGTGTGTAGACATGGATTGAGTGTACAATGTGCGAATGATGATAAGGGTTCGTGTTGTTGACAAATGTTCTTTTCTCACACTCATGTATGACTGGAAGTCATCGACACCAACGACTGTGTACCTTTTCTAAAGTTTAATTGGACGTACACACTCGACAGCACAGATAGTGACAAATCACAGGTTGGCATAATACATCATAGTACAGTGGATAAATGGTCTTGCAATGTTATGTTACATGGGCACTCATGTAGATTAATATTATAATGGACTGTCAGTAGCCAAGCCCTCAGCATCGCCCATACATATAAATCATCTGACTTCACTGACTGAGCACGTCAGCTTATAAACAATATTTCAGATGGCTTCTAAACCTAATCTCGTTTAGCGACGATTCTCCCACATAATGTTCAGCACATATTTTTTTTCATATAATAATATTGAACCGCTAATAACGGGTTCTCATGTGTAGCAGTGATCTCTGGACTAAACAAGCGATAATACGGGCATCCCCTTTCTCTTCTTGAAAGTCGCTACATGTTTTGGTTCCAAGATGGCTTCACTCGTGAACTGTCACTCACGTTTGGATGCAGATAATGAATCTGTCCTAAAGTTAGTCATTCATAAAACATTGCATTGCTCTGTAGATTTGATCATGAACAATTGACTGCATTCTACAGAATATAGTGCTGCTAGGAATCGAAGTCGTTTTCATCGAGTCAAATATATTCTCTTAGACATTCAAATCGTAACTATCGAAAATGGTGGCTTCGATCGAGAGTTCATAAGAGTGTCTTTGATTACCTTGGTAGAGGAAATATGAAACTGCCATTCCTTGGCAATATGAATAAACACTGGGGTAAAGCATACACGATAGGTTTAGACGACTATCACTTTCCCCACAAATACTGAGATCACTTTTTCCCGGCGACAGGCCGACATAGGAAAACACACACAGTCCCTATCAGGACGAAGCCAAATCACACCACACTCTAGCGACACATCCGCCGAATAGCCTTTGACCTCTCTAGAGACAACAGAACATATAGTTCGACTTAGATATGTAAAGATATACAGATATAAGACAGACTCGTCCTACTCAGACAAACAATACACATAAATTCAGGCCATAGATATTCTGAAGCAAGAACAATCTATTATTACCCAAACAACGAATAAATCGCAGTAAAATGGATTTATCCGCGGAGTTTGATCGAAGAGATGGCACAACTTTCAAGGGAAGTAACTCAATAATGACTTTCCCTTAAGCACAAAAAAAATTACCTATGTATAATATTGTAAGATATCAAAGACTGCACGTAACAATCACCAAACGGCGTTAGACTATATAAAACAAATTTTTTCAAATAAGCCTTTTTTAAGGTTGCCTAACAAAGATCTCACCTTTGTTCTTCGCAGTGATGCTTCTTCCTACGCTATCGCGCGGCAGTTTTTGATTGCAGGAATACGGAGGCACCTTATTTCCTGTTATGTACGTATCCAGAAAGCTTACAACGAGCGAGATAAATTACTCCGTTCTAGACAAAGAGCTCCTTGCTCTTGTCTGGGCAATCACAAAACTGGATCGTTATCTCCTCGGATCACACTTTGTGGTGGAGTCTGACCAGAAAGCTCTTACCGCATTGAATACAGGGAACGTCAAGTCATCAAAGTCAGCGCGTTACGCTATAGCTCTTCAACCGTTCCATTTTTGAGATACGAGCTATTCCTGAGTGCAGAATGTTTTTGCAGACTGTCTTTCAAGATGCCCTAGTGAACTTGTGTGAAACTAAACTACTTTTAGATGGAGAAACGTCCTCTCCGAAACATGAATAACTTTGTACAGTGTCATTAATTGTACATCTGTGAAGACTATGTATAGTTTTTTTTGCAGTATTCGTATAAATATAACTTTCAGAACATACTTACATATGGATTATAACATTATTTCTTGTGAAGTAACGTTTTATTAGAACGGGAACAGTGATATTAAAGTAACATTTTTTTTTAAGTATGGAAACATTGGAAAAAAGCAACAAATAGACATTCGTTAGTGTTATGGAACATATTACACTACATATCGTGTTCGTAAACTTATTTCGTGCATGGAACATTAGGAACATATTCTTGTTGACTCTAAATAGTTCTGAACGAATATTCACAATGAGTGAAATTAGAATTACTTAGAATAAATTACTAGTTATTTATTTATGTGTAATTAAGTACTAGAATTAGATTAATTCAATTTAATCAATTTGATTGTTTATAAATCACACATCTGCTAACGTTATTAGTGTCTCGCAATACGTGTAGTCACGTATCCCACTACATGATATTTCACTTTTAGATAACTAGTCAAACTTACTAGTGTTAGATATCAGTAAGTGCGTTGCTTCTTAAAGTGTTTAATTTTGCATTGCTTCATTTTTGCACATTGTATTTCAAAATTTTCTGTTTCACTGATTCTTTTATCATTGATTATCATCAGTGTTGCTGTTTATTTTCATTTTTGAAATTATATGTTTCCAATTTTGTGGAGACTTGGTTGAATTTTATTTTCATCTTTTTTGTTGCTTGTTCATTTTCATTTTTTCAACGTCTTTTTACTTCGATTATTCCTACATCGTTCCAAAGTAGGTCGATGGTAGATGTGAGCTTTAATGCATACTGTCATTTAGTTATATTAATTTCAAGTCAATATTCTTTTCTTAATATGATAATTTTATGCATGTCATAAATCTTGTTGTAGTTTTGACTCACCTCTCTCGAGTAATTAGTTCGAAAAAAATTAATGGGATTAATTTTTTTAAGGGGAGGTAATAAGGGAGCTGTTACGTACATTTATTACCTAAGGGGGTAGTCTTCGGTCCTGCCAAATGTACGCACCAGTCTTGAGATGGTTATATTATTTGTGCGTTCGATTGATTCACGCGCTGACGTGCACAATGCTGTGTGAGTTGCTTTGGACGCACGTGTAACCTAGTTGAGTAGTTTGTGACGTAATGTTTTGAAGTGGAAACATGGAACTGGCTTGTGTCCATGATTGTAATTTTATATTGTGTTTGTAATGGCATGTTGAAGGAAGCCATTTATTATTGTGAGTTGTATTGGTCTTCAGGTCGAAGCCAATCGCAGTTATGTCACGTAAGTTATCGCCCACTTCTTATTTTAATGCTGCATAAAAAAGGCCGCTCTACTACTAATCTAGCGGGAATTTTATCATTCCTAGAATGGATCTACAGAGTCGCTTGCCTTTAAGATTTGGATCGTAGACGGAGAATTCCTACGAGTAGAAGAAGTTATATTGTTTACCTTATGCATATGTTTTAAATGCCGTACATACTTCAATGCCAAAGTCGTGGCACGGATGTAAAGAGAGGTTAGCCAACTGAAAGCCTTTAACTGATAGGATTATCGTATATGACTTTGTGTGAAATTATATGATGTACAACGCTATGTAGGATGAACGTCTGGGAATTTTAACAAATGTAATATGGAAGATTTCATCCCAGATTATGTATACGTTACCATGATAGACGTCCTTGAAAGAAGGTCAACGGTCGTGACTGAGAAGGATATTATACGGTAACAGTTTTGTAATCCTTAGTCTATGGACAGAGGCCTTTACTAGAAGAGAATCTTCAGGAACTTTAGCAGCCATAATTAATATGTTGTCGTGTGATCTTTGCGCCTGTGACGATGTCCGTCTTGTCCACTTCGTGTCCTGGTGAATAAAATCTATGTAAAGTTACCAACGACTTGTGTGCTGCCAATACTTGACCAGTTCACCTAATTCAAGATACTTGTTGGGTTTCGTTTGAAAAAAACATTGTTGACATTTATTCCGTTGTAACCATTCGCGTTTCAATTCATCACTATGAAAACGACTTCAACACATACATTCAGCAAATGATAATATACAACTATTCATAAGTTGAGTTAATGATCACTCACTTTCTGCTTCATTCGGAGTCTGGGGTTACCTCTGCTTTTCGTTATTCCGTGAGAACGAGCATGAAGCAATCACCAGCGCTCGATGTGGTGGTTCATGAATGTAACATTTTCACATGCTGAAGTTGCCAGCCTAGTATGAATCTTTAACACCATTATGTCAAATTCACAGCATAAAACTATCTTACACTCAACTCAATAATTGAGAACTCTTAGACTTCTTGCTCAGTAGAACAGTCTTGGCAACTTAACACAGATGCTTTGAACACACATCTGGGATATTATTTCTATTTCAGAATCCCTCTGTGACTTGTTAGTTGTCCTGTAGAATTCCGGGTTCCGTATTAATATTGGCAAGTTTCTACTGATGTACAGAGAAGCTCTTAATACTTTTTGTCCGGTCCTATAAATTCAGAATCCAACTCTATTCTATGATGTGGCAAGGTCAGAGCTGTTTACGTTGACGATTTCTGGAATACAGTGCCGTAATTCAAACGTTTTCTACGTTTTATCATAGGTTCTAGGCCCACGCTTCCACCTGGCGTTTTCTGACAAACTCCCAATCAACGCGATTGTTTATTCACGCCTCAAATGCAGTCAATACTTTCAAAGTTCATGTTATGGAAAATTTTCCTCATGTATTCTGTATGACTGGTGCGTTTGAAAATTTCAAACAGTCATCCTCCCTATATGGAGTTGTGATATCCGACAATTCTTGGTAATGTTTACATTACAGCTTCTTTTAATTCTTCCTGATTACTATTCAAAATGTCTTCCAAGATTGCTTTTATCTATAATCACCTATTCCAAACAGTCGAGCAGGAAGTGATTATGGAATCTTAAGCAAACCCTTCATGCTCAGATCTACCTGGAGTCAATGTGGTATTAACACGTTTTAGTGATTCAAATTGTCTCCCAGGGATGGGCGATACCCTTGTCTGGCCCTGTCGTGCATCGAAGCGAGAAACGTGAACAATGACAGTAGGGAAAAAGAATGTGCTAACAATTGAATAATGCACATAATTCAGAATGCACCACAAATGTAGTTCAATACTGCCGGAGAGGAGAAGAGAGCGCACAAATTATGTCACACCTACAAGCCCTTGAAAACTGGATCACGTCAGCCGAAAAAACCACAGCTAACATACTTAAAGAAATCAATGTAATTGCCTCCTATGGCATCAACACAACTCTACAGTGGATACCAGGCCAAATTGGCATATGAGACAATGAGAGTGCTGACAAACTAGCAAAGAAAGGAGCAACATTCCCACCAACTTAAGAACCACAAAATACATGATACTCAACAACTGCAAACAGCAGTGGATGTACCCCTAGACCACCGGCTCAACTGCAAGAGCACTAAATGCAGAAGTGTCTCAGCCAAACCTCAGATAGCATCAACAATTTAACCCTAGGATGCTCCCCGGCGGTAACACGTCACCCCAGACGACTCCATTTTGGTCTGTTACAAAATCGTGCATGGGCACAGCGCTTCCCCGAACCAGCTATACTCTAACCGATGACCGTTCTACACATCAGTCAGTTGGTTAGGGGAATTCGTCACGTTCCATGTGGCAGTTGGGGTGACCAGGCACCCCTGGTGAGCATTGGTGTGTGTGCATTTGTGTTAGGCAAGATGGCTATTTCTGTGACTTTTTAGACGAAGATTTAGCTACTGACGCTGAGCAACATCCAGAACCAAAACATAAGAACCAAGCTAGATGCCGGAACTGTACACGAGCCAGGGATCGGAAAAGCAAAGTCCGCTGTTCAGTATGTGACAATTTCGTGTGTGCGGATCATAGGAAAGGCATTTGTGATGAATGTGCTAGAAAGAAGTAACATTTTACATGGCATAGAAACTGCTTTCATGGTATTTAATGCTTTTTGAGACTTTTTAAATTTACTCAACAGATTTACTCAACAGATTTACTCAACAGAATTATGACACATCTGATAGAAAGAATGTCTTATTTTTCTGTAATTTTTTACTGAGGGAAAAAAATTTTTTTTTTCATACTCGTTCGTTGTTTTGTAGAAATAATTTTGTCATTTGTATTTGCAAGGTGTATTTTTTTTACTGTATACTTAAACTGAACGTCTTAAACATATATTCAAGCGCAATAAAAATCGAGTTACATGCCCAAACCAGGCAAGCTTTTGACGTTTCACTACTGACAAAAATTCCCCTTTATCTTTCAAACTATTGTAGTCCCTAAAAAACTTAAACACCTTGAGCTATACAAACATCATAATAGTTTGACCCAGCTATAGTGGAAGGGGGAGAAAACAAAAAGTGTCGTGGGGTGACAAAATACCCCAGGTGAGCACTAATGTCGTCTCAAAAAGGGTGAGCAGTCCGGTTTTAAGGGGAGGAGCTACATTGAAATGCTATTTTCGTTATTAACGACAGGATTTTAATGAAAATGCACGTACTTAACCTATATCAATCATAGATACGCATTATGAAGAGTTTGATGGTATTACATCATCGGTTGTCATGGAAACGGCCGCCATATAAGATTGTATTGTTCTATTTCAAATTCCTAAGGCATTTTTATTTATTAATCTATCATTACCAAATTTAAACAAAATGTTTACCACTATATTTTAAAACTGTTGTCAGATTGGATTTTTGATACTTTTAAGTAGATGTTGAGATATATAATTGTAAAGTTTGTATCTATAAATAATCACAATTTTTTCAAAATTTTACAACATTATTTGCAATAAATCAAATTTTGATGATATATTAAAAATTTGATCTGACCAAAGTTTTATTATCCTATGGAAAGTACTTGTGCCAAATATGATATTTATTTACACAAAAATGCGTAAGTTATAAGAACATTAGTTGCGTAAAACAAGGTTCTGAAAAAATCTAGATTTTCTTCATAGAAAAAGCATAATTTCTGAATAAAATGCTATTTACAAAATCAAAATATACCTACTTAGAATGTGTTCTGACACATACTTTTCACATATTTAGATTCAGAGGAAAATAAATTGTACGAGTATAGACTAATTCCAGTTTTCATGTTTCTGCTGTTTTGACTTAAAATTGCCTCCCGCTCCTCCCGCCGCTGACACCAGAGCACAATCTGCAGGTTGAGAATAAGGCATGTACCTCTCAACAAACATTTGTACAGACTGAACTCAAACCATGCACCATACTGCAACCACTTTAACAGACGGAAGGAAGAAACAGCCGAACACCACCTCCTGGAATGCCTGGCACTAGCAGACCTGCGGAAGCAATTGCTACCCCCAAATCCCCCCATCACCAACACCCTGTTTGGATAAACAATGCAATTGAAAAAGACATGTACCTTTCACTACCTGGCACAAGGAAAACAGAGTAAAATCTCGTAATTTAGGGGGTCGGAAATGTCATAATCATGTTCGATATTTCTTCTTACGTTCTGTATGCACAAACTTATAATCTCCAGTACACACGCGACATTGTGAAGGCTTTCGTCTTTGTTATAACGTTCATGTCTAATTTTCCGCCCTCCACAAATGTTGACACACATAATGTAAAGCTAATTTACTTACTGACGTGTAATACACTTTAAACTATTCATCTCACGTGCTGATTATCCTTACAATTCAGGTCAAGGTGCTTACGTCCTGTTTAGCATAATTACCATATGTAGGTATGCTGTGCCAATAAATAATGTTAATTTAAGAAATTATTAGTCTTTCAAATGATCCTCCCTCCCATGTCGTTCCCGCTTGGGTAGAAGAGGCCAAAATGAAAAGAAAATAATAACAGTAAAAGCCTAGTAAAGTGAGGTTATGAATAAATAGACAATCTCAATATAGCAATAGCAACCAATGTCGCATGAGAAAAGGGGCTAGAAACATCTGTGGTTCCATCCTTTATAAAGAAGAAACAAGTAGATCAAAATGATTTGCTTTTAATTGTTGTGTTCTTTTCAGGACCTTTTCTTTTATTTCTTTTTACGATTTACTTTTACAACCAGACGATGGTGTGGTTTGGATGGTCCTTGGTTGAATATCCCGGTGAGCTTATCACTTATATTTCTTCTCTGTTGTGCGTTGACCTCCTTTCTGTCCAACGAGTGTATGTTAATGACCTATATTTATTTATTTACTTTATTTCCTCGCCAGGCCTTCTCGTCGTTTATTAGTTGCTTGTATCAAACGAGCAGGAGCAGAGTTGGCCCTAAGGATTGTTCAGGGTGGTGTGGTCTGATGATTGCAATCCCTTCATCCCCCCACCCCTCATATATCGTACTGTATTATACAATGCATTTAGGCATATCTAGAGTAATATTTATATGACTACCAGATACGCACAATGCTACAGTATACATGTGGAAGTGAACCTCTGTCTGTAAGGCTAATAACTCCATCAGTGACTCTTGAAGTCATCCACACACTTCCAGGGATTGCCCCTGTGGTGAAATTTTTTTGAGAACCCAGCATTGCATACTACGCTTGGAGAAGTCACTTGGACCCCAAATGTGATTCTTTGGCTTTGACCTGGTTGACTGCATGCAGGAAGATCTCACTATGGATCCAGTGATAGGCAGGGGGAGCTGAGAAGTGGCTCTGTACAGGGCATGATAATTCTTTGGGAGAGCCCAGAACCAGAGCACATTATTTTAGCTCTGCATATTTGGAGAGCCTCCTTGGATGGCGAGGAATGCATAGTATGCCACGCGCTTCTTACTCCTAGCTTGGGACCAGATGTGACGATCTTTTAAATGCAAGTCAAGCTGGAGAAACTGGCGCTATGACTTCAACTCAGCACGCTTCGGAATGGTAGAAGAACCACAGGAAAAATCCTAGATCTACAGTGTAGATAATACCAAGGACTCTTCAACTTGGTATTGGCTGCAGAAGAGCGAAAACCTCAGCAGCCCTAGTTAAACAACAACAACTGTGTTATACTTTTCCGAGATTCAAATTTATGCTGCTGAGATAAATCGCACTGTAATGTCGCAAGTGTTCACTGTAGCATTTTACAAAAAAATAATTCTATGAAAAAATCGTTACTTCTTTTTCTTCTTCTTCGTTCACTCTCATGGGGGTCGGAGTGCCTAAGAGGTATGGCGTCTACCTAGAATTCTAAAGGTACCGGGTTCGATTCCCAGTAGAGGGTATGTAATTCATGGAAATGTTATTTTTTTTCAGAACCAGTGGTCCTAATGATGTCATACTTCCCCCTGGTCTCCTGGGTAGTGAGATTGGATGCCTGTTCTTCTCGGATAAGTAACTTAACCACCAAAAAAATGTATAGAATGTGTGATTCCTATACACACACATTGAGATTCTCGCTATGCTACAGAGTTCGTGCACTGTGCTGAGATCATCCTTGTGTGATCTACAGGGAAGAGATCGGAGCACTGCTGGAGTTGTCTGTTTGCAATGAAGATAGTCCTTAAAACCAAACCAAATGTTTACCCTCAGACGTTAGCTTGAATATTTTCAAAGACAGCAGTGGTGAGCTTGAGATTATTGACATTGCTGTAGCGTGTTTAAAGAGCGTTACAACACCAGGCAATCTGGTCACCAGAAGTCGTTCCCCTTGTTGGATACGTGTTTCGGCTCTGTAATCTCCTTTACACTCTCAGGAAGCCCGGGGCTGGGGCCCACTGGGGGTGGGTCTCACTTGGGTCGTGAGTTCCAAGTGTCAGCTTTCTGTTGTCTTTTCCAGCCTGCGGTGGGTATTGAACCCCACTCCACCTTTGCTTGCGACTTCCAACTTCACTCCTGGTTTTATCCAAGCTGCCAGTTTGAGACAGTTGTGACAGTAACCATTATGTTGTATATAAATTACTGTCCTGAATTCCACAGCCCGTTGTGGTTAGTACACTTAGGTATTTCAGAAATGAGACAAATATAATCAAAAAAATTATTCGTATATTAACTTAAACTTCAAAATAATCCAATGTTCACATACACATGTTAATCTTTTTAAAACAGTTTAATGCAATTCATCGCTCACCTCTCAAGAATTTGAGTGACTTCCTGGTCCACAGCCGTTTGAACAAAGTCAGCAGTGGCCATTTTGGTTCAACAGCCATGTAATCAGAAACGATGCAAGACATGCCAGTATGTAATTCAAACGCGTACAGTGTCATTTCCTAAAGCCATGTTCACCATCACTATTGGATTTACATGCGAGTCACGTAACGTTATATATGTCATTATTTGCAAACATTGACAAATTAGTTACATCGGCTAACGGGCACACGACTTGGAGATCGATTCTGCAGACACCTCTACGCCAATCTCTTTTGGGGTCCACACCTGTAGCCATCCATTTCAATTGCCCTGACCACTACGGTGCCACTGACATCCAGGTTACAGCTATCATATCCTGTTCCTCGGAAGCCAACAGCCGGTTCCGCCTCGAACAACGCCTCATTGTCACGTGAAAGATAATTTATTTTACCATCTTGTCCATAATGTTATTACTCTTTTAATGTTCTGTTTTCCGAGACATTTTGTATTTTCGTTTCTTTCATATTCTACCTACATTTTTTCACCTTCTCAACCCCACCCGAGGTTGTTTACGCTGGCCAGCTGCGGTCAGCTAACGCTAGACGTAATGTTATCTAAACGCACCTTAGACAAGATAGAGCATAATGTTATGCATTTCTCTACCTGGGGAACTTTCGCACGATTTCTGTTGTCTTTTGATGTAGTCTCTAAGAGAAACCTCTGTCTACTCTTGTTACGTTACACGCCGATACATCTGTAGAAATATGCATGCCAGGTGTTTATTGGTAAACTATAAGAGTAGACTGGTTTTAATAGACAAAGACATTCGTGAATTTCCTGGCCCGAGATAGACCATTATGGAAATAAGGCAAACATTAACACAGAACTAAATGTGTTTGCCTATGTTCTAGTCATTTTCGGGGTGAGTTGACATATCTTATAATTATAATATATTAGATTCATGTTAGCTTTTATATATCTGTTAGGGAAGTGAATTTATTTCTGAGGACTTCTCCTAGTAATTTATTCAGTGATAAGGTAGCGCTGTCTACGGCCTATTAAGTGGTGCTTAAACTGTTACGGTTTATCATGGGTTAAATGTTAAACTTACAATAACAAGATATTAGGCGTAGAATCAGTCCACGAATGCTTACCATTGGGTTAAGAGTCAGCAAAATTAACTGTCATTTCTGTAAGATAATGTCAGGTGTGGATTGTTCACTTTAAAACTGAATAGTGAGATGCAGGCAATAACTCTGGATTATAGGAGATAGTCACTTATTCCTTTTTGATAGATATTTCTAGTGGCAAGGGAGGATCATTTTATGCTTACTTGTGTGGCTAGGCACTAGTCTATAACTTTCACTGAAAGCAGTCACCAGGCATAGATATAATTATATCTTATGATTTAGCCACAACTGTATTATTATAGCAAGAACATTGCATTTTCTTTGTACTCATTTGTGGAATGCTAATATATTTTCCAAAGGGGACATACGATTTATTTGTGTAATGTCAAATGCTGTAATCTGTTTATGTAAATTCATTTAATGTTGTAAGATGAATAAGCATATTCATTTTAACTGTAACTACAGGTTAGGTTTCCTGTATGTTGAGATTGGGAGAAGAGGAGTAGATTTTGCTGTCAGAACATTTAATGACAGTTACATGGGTGTACAAAAGATATTAAGCCTATGCGGGCGCGTGCTATAATTGATAAGGAAGGGAAGGAGCAGCCCTAGCTATCATAGCACTAGGTTTATAAAACCTAGATTTCTGTATTTAGCGTTTTATTATTTGCTTGAAGTAAAAGGGTGTCTCTTTTGGGTCTCAGTTTCAGGGAGACCGAATCGCTAGAGCAGATTCCAGTCAGGCGAAGAACGTAATATTCTCTTCGATCTAGAGGGTTTCTGAATACCGCTAGCGTCACGAATCGTCAACCCCGTTCCTGAATCAAAACCCCTTTTTGTCAACGCCAAGTTAAGCTCACGCAGTGCAACGGAGCCAACGCAAAATCTGGAATCGCCAAACGCAGTAGTAGTTCTCTACTCGCCTATTGGATTACCAGCCAGAGCATTGCGGCTTCCAGAATATCAAAACCGCCCAGCATGCCGATAGCAGAATTCCATATCACCCGCCTTTTTTGTGCCTAAACGGGGCACTCAGCAAACCACAGCCAAACCAGTTTAAACAGGATTTACTACCCAGCACGCAAGAGCCTAGCGCCGGATAAGCGCGCCTGGGACTCTTTGTCCTCAAGTGACTTCTTCTGGTGTATTTCCTGAATACTTAAAACCTCGCACGTATGAGCAGCCATCTATGGACAGAGGTCCAGCCCCTCTCGTGAGTAGCGGTCACCAACGTTTAGCACCAACAAAGAAAGTTTTGTAGGCTAGTCCCTCATGAAGGATCTACAAGTAATACACTTCCTGGAGCTAGTACATTTGGTCCCCGAAAAGCGGTCAGGCTGTCGCCCAGTTCAATCAGTTGGTCAGCAGGAGATAAACAGCGTCCCCCAGCCCACCTCGCGCCAGTAGGGGGAGTCACCAATGATAGTACCAACAAGGACAGTTTTGTAGGCTAGTCCCTCACGAAGGATCTACAAGTAATACACTGTCTGGACTATTTCATCTGGTTCCCGAAAGCGGACGGACTGAAACGCAGTTTATTCATTTTGGTAAACAGGAGGTAAATAGAGTCTTCCAGCCCAACTCGCGCCAGTAGGGGGAGTCACCAACGATAGCGCCTATACAGTGATGTTATTCAGGTTAATTCCATCACCGATGGAGGATATATACGAAAACACCACTTACTGGAGTTACTTCAGCTGGTCCCCGAAAACCGAAGGACTGTCACTCGATTATTTATCTCTTTGTGTTCTACAGGTTCATGTCGGTGATCTGTGTGTGTGGTTGTTGGAGTATTTGCATATTTGATTGATTATTGATGAAATTTTATGTTGTTTGTGATGACATGCAAATTTTCATGTTTTTCTTCATTTAATAAATTTTACACATTTATTAATGCGCTGTTCACGACCCTTTTCATCCTTAATTAACTTGTTTAGCTCTTTACTATAATCTCTAGGTATGATAAGAGAAAAGAGAGAGAGAGAGCAGGAGATGCTTAGACAGTGAAAAGTGAGTTGAGGCTTGGAGAGAGAGATCATTTTGGTAAATCTTCTTCCAGGTTGTCTCAAGTCCATCTCCTATTTACACCTTTCTGTGTGTGTAATCTATAACTCTGTCAGTCCACTATCCCTTGTCGATTTCACTACTATTGTCCAACTCGACAAATACTCTACACTTTACTCAACCACGACACTCATCCATCTTATAGGTTGACTTAAACCGCATGATTTTAACACCCAGCATTATTTTGTCTGAGGCGTCCTTTTCTATGTAGTCCTATTTCATTATGATTTCGATCACTCTTTATTTCCCTGTAATATATATATATATATATATATATATATATATATATATATATATATATATATATATATATATATATATATATATATATATATATATATATATATATATATATATATATATATATATATATATATAGTTTTTTTTTTTTTCAATTCGCTTTGTCCCTCTTCTCTCACCATATTTATTCAACGTTTTTTTTTTTTTGGTGGGGGGGAAGGGGGGGGGGGGAAATTTTTATTACTTTTTAAAAATAATATTACTTTTCCCTCACTCATTTTCCAGTCCTTGTTTTCAGTATATGCTTCGGATTTACCATCCACTTCCGGTTTCCGGTTCAGTTGCAGATATTGTAATTCCATCATGTGACGCATATCAGTGAGTGTTTTATCTTATTTTTATTGGTTTATGTTTTCACATAATACTCACTTTTGTCCCTTCTATTTTTGTTTGTCTGTCCCTGACGAAGGACTTGTGGCTGCAACGTAAGTTTTTTTTTTAATGCTGTCCTTTCTCCTAGTTAGAAGTATTACATTGTTTCCTCCATTCTAATGTTTTATCCCGTCTTACTGCAGTGCTCATATTCTCATCTCAAGAATGCCCGGTAGAGCCGTACCGTTCGCATCGGCCACGGACCGACCCACTGATTACGTATCAGTTCTTTCTGTGTTGTGTAATTTGGATATTTAAAAAAAAGCTTCAAAATTGGGATGAACTAGACCTAGTGAAGCACAAGTTCATATTGTCAAGTTTGGCTTTATATTGCGTCCAACGACTAACTCAGAGAAAAGGGAAATAAACAGTAAAAGTTTAACCTTTATCAACAGCATACCGATTCTTTCTCTTACTTCCCTTTTCATTTGTCACTTTGTCCTTTCACGAAATACCAAAAAGTTATAATTATATACGTTAAACACGTTAACATGTTATGATTTTGAAAGTTAAAGTGGTAAGAGTTGCTGCAATCGCCTCCCGCTATTAATTCATATCACAGTTGATCTTACTTATGATGACGATCGTAAACATACAATTAGGCCTACACGTAAAATGTTCCACAGCAAACTGTACAACAACTATTACTTTTTTTAAGTCTTCTAAAAATCTCCCACAATAACACAGGGCGTTTTAAATTTTAGATACAATATTTTTGTACTCCATACAACAATTTATGATAGACCTCGTTTTTCTCGGAGATGAAGCCTGAAGACACAAATTGAAGTGATATAGAAGACGTGCAGCGACCTTGAGTATATGACGTAGAACAGTGACACGTGGCTCTCGTCTATTGAAAGATTATGTTCCTTGAGAACATGAAAATGATGATAGTTGTCAGATCTACATATATGCTGTGGATTTGCAATCACAACAATACTAATGATAAATTAGGCTCGTCCTTCTAAAGGTACGACCACAACATAATGGCTGACACGAGAAATCAACACCTTTAACAGGCAATTCCCTTTAATAACTAAGCACACAGAATCAAGCCTCACACGGCCAACAACACGTATGAAATATGTAAATATAAATGCGAAAGAAACTTGCCCCACATAATTATATTAGAGAGCGTCATACATAACAGTATGGCGGCGCTGTACAACCCTGTACTGACTATCGCTCACCCTAGAGGGTCAAGAAACTATGGCAAAACAATACTCTTATCGTGAACAACTTGCCATATGCGGCCTGAAGATAGTATCCACTGGACACTACAATAATCCAGAATTACACAAAATTATCCAACAGAACTATCTATGGCAATTTCTGACTAATACTCCATATGATGAACCGCTCAGCACTTGCTGGCGAAGGGAACAAGATATATACGTCCGCTCGGGACGATAGTTAGAAACTCACTAACTTTTCGCGCCTTCGATTTCTTCCGGCTTATGTCTTTGTCACATGACTCCGACGGTAAAGCTATCTCAGTGTTGCCAAAACCACACTGTTGCCAATCTGAAATTTCGGCGAAATAGCGCCGTGGCAATAGTGTAGTACATTACCGTAAGCTCAGGATTAACAGTAGTCTCTGCTGAATGTTTACGGTAATTTCTAATAATTTGCCGACATTAATGTATTGTAATTAGTAAGGTAAGGTAAAGGATCCCGTTACACGCCCATTGTGGCATATTGTTAATATGGTGTTAGGTCCATAATTTCTTGACCATCGGCACACTAGGAGTGACGTGGTCAACATCACGCCGGACGCCTTTAACCTTCCCAGATTTGCTCTGGTACCCATTTGGGGCTGGGTCGACCCAGGAGCCGTTTGCGGTCTTAAAAAAATCCCACCGCATTTGGGGATCGAACCATAGACCACTGAGCTAGGAAGCCAGTGCACTAATCACTATGCTACCGCAGCTCCCTTGTAATTAGTGATCATATTAATTTATAATAATTTCAGTTAAGGGTAAAGGTAAAGGAAGGGAAGTGTTTGAGACTTCTTCATACTAGGCCTTGGCCATATCATCAGAAGAGACCTTGGCATCATCATCACCAGGACTGCCATGCTATGGACTCCAGAAGGAAAGCGAAAGCGACACCGACCAAAAGCTACCTGGCAGAGAATTGTGGAACAGTGATCAAAAACATAAAAAAGAGCTGGGGCACCCCACGAAGGATGGCTGCCGACGGAGCAAGGTGCAGATAGTTTGTTGTTGACCTACAAGACGCCATTAGCCGTGAAGATCACTGAGAGCTTTGTCAGTCAGTGAAAAGGTAAGGGTAAAGGATCCCGTTACACGCCCATTGAAGCATATCAGGAATATAGTGTTAGGCCCATATTTTCTTCACCAGCGAAACACTACGGGTGATGTCGTCAGCATCACGCCGGCCACTTTAACCTTCCTAGAGTTGCTATGGTACCCATTTCATGAGGCCAAGTCAACCGGGGAGCCGTTTGCGGTCTCAAATTCCTTCCTCAACCGGGGATCAAACCATAGGCCACCAAACTAGGAAGCCAGTGCACTTACAACTACCGCGTCGCCTCAGTCAGTGGCCAAGGATTTAAAAACAAACAAAGAATAATAAGACGAATTTTCGATACAGCAACACGGTAACTTCGCCGTTAGATGTACTATATATATATATATATTCGTAAATATTCTAAGTCGAATGTGTTTTTACAAATACACGTACAAACAACGCCTCATCCATCTTATGGGTTGCCTTAAACCTCATGATTTTAGTACACAGCATTCTTTTGTCTGAGGCATCCTTTTTCACCTAGTCCTATTTCATTATGATGTCGATCACCCTTTATTTACAGCTAAAGTGCTATACTGCTGTGTTTGTAAGCAAAGTAAAATACACGTCGTATGGACTGTTTTTAATGTTGTTACCCAAGGCGCTAAAAACCGGAAAATAAATTGTCTATTCATAACAATGTTTTCAGAAACAATAATCAGTTTGTAAACGAAATGACGAATTACAGATTAATGATAACTTGCCATCCACTTTTATTCTGTGCAGTATAAAGGTTGACTTTATTTGCTTTTTTTTAAGTGTACTTGGCAACAAGAATAAAACCGTCCCTAAAATGTGTTTTGTCTGTTGCTTGTTTAACCTAAATGTGAACAAACCGTGGCTACCACTGTCTAGAGGTATTCGTCTCTCAACAAATGTGTGCATTTTCATGTTTAAACACATAATATAAAGTTCACGACAGTTTGTCATTAGTAGAGTTTTGTTTAATTAATCGTTGACCGAGTTGTTTGAAGAAATATATTGATTCGTTTTGCACATCATCTTTCACCATCCGACGACGCCCGTCCATTTAAATACGAAACCCAAAATGTATTTGTAATTTATTCTTTCCCTTACTTAAAATCTTTACCACAATTGAGTTGTCCATCTTTTTTTAATTTTTATTTTTTATTTTAGTTATTGTATAAACCTGCCTGGACCAATGTCGATCAAAGCTTGGGAGATTAAAATGTACTAAGACAGGGAGCTAAGATGAGCTGATGATAGAGATTTTGAGCGTCAGAGATTTATAACAGGACAAACATACAAAGATCAGATGAGCTTAAATAAAAGTGATTGCATATGCTACGTTTACAGGGTGTACTATGCAATTATTATTATATAGTTTTGATGTATGTTCATTGTAAGACATAAATGACATCAGAAAAGCATTGCGTGATCGCCCAACCTCCTCCACCTGCCCGTTATACGTTCCGGGTTATTGTGAAAATGTCCGTTTAGCTAGTGTAAGTTTAACCCCAGGCACAGACTTGACAAGGTCATATACACGTACGCAAGTACGCATTGTATGTAACGCCCCATGTATAATTACATCTTTACGTTCGTGTAAGAGAACGTACGCGTAGTAAAGAGATTACGTTTCTTAAATAGCAGGTGGGGAGCCGCGCTGGTGTAATGGCTTCGGCGTTGTACTGGCGACCAGGTGTTCATGGTTCAAACCCGGGCGTCGGCGTTTGAAGAAATGTTTACGGCCGGAAATTTGACTGAATAGCCTGAACGGCTCCTGTGATAAACCCTCTGTGGATGGGAAGGAGCGAAGCTCCTGACCGGGTTGGAAGGAAAGTCCTCAGGTTCCCCAGCCTCGCAATGACATGTCATTGGGCCGAAGGGCTGAAAGCCCAAGTGCCGCTGGATAAAAAAAAAAAAAAAAAAATAGCAGGTGATCTCAGCAAATAGTGGCGGTTACTGTTTGTGCTGTCGGCGCTAGTGCGCACCTGGTGTAAAGGGCTTTGTTTTGTTTATATTTGTTACATGCAGTAAGATGTTATTGTTAACGGTAAAATGTATTGTTTGTATTATCATAATTAGTCTTCATCATGAACCCGAGGACAAGAGACAGAACAAACAACTAAATAACATAGCCAGTGACGATTTTAGGCTTAGGTAAAATAGATTTTTGCTGAAGTTTCGCGCCTTTAGCCTACAATTTTTAAGGGCTTCGCTCACACACACGCACACACGCGCGCGCGCACACACACACACACACACACACACACACACACACATATATATATATAAACCGGAATTTATTCAAAAGTGGTCTTGCAGGTTTCGTCACCACAACCAGAAAACAATTTGTATTTTAATGCAAAAGTTTAACACAAAATATGCATGGGGGCATATCTGGAGCAATCCTTATAACGACCACCAGGTAAGCACAATGCTATAGTATACAGATACGGAAGTGAACACGACTGTGAGGCTAATTATACCCTCACTGACTTTTGAAATCGTCAACACCATTTCAGGGCTTCCCTCTTTGTGGTGACACATGTTGAGAACCCAGCAGTGCAGACTGGGCTAGGAGGAGCCACTTGATCCCTGACGTAACTCTAGCTTTTACATTTTTACATGGTTGGCTGCATGCAGGAGCAACTCACTATGGACCCATGATAGTCTAGTGGAGCTGAAAAGTGGCTCTGGGTAGGATGTTTTTTTTTTTTTTTTCAAATAAAATGTTGACTCGTTTTGGGGTTGCTCGTCCCGTTCAACCTAGTCGGTTATATTAGGGCGCATGTACAAATATAAAAGACCTTTAGGTCTGAAGTGTGAAAATTCCTTGGAAGAGCTTAGAATCAGAGCACGGTATTTTAGCTCTGCATATCTGGAAAACCCCCTTTGATGGCGGGAATTGTTAGTATGTCAGCGCTTCTTCTTCCTAGCGACCAGACGTGATGATCTTTTAAATGCAAGCCAAGCTGGAGAAACTGGAAGTTAGCTCAACACGTTTCGGAATGGCAGACAAGCCACGGGAAAAGCCTAGATCTACAGTAGCCTATAGATAATACCTATGAGTTTTCAACTTGGCATTGGCTGCAAAAGATCGAGAAGCTCAGCAAGCCTAGATAAACAACAAGAAAAGCACTAAAGTGAAGAAAAATGAACAATAAATACACTAGATATAACAGACAATTAGGTTGAATAGGGAAGATCAAAATCGTGGATGAGCGGAAGCAAATGATGATCTGGTACCAGTCCGCTCGCCTGCCATTTCCTTAAAAAATACACTTTTGCCTAAGACCTAGCTCATTCGAAAACCCCCATAGAACAAATGAATCTCTCTCTCTCTCTCTCTCTCTCTCTCTCTCTCTCTCTCTCTCTCTCTCTCACCTACTGGTTCTTTGGACATCTTCTTCAATAAATTATACTGAAATTAAAAACGGTTAAGACGTACTTAAACTATTTGACACACTACTTAAAGTAGTTGGCACACTGTTCGGATCCTACCTGTTTGCATCCCCCCTCCTTTGTGTCCACAAAGAAACGCACATGCAGGTAATGATTTTTTTTTAAATCAGTACGTACTGTTATTGTGGTGAAGTGGGATGTTATAAATATTTATAGGGGACTTAGTGTACTGACTGAGATCAGCTGTGAAGGTATCTATATCTATTAAGAGTAGTGTATTATAGATAACCTTACTTGCTACCACATATCTCTATATCTCAGTCAGAATTATTCTGGAATAGTGTGATGCTACGTTATGTGTCTAGGGTATGTGTATGATGAAGTGTAAGTCACAACAACAGACAGATAAACAATTTAATGTAATCCACTACTCTTGACAACACTGTGACACTCACATACATATAACACTCTATGAGAATATCTTAAAGGAGGCACTGATAACTTTCAAATAACAATATGTATTCATTACTGGCATGAATGAATATGTGTCCTGATTCAACCACAAGGGAACCAGGAATCACAATCAATTTAAATTACAAGTTATGTACAGAATGTATTTAATATGAATATTGTAGTGACATATATTATTACAAATGTTCTATGTGTGTCAGTTGTGTAGTAGTAAAATGAGGTAATACTGGTTTTGTTTTGTTCAAGCTCTGTTGGTATTTGTCATCATGACTTCAATAGTTTGTCTTTAGGGACCAGTATTGGAGATGTTCACAGTTCCTGATTTTAAGACAAGTAAATTCCCCTCTTAATGTTAATTTTAAAAAGTCAGTTCAAGATGAGGGGACATAATGTTGAGCTCAGCTGGCCAACTCTGCTTATCTTGAGTGATGGCGGCAGGAAAGGACTCCTCTGCTCGAATTCTCCTCTGGGCTCAGGAGACACCTCACTGATAGCTAAAAAAGACCAAGGAGTATGCTGTCCGACTCTGGATTCAGCAAATCTCTGACCAGATGCTGCTCAGTACCATCAAGACCACTGTCCCTGAAATCAAGAAGGATGTACCTTCTACTTCATAACTAATTTATATTCTCTTTTACACTGATCACAATACAGCACAAACATTGCGTTCAGAGCGTTAGGCCAACAGTCAGCTTCATTTGAAATACTTTATTCCAGTATTACCCTTCTTAATGGTTACTACGCCTCTGCACTTCCAGCATTATTTCTTTCTAGTCAATCATCCAGGTGTCAGTGTACTGTTTGGCCATTCCATGCCGTTTTACTTCTCTCCGACACCCTCTGTTCAGGCTGGAGCATTTTAGGCTTTACCTCACGTTTGCCACTGAACTACACATATATATACAGGCATAAATCAACAATTCACATTCAATTTTCATTAAAAGATATTAAATGGTTCAAGCTTACCACAATTCATACGAATACACACAGATACGTTGATTAGCAATGAATTCTGGCACAAACTGGCACAAATTTCCATCTGCTTATCTTCCAGGCTTTTATTGAGCCAAATATAAGCTGGCTTCAACGCACTGATGCTTTATCAAGTGTATTTAAACAAGTGGTTTCGAACTAACGCTCCCAAGTGTGTATATCAGCGAGACTGGCCAATGAGCCACGTTTCGACAAGTGTTTGAAAAAATGTTATCTTTTCCCGTCTCCCCTAACAACCAAGATAGTATTTATAGCCCGACCAATCGTGGTTAGGCTTTCATTTGTTGCGCTCCAATCAATTTGAAGTTTACATGGTAGGCTATTTCTGTAACGTAAATTTTTTTCAAACACGTTAAAAAAAAATCTTATGAGCAGAAATGATTTTATGCTGTCAGGCACCCCCAATATTTTATTTTGGGTATAATTTATTAATTCCTGGACTATTTGCGTAACGTTTTACATATTATTTGTCAGCAAGCCCTAAGGAACCCAAAAATACTAATTTAAAGGAGCTACGTGGCTGCGTTCAAAATATGCAATTTCTTCTACCTCCTGTTTCGAAGATGTGCTGTCTGGGTACTGTTATGTGTTCAAACGTAAACCCATCTAATGTTGTCTTTTCTAATAAGAGTTTGTTATGATTTATAAACCTAACTCTGGGAAAGGGTAGTGTATTTTATCACTGTCCGTCTGAAAAAGTTAGTGCTTGTAGACTTACACGCGTGATGCCAGCATTTGTATATCGCGCGTCGCGTGTTGCATGCGTTCCTGATTTTCAGCCCTCCCCTCTCGCTATCCTTTTGTCCATCTGTTCGTTCGTTTTGGTAACGTAATATAATTAATGTTAGGATTAATTTAGGTCATTACGCAGTACGTCTCAATGTTTTTCTTAGAAATGCAGCACACGTTTCATTGAAGAAGGCGGGTAATAATACAGTAAGCTTTTATATCAACGTGAAAGCGTTACAATTTGCAGACGAAGCAGAAAACAAGGGGGATTTCGAGTACATTCTTTGTGACAGCACTGTTATTTTACCATTGCTCTTCTCTTTATTAATTTTATTTGTTAGGCTTCATATTTACCTAATAATTTATATATGTGGATTAGAATATTTCATGACACCTCCCCTCTTAAAACAGACATTATATGTCAGTCCTTTATTCTATATACACATAGAGAAATTTATTATTATTTCTGGGGTTTACGGTGATTCTCATCACACGGATGGCGGCTTAAAAAATCCGCTCCCAATTGGTTTTTCCAGATATATACTCAATGCTAAAATTATATGGAGCCAGAAGCAAAGACCATCGGAGTAACCTAGAGTTCTCATGCTTAGCCTGTGCTAAAAAACGATAAAGGTTTGTGGTCAGTTTGCAACTTAAATGCCTTCCCATATAGATAAATATTGAATTTCTTTATTGCCCATATTACTGCAAGACATTCTTTTTCGCTAGTTGAGTAGTTGATTTCAGCTTTATTCAACTTTCTGCTAGCATATGCCACTGGGCTTAATTCCCATCCAATGCATCTGATTTCTGTAGTAGAGTTGCACCTAGCCCAATATTACTTGCATCCGTCCTTACTATGAATTCTTGACTTAAGTCAGGTAATTTCAAAATGGGTTTACTTGTGAGCTTTTCCTTCAATTCTTGGTAAGTCATTTCACATTGTGGTGTCCATGTAATGCGATCTGGATGTCCTTTACGTGTCAATTCAGTTAACGGTGCACATATGGAATTAAAGTTTTTGATATACTTCTGGTAGAAACCACATAATGAGACAAAGGATCTCACGTCCTTCTTGGTTTGTGGTCTCGGGGCTTTCTGTGTTTCTCTAAATTCTTTGGGTCAGGGGTCATGTTTCCCTGATAAACTGTGTGTCCCAAAAATTCCAATTCTTTACATCCAACGCAACATTTAGTTGGTCGGGCTGTTAAATTTGCCTCCCTAAGTCGATCAAACAGCATGTTCAGAGAGTCAATGTGTTCCTCAAATGTTTCTGTTGCTATAAGGATATCATCCATAAAATTTGTTATACAGGGATTATTCAGAGGATCCAATAATTTTCTCATCATTCTAGAGAAGACACTAGGCGCATTCTTCAATCCAAATGGCAATCTATTAAACTCATAGTGTCCTTCTGAGGTACTAAAAGCTAGGTATGGTCTAACCTCAGGCTTTACTGGAATCTGATAGTATCCTTTACTCAGATCCACTTTTGAGAAATATTTAGCTTTATTTAGTCTGGCAAACAGCTGATTTGTATCCGGCAATGGATCCACCTGTCCTTCTGTAATAGCATTCAGTCTCCTGTAATCTATACAGAGTCTATGTTCTCCAGAGGGCTTCCTTAAGAGTACAACACCGGAACTATACGAAGATTCACTGTGCGAAATAATTCCTTCCTTCAATAGATAGTCTATCTCTTCCTTCAAAGCTTTTTCCTTAGCAAACGGAATCGAATATGGTTTCATACAGACAGGTGTGGAGTCTATGAGTTTCATATCATATTCCAATAGGTTTGTATGCCCTGGTCGGTCTGTTAACACCTCTGCATGATTATTTAGAACCTGTTGCACTCTCTCTTTCTGAGTTTTCGTTAAATGTGTACTGATTTTCACCTGTGCTGCTGTCTCACAGGGGTGTAATGGATATTCAAATGATGAAAGTGGTTCCTTTTTCATCTCCATGGCGATGGACAAGGTCAACAAGTGTGTCTCTTCCTGATGTTCTCTTTCCAAATATTTCTTCAGGAGATTCACATGATAGATTTTTTCTTTCCCCTTCTTATCTATCTTATAATTTGTTCTAGACACCTTCTCTAGAACTGTATATGGACCCTGCCATCCAATTTGTAACTTATTCTGACTCCCGGGCAAAAGAAGCAGTACTTCTCTCCCACAGCCAAATTTCTGTCTTTCGCCTTCCTGTTATAATAGGCAGCATGTTTCTTCCTGGCTTGTTTCAAATTTTCATTGGCAAGTTTCCAGCCAGTTTTTTTAACCGAGTGGTCAGCTCATTCACATATTGGTATGAAGATGTAATGTTTTCCTCTGCCTTTTCATCAGTCCACGTTCTTAACAAAGCTACATATGGACCTTTAATTGTGTGGACCTATTTGTCCATGCACCGGTATGGTCTCTTCCACTCGAAGCTTTATAGTGATGATTTTTCCTCCCAGAATTTTCATGCACAAAACGACCGCTACCAATTTTTCTCTTGGGGCTGTCTCCCCACTTAAAATTCTTGATGAGAGATTTCCTCTCTACATCCTCTTCCTCCAGTTTGTTTAAGTCCGATTGAGGGATTGTCGGCTTATCCTGGGGTAAGACATCCTTTTGCACTCTCCGCATAGTGGCCATTGTAAAACAGTTAAGTGAAGCTTGTCCGTGAAAAGGGGCTTCCCATTCCATTTGGTCCACTTTATCAAATTTATTTTTCCTTTTATTGTCAGGCCTGATTTTGCCCCATGGCGTGTCCAGGTCCTGATCCATGTTCCCACTTGTGGGTGTTCCCTCATGTGCTATGCTACACCTTTCTACAAAATTTTCAATGTCCCATCTTGCTTTGGGCCAATAATAATTGTGAGCCACCTTTTGAATGATGGTACCTATTTTCTCATGGTCCCCATCTGGTTTCACATGTAGGCTCCTTATTAATTCTGTCCTGTATCTTTTTGGAAGAACCAGCTGTCCGTGACCATTGGATCTAGTTCCAGTCTTCCTATACATCAACTTGTTTTTCATGTAAAAATCTCCCTTGCCTGGAGTTGTATGACAAGTTGACAATTTTCTGAAACAAGGCTTGAGTGTTTTATCCCCAGCCTGTGCCTTCCTCATCTCTTCTGGAGTGGTATCTAACATAATATCCTCCTCCTGTCTTGAGGTCGACCTGACCTGAAGGGTTGCCATATACACAGGTTTCCTTCTGCAACGGTCAGTGTCATGATTGTCCATCTGACAATTCTTACACCACCTTTTTCCTTGGTTGAAAGATTTTCTTTCATCATTTTTCCTTTCATCGAATTGTGGGAATTTATTTTTATTTTCATACCGTGGCCTATCAAATTGGTGCTTACCTTTATTTTGATCCCTAGGATCAAATTTATTAAAGTTCTGTGGTGCCCTAAAGTTGTCCACCTGTTTCTTTTTATTACCTGTTACCTCTGCTTGAGCTGCTTGATACCTTTCAGCAACATTTAGCAACTCATCCAGCCTCTCTGCACCTTGTTCCATGAGAAACTTTCTCAGGTCTGGAGCCATGGACTCTCTTAGTTGCTCTATAAGGACCATTTCCTTAAGATCTTGGGTTTTCCCCAGAGAAGTCCATTTCTCCAAGTATGTCTCTATTCGTGCAGAGAACTGGTGATAGGTTTCACCTGACAGTAGTTTAGCATTCCTAAATTTTTTTCTATAGAATTCTGCATTCTTTTCATACCTTAACAAAAGAGCCTGCTTTAGCATGTCATAATTTTCCTGATCACCTCTGCTCATTTTTGCAAAAACTTCATAAGCTGCCCCACGAAGTCCCTGAGATAACTTTAAGCTCCACCTTTCTCTCTCCAACCCATACGTGGTAGCTAATAGTTCATACCTATTTATATAGCTCTCAATATCATCGTCTTTCTCAACAAAATGATCTAAATGAAAATTCATAGCTGAGATTGAGGCTCCTTGAGTAACCGTAGCATCAGAGGCAAAGGGACTGGCACCATTTTCAGGAGCATGGCCTTGAAACTCAAACTCCCTTAGTCGTAACTCATGTTCCCTTTGTAATCTTTTATCTTCTGCTTCCCTTTCTGCAGCTAATTTCCTCTCTCCCTTTCTGCAGCTAATTTCTTCTCTTCCCTTTCTGCAGCTAATTTCTTCTCTTCCCTTTCTGCAGCTAATTTCTTCTCTTCTCTTTCTGCAGCTAATTTCTTCTCTTCTGCTTCCAATTTCTTAGCCTTTTTGTCAGCCTCAATCTGCAACCTCTTAGTCTCAGCCTCAGCTTCAAATTGTAACTTCTTAATTTCCCTTCAGCCTCTAACCTTCTTTCGGCTTCTTTTTCTAATCTTCTTTCTTCGCGTTCAATAAATTTGTCACATTCCGTTGTGACATAGGCAACCATAACTTGCCCATCTAATCCTAACTCTTTTGCAGTCTGAACCGCAGCAGATCGAAATTTGGCCAGGTCCGCCATTGTCTATCAGGTAAATTTTTATAATGTCTAACCAACAATTCAATTTCTAACTATATATCTAATGGACAACACAGGCACCGTGAGCTCAACCTTATTTAATTCCACCCAAGGATACCTTTTAATTCTTATATTCCCTGAAGTGAATTACCCCCAATATTTTTAATAGGGAAAGATTCAAAATCCCAAGAGCGAGCCCCCAATATATGTGGTGAAGTGGGATGTTATAAATATTTATAGGGGACTTAGTGTACTGACTGAGATCAGCTGTGAAGGTATCTATATCTATTAAGAGTAGTGTATTATAGATAACCTTACTTGCTACCACATATCTCTATATCTCAGTCAGAATTATTCTGGAATAGTGTGATGCTACGTTATGTGTCTAGGGTATGTGTATGATGAAGTGTAAGTCACAACAACAGACAGATAAACAATTTAATTTAATCCACTACTCTTGACAACACTGTGACACTCACATACATATAACACTCTATGAGAATATCTTAAAGGAGTCACTGATAAACTTTCAAATAACAATATGTATTCATTACTGGCATGAATGAATATGTGTCCTGATTCAACTACAAGGGAACCAGGAATCACAATCAATTTAAATTACAAGTTATGTACAGAATGTATTTAATATGAATATTGTAGTGACATATATTATTACAAATGTTCTATGTGTGTCAGTTGTGTAGTAGTAAAATGAGGTAATACTGGTTTTGTTTTGTTCAAGCTCTGTTGGTATTTGTCATCATGACTTCAATAGTTTGTCTTTAGGGACCAGTATTGGAGATGTTCACAGTTCCTGATTTTAAGACAAGTAAATTCCCCTCTTAATGTTAATTTTACTAAGTCAGTTCAAGATGAGGGGACATAATGTTGAGCTCAGCTGGCCAACTCTGCTTATCTTTAGTGATGGCTGCAGGAAAGGACTCCTCTGCTCGAATTCTCCTCTGGGCTCAGGAGACACCTCACTGATAGCTAAAAAAAGACCAAGGAGTATGCTGTCCGACTCTGGATTCAGCAAATCTCTGACCAGATGCTGCTCAGTACCATCAAGACCACTGTCCCTGAAATCAAGAAGGATGTACCTTCTACTTCATAACTAATTTATATTCTCTTTTACACTGATCACAATACAGCACAAACATTGCGTTCAGAGCGTTAGGCCAACAGTCAGCTTCATTTGAAATACTTTATTCCAGTATTACCCTTCTTAATGGTTACTACGCCTCTGCACTTCCAGCATTATTTCTTTCTAGTCAATCATCCAGGTGTCAGTGTACTGTTTGGCCATTCCATGCCGTTTTACTTCTCTCCGACACCCTCTGTTCAGGCTGGAGCATTTTAGGCTTTACCTCACGTTTGCCACTGAACTACACATATATATACAGGCATAAATCAACAATTCACATTCAATTTTCATTAAAAGATATTAAATGGTTCAAGCTTACCACAATTCATACGAATACACACAGATACGTTGATTAGCAATGAATTCTGGCACAAACTGGCACAAATTTCCATCTGCTTATCTTCCAGGCTTTTATTGAGCCAAATATAAGCTGGCTTCAACGCACTGATGCTTTATCAAGTGTATTTAAACAAGTGGTTTCGAACTAACGCTCCCAAGTGTGTATATCAGCGAGACTGGCCAATGAGCCACGTTTCGACAAGTGTTTGAAAAAATGTTATCTTTTCCCGTCTCCCCTAACAACCAAGATAGTATTTATAGCCCGACCAATCGTGGTTAGGCTTTCATTTGTTGCGCTCCATCCAATTTGAAGTTTACATGGTAGGCTATTTCTGTAACGTAAATTTTTTTCAAACACGTTAAAAAAAATCTTATGAGCAGAAATGATTTTATGCTGTCAGGCACCCCCAATATTTTATTTTGGGTATAATTTATTAATTCCTGGACTATTTGCGTAACGTTTTACATATTATTTGTCAGCAAGCCCTAAGGAACCCAAAAATACTAATTTAAAGGAGCTACGTGGCTGCGTTCAAAATATGCAATTTCTTCTACCTCCTGTTTCGAAGATGTGCTGTCTGGGTACTGTTATGTGTTCAAACGTAAACCCATCTAATGTTGTCTTTTCTAATAAGAGTTTGTTATGATTTATAAACCTAACTCTGGGAAAGGGTAGTGTATTTTATCACTGTCCGTCTGAAAAAGTTAGTGCTTGTAGACTTACACGCGTGATGCCAGCATTTGTATATCGCGCGTCGCGTGTTGCATGCGTTCCTGATTTTCAGCCCTCCCCTCTCGCTATCCTTTTGTCCATCTGTTCGTTCGTTTTGGTAACGTAATATAATTAATGTTAGGATTAATTTAGGTCATTACGCAGTACGTCTCATTATAATAGTGTTCGATAGCACCTTATTCCTGGGTGTCAATCGTTTGCATTTCCTGACAGCAGCGGTTATTCTGCATCAACTTCCATTTTATATTAATTTTCATCTTGTTTAGCACAGTCCATTGATATTTATTGCAACAGGCATCTTTTATATATACAGTAGAACCTCCATAGTTGACCACCTCCCTACATTGACCACTTCCTGAAGTTGACCACATTTTCATAGACCGGACACGCACCACATGTACTCAATGGAAGACGACCTCTATAAGTTGACCACCTCTGTAAGTTGTATCTTGACCACTTGGACTATGACACACAATAGTAATTTACCCTCTATTACTTGACCAGTTTTAAAATGAAAATCAGTGTCTTTGAATTTTGTCGGCACAGGCTTTCTGACCGCTTTTCGAATGATGGTTGCCGACAAAGAAAATTAACCTAACCTCTTTGATTTTTTCGCAATCATGCAGTATAAAAAGACCAACTTCTAAGCAAAATCTTCATTGATAACAACCCAGACCTAAGGGTCCTTTGTGTTTGGACATGCGCCCTAATATAACCGACAAGGTTGAACGGGACACGCCTCGCCAAAACGAGGCAAAAGTTTTACAAAAAAAAAAAGATCTTCATTCTTGCTATGACTGCCCTGCCGGTTGATAGTAATTCAACTACTAAACTGTAAGTTCTCTCTCAGACTGCGTTTTATACACTTTATCGTTGACAAAATTAACCTAACCTTTTTGATGGCCCAAAGGAAAGAACTCAAGGAGCGGACAATGAAGGAAAAGGTTGATCTTCTACATTTTCTGGAAAGCAGCAGCCAAAGAAAGACGGCAGAACATTTTGGGGTTAGCAAGACCACAGTTAGCAAGATCCAATAACGTAAACATGAGTACTTGGAGAGATGTGGTAAGGAAAGCGGAGATCTACAGCGGAAAAGGAGGAAAACTCCCCTAGATGAAGACAATGAAGCCACATTAAACTGGTTCAAACAAATGAGGGCAGTTAACGCCCGAATCTCCGGGCCGATGATTCAAGAAGTTGCTAAAACATTCGCAAGGGAATTCAGGGTGGCAGAAGATTTCCCAGCATCAAGTGGTTGGCTCGAGAAATTTAAATTGCGACACGCGATCTCCCAGAAAGTGTTGTGTGGTGAATGCAATGAAGTTCCAGTAAAAGCTGTGGAAGAGTTCATCAAAAAGTTTCCTTACTTCGCCAGAGGCTTCAAAGACGACGACATCTTTAATGCTGACGAGTGCGGACTCTTTTTCAAGGCGATGCCTGACAGGAGCCTCGCCATGAAGGGTGACAAATGTAAGAGCGGAAAACTTTCAAAAGAACATTTCAGTTATGCTTTGCCATAGCTCAACCGGAGAGAAACTAAAGCCCTTGGTGATTGGTAAATCGGCAAAGCCACGCGCATTCAAGAACCTGAAGCCCGAAGACCTCCCCGTCACTTGGAGATCAAACAAATCCGCATGGATGACTGGCGCACAATTTGAGGAGTGGGTAAGGGGCATCGACCGAGAAATGAAGAAGAAGAAACGGTCTATTCTACTGACAGTAGACAACTGTCCTGGCCACCCACAAGTGGAACATCTCACAAACGTGACACTGAAATTTCTGCCTCCAAACACGACCTCAAAAACCCAACCTCTTGACCAAGGCATCATCAAAACATTTAAAATGCACTACCGGGCCCAGCTCCTGCAGTGGGTCATTACTAAAACACAGATCTGTGGTCCGCCCGTGGAAGCAATTTCATCCGCTGCACCAGTTAACGCTCTGGATGCTGTCCTCTGGATCAGTTCTGCTTGGAATAAAGTTCAGCCGGAAACGATACAAAAGTGTTTCAAGAAATGTGGATTTGTCACAACCCAAGAGCATGACGTTTTAGCCCCATCGGACAGTCCATCGCCAATGGCAGAATTCGAAGGAGTAGATTTTGAAGGTTTTGTTGCAATAGATGATGAGGTTTCCACCTGTAATGAACCTGACCCAGAAGGAATTTTCCAAGCGATATTGACCGAAGTACAGACAAGCATAACTGCATGAAGCAGCTGGTGAAGTTGAAGAAGCAAGTGACGATGACACAGAAATTGCAGAGACTCCAAAAGAAGAGGCTCTCAGGCATCTGATAATGCAGTTGAAGTCATTTGCTGCGGAAAAATGCCCAGGTATGTTGAGTGGTATAGCCAGCGTTGAGAGTGCTTTCTCCACTTATGTTCGTTATAAGAATAAGACACAGACCAAGATTGACTCCTTTTTTCAGAAAGAATGATTAAACCATGATAAAACAGATGTTGATGCTTTGATTTGATGTTGTGATTATGTATGATTTCGTATGATACTGTATTCTCCAATATAAGCTGTTCAAGGAAGTAAAGTATCAGAACAATAGGCGTCGTTCCGTATGTTGACCACCTCCGTATGTTGACCGGATTGCTACAGTCCCTTGGGTGGTCAACTTATAGAGGTTCTACTGTATATAACCTTCCCAGAGTTGCTATGGGTACCCCTTTGGGGCTGGGTCGACCCAGGAGCCGTTTTGTGGCCTAAAAACGCACCACCTGTATAATCCTGAAACAGAGTGTGAAATATAAATATAAGTGTTTACAAGTTTTTATATTTGGAATCTTCATTCATTTTCCTATGAATCCAAGCAGGTCATTAATTTGTACATTTTATTGTTATGACATTCATTGCATTCTGTGCAGGCAAGGGAGAAAACCAAAAATGCAACCAATAAAAAAATTCATTCACACTGTCCTCAGTATCTGGTATGTCCACCGTGTACTTGCAAACAAGCTTGGCAGCGGCTCCGCATGAAACGCACAAGTCTCTGAAGGAAATTCCGGGGAATCAAGTCCCATTCACGTGTAAGAGCAGCTTCGAGCTGTTGCAGATTAGCTGGAGAACCTTGCCTGTAGACTCTGCGTCCAAGCTCGTCCCACAGATGTTCTATAGGGGACATGTCTGGTGATAGGGCAGGCCAATCAATCGTCATAATGTTCTGCTGCTGTAGATATTGCTGCGTAATGCATGAGGTGTGCGCACGTGCGTTATCCTGCTGGAGAAGCTGCAAGTCTGGATAATTTGTGAACGCAGGAGCAACCAATGCATCCAGAACCTCATCTCGATATGTCACAGCATTAACATTTCCACGGAAGACGTGAAGAGGCAAGCAATGGTGAAAACTGAATCCTCCCCAAATGTGAATACTGCTCCCTCCAAATCGGTTGTGCTGACGAACACAGCAATCTGCAAAGCGCTCTCCACACCGTGGCCAAATCTGCATACGTCCATCAGCAAAGAATATGTTGAATCTGCTCTCGTCTGTGAATAGGACAGCATTCCACTGCAGTCTAGTCCAACTGACATGTTGCTCTGCCCATTGCAGGCGCTGCTGACGATGTCTGTAAGTGAAGTTTGGCCGAACATAAGGTCGTCTTGCAGTAAGGCCTGTATCTCTGAGTCGTCGTATGACTGTCATTCGAGAGACTTGACCACGTCTACCTACTATTGCTCTTGCTGTTTGACTTGCCGGGAGAGGACGATTCCTTAGGTGACTCAGCACAATATGACGATCTTGCGCAGGGTTAGTAACTCGTGGTTGGCCACTCCGTAGTCTATCCCGGGCACTGCCAGTGGTTCCGTAACGTTGATTGAGACGTACAATAGTGCTGTGGTGGCAATTCATCCTTCTGGCAATGGCCCGCGAGCTCATTCCGGTCTCCAACATACCAATGGCTCGTGGGCGGTCGTTTTCAGATAGTCGTGGCATTTCAAGCACATGTACTGGGTGTTTTGTCTCAACGGCCTTTTTATACCGAGTATACTGCCACAACGCGTACACATTTTCAGGGTCACAGCTGTTTTTTGCGTACGCCCGCTAATACTCGAGGCGAAATCTCAGGTTATTATTTATGTCTAACCTGACATTGATTTTACGTGAGTATCCCTTTATTTCTTGTACAGAGACAGGTGTCCCTCGCCATTCAGGCAAATACTCGCCGATTTCGGAGGTACCCATTGCAGCTAGGTCGGCTCAGGAGCCGCCAGTCCCTGGTCAACGACACTCCTTCAAATGTCCTCGCCAGGTCTCGAGTTAATCCAGTCCAAATCCCGGTCGACGAAAAATCCTCAAATGCCGTCGCCCGGGTTTGATCCTGTATCACCCGGTCGCCAGAGCGGTGTTGTAACCACTACGCTAGCGCGGCTCCCGTGTTGCACGTGTAACTTTCATTGTTTTCATGTAGTCTGTACACAAACCCGTGGGTTGAATCATGCACTTTCCATTCCAGCAGCCATTCGCTCTCTACCTCATGACAAACATGGGGAAAATCCATTCCCACACTTTTTTTTTTCCAGCTTCTCGGCATCAGAATATATAATAGTGGTGCGTTTTTAATGTGCTTTAGTATATATATATATGTTGCCTCCTGTTCGGTTACTTCTTGCTCGTTTAGTGTTTGATTATTCCGGACGACCAGTACAGTGGCTTGTTCAGGCAAAAAGGGTTGACACATCTCAGCTTTCTCCGAATTGCGACTCCAACCTCACTGGTGGTAGGCCTCCTTCCGACCTGGCCGACCGAACTGAATTATTCTGAATCACGTGCTAAAGATGATGACCTTACGTTTTTGACACAGGTTGTTGTGGGTTTGAGTTATAGCATGTAAATGTAAACTGCCCTAAACACAGCTCTTCTTAGACGCCTCCAACTGTTTGTGAGTGTCGTATTTATGGTATACTGGGTCAGGCAAGAAGGTCTCCAGAAATCGGCTCGTTAAGAAAGAAAAAGACCTATTCGAGATAAGGACACGAAGAAGAGAAGGCGAGTACTCTGCACTAAATAGTGTTTTGCAATAAATCATAGAAAGCTTTATATTTCCCTAAGATCGTAGCTTCTGTCCTCAGATCTCGATAATGAAAAAGCCCCTAACCTCTTAAATGAAGGATTTTGCATATATGTAAATACTTAACACAGACAGCACGAGTGATACATTAAATAACTAGGTATCAACGCGGCTATACAGTTTATTTGTTAAATATATACATACATAGGGTGAGTAGAAAGTAAAAAGAATGATGGTGAAATACAATTGAAACACAGATGAATTGTGAAGAAGTAGTTAATTAAATAAAAGAGTGAACCTAAGCAACCATTGAAATGATGATGTGATATATTAAGCGTTACCATACTGATGTAAAATATGCACTGTCCATGAGTCTTTCAATTTTCCTCGATTGTTTGATTATGATATGCTATGCACTGACTGCCCAATGCAGATATATGTTACACCACTAGAGAATTTAAATTAAAACAGTCATAACTGATTATGGGAAAGCGCCCCCGTGGTGACAGCCCTCAACTGCTTACTCTCTTGGTGTTCTTTTCAACGTTGTCTTCTGTTTTCTGCTTGCTGTGAAAGCTTCTTTTTGCCCAATCTCAGGTGAAGCCGTTGATAGCATCGCCGCTTGATGAGATCGTCAGCTTCTTCCTCCCAGGTTGTTGGATTTATGTCCAGTGCCCTTATGTCTCTCTTGCGCACATCTTTCAATCTCAGTTGCGGTTGCCCAACTGTTCTTGTGGTAACCATATATGTGTGTGTGTGTGTATGTGTGTGTGTATGTGTGTGTGTGTGTGTGTGTGTGTGTGTGTGTGTGTGTGTATGCGACTCAACTTGTGAAACCTTGATAAGTAAATGACTAAATGCTGCGCTACCTTGTATTTTAGGAAGTGTATGATGTCCTATCTTGTTAATTCTGCAAACCGGAAGTACGGTTTACTAGATTCTTTCCAATTAGGTGCTAAACACTTAATGTACAGACTCAGACTTCTGCAGGACTGATAACACAATGTGGCTCCATAATTTTCACATGTAATATCAATATCTAACATCCTTTTCATCTTATTCCTCACCATTTCTTTCTCCTAACTTATCACTCTGTTTTTAATTTTCAAATTTTGATATATAACATGAGACTTACATGATAAGTTTTAAATATATTGCGCATGAAAGTGTGTGCACATGTACGTCTGTAATGATGATCTAATAATCGAGATGAAGGGGAAGTCTTTCTTTGTCTCGTTACGTAGACATCTAATTTTCTATGTCGCTCTCAAAGTAGACTACAAAATGTTAACAATTTTGCTGTCCGTGACGCAAGTCTTGTGTTTTTAAATCGTCTGGTGGGCATGCTATTGTGACCAAAGGTGGCAGCACTCGCTTTGTTTAAACAGGGGAATAAACCCTCAAACGAATTTATTCTATTGTCAAACCAGCTGTCTCCTGCGCCAAACACTAACTTGCCTTCCAAGCCAGGTGTGTTCCAAAAGATAACCCAATGTTTGGAAATATCAAAGGTGTGACTGAAGTTACACGTACGTTGTAACAAGATGGAATTTGGACCGACCTCTTTCCGATCTCTCTTTCACTACGGCAGTAATCAGTTAAATTTTGCACTGGTTTTATTGCGAGTTTTTCCGAGTCGCACCCTTTTCTTTCTCTGTCCACTGTAGCAGATATTTTATTCTTACACTCCTATCAGGGATAGGTCGTCATGTCTGTTTGTTATCCACTTCTCCCCCTCTTTGCAAGGAGCAGCAGAGATAACATTACCGAAAGGCTTGTTGGTGATTCTCGCGTACCCAACCTTGGCCGCTACCGATTGACACTAAAAAACGCCAGCGTAGTTGTCTAATTGCTGATAAGGCCAGGGTATGTGACAGATAAGAGATTACTTGTCTGGGTGACAAAATTTGGACAGACAAGAATGACAAGATTACTTTCGATAAAGTAATAATTTGTTACATCTGAAACACATTGTCGTATAAGTTTACAGATGTGTTAGTGAGTTCGCCTGCCAGGGATCGGATATTTTCATGCCAAATACGGAAGACTTGACCCCTACATTACGTTCAAAAATTTTTCCATGTCAGGAATATTTTGACATCGCTCCCTCCCCCTCCCAACCAGCATGTTTGAAATGATTGGAGCTTTTACTTATCTTCATAGCAAACAGAGCGGAGGAGGACAGTGAATATAACCTGACGCTTCAGTCAGTCAAATTTTCTGTGCAGATCGGTTGCCAAGACGACACAACCAGACCTTGCCAGAGTGAAGCCTAGAATTCAGAATTTCATTTTATCAGACCGGATCTTGTTATTGGAGTATTTATCAGGACTTACAAAACAGCCCAGGTAATCTCTATCATTTTAAATAAGGAAACCCGGAATATATGAGGAAACTGACCATGTGAATACAGTGCAGACCTGATAAGGAGAACTCACCAGGGACCCAAGAAATAGTTCTTCTTATCAGAAATTCCTCTTATCCAGATAAGAGTTCAAGCATATGGTAATGCATTTACAATGCACAATACAATAATGAATTAGCGTTGAATATGACAGATGTATGACACAGAAAATATGTAAATCACCAAAAGTGTTAATGTACAAAGTTGGCACAAATATCTAGAGAATAACAGCACTTTTTACACTTTGAAATGAAAAAGCTGCAATTTTCCTCTGTATCTTACTTAGTACCTATACTTTAGTTAATAAAAATGTCTTTCCATGACATCCTTAAATTCAAAGAAATGATAAATTAAATCATCTTGGCATCCAGCCTGCATTATATACATGTTAGTTTTATCCATGCAATTTGAAACTTCCAACTGTGAAATAGTTTGTACCGTTAACCCACAGTCATCATTATCTCTAGAATTTGCACACTCTTAAATGATAAAGCACTCTTAAATGAAAAAGTATGTAATTTTCCTCTGTACTGCATCAATGTGACCTACAAGTTTGGACAACATTGCTGACCTATAATGAACCTTCAGATTTTGAATAATACCTTGGTTACAAGGCTGAAGTTTGGATGTCGCATTTGGTGGTAAAAATAAAAGTTCTGTTGCTTTTAGATTTTGAACATTTATGTGGGCTGAACAGTTGTAAAGCACCAAAAGAACTTTGCGATGTTGACGTTTCATAGAATGATCAAATGCATGTAGCCACTTGGTGAAAATGTCTGATGTCATCCAGGCTTTTTAATTAGCTGCATAATCAACACACAATTTTTTCAAACCTTTAAAACAGCATGGATTTTTGAATTTACCAATTACAAGTAATGGCAATTTTTCTGAACCATCCATTTTTGTACACACAACAATTGTGATTCTTTCTTTCGATTTTTTCCTCCCATGACACTTTACATTTCTGAAGGAAAAAGTCTTGTCAGGCAGCAATCTCCAAAACAATCCAGTTTCATCAGCATTAAACACATCAACGGAATTATACCTACTCATGGCTGGTTTTAGCACCTCCTCCGTCCATGACTCGGTAGTCGTTTCATTAACAGAATGCCTTTCCCCACAAAAAAAGGTAAAGGAACCCGTTACACGCCCATTGAGGCATATTGGGAATATGGTGTTAGGCCCATATTATCTTGACCGTCGGCACACTAGGGGTGATGTGGTTGGCATCACGTCGGCTGCCTTAACCTTCACAGGGTTGCTCTGGTACCCATTTGGGGCTGGGTCGACACAGGAGCCGTTTGTAACCTAAAAAATTCCCACCTCATCTGGGGATCGAACCATAGACTACTGCGCTAGGAAGCCAGTGCACTAACCACTATGCTACCGCGGCTTTGTAAGTAATGTGCCGTTTTTTAAAACAACCCAACCAGCCAGGACTACATTTCCAGCCAGTCCGACCTTCCAGAATTCTAACTCTTCTGCCTTTGCAGTTAATATAGGTCCATTTACAGGAACATTTGCTGATCTCGCCATAGTGAACCATTTTAGGAGTGCCGTGTCAACTACATCACACGTCGCTTTTCGGTTCTTCATTCTTTGACAATCAACTTGTCCACCATTTTTCTGTACCGATCCTTATTTTTTATGATTCCTGAAAGCGTTGATTTTGGAATGTCGAATTCCTTTGCTATTTCCATTTTCTTTTTGCCACTATTTTCCAATTCTTGTACTAGCTCAATCTTTCTTTTCAAAGATATGGATTTTAACTTTCCAGTTCTTCACAACAGAAATTCGCCACATCCGAGATCGCCTTAAGCGGTTTGCACTGTATTAATATATGAAAATCGCTAGTACATGTCCAAGTCATTTGAGGCTGGCAACCTCAGCGTATAGAATGATGATTTCACGAATCACCACTGACGTGCAGGTGATTGCTTTATTGCTAGTGTCTTAAAAAGAACTAAAAGCAAACGGTAATTCCAAGTTCCCTATGGAGCAGGGAGGGAAAGATGAAAGAAATGATGTACATCCAATACCATAATTCCTGCCGTAAGTACGTCGATCGGTCACATCATGCACACCGTCATTAGTGCACTTTTCTATTTTTTAGAGAGTACATTAACACAGCTAAGGGATGCAACTGTGGTTGAAAGTTAGACAATAATTGTATTGTTTCCCTTATATGTAATCTCCGGAAAATAGAAAAGTGCGCAAATGACGGTGTACATGAACAGTTTGATTATGGAAAGAAGCCAACAACACAATTGATAAACAGTACTGAACTGGAGACAGGAAAGTGCGGAGATGCAGATTAAATCAACAGACAATTCGGGAAACGGATTTGACTAATCATTTTCTTAAAAATAACCTTAAAATGTAAGTTTTTAATTGTTTCTTGAAGACAATTTTAATTTAAAGTATTGCAGACTTATTATTATGGATCAAAATGGTAATATGGCTGCAATAAAAACCTGTCAATTTTGACGGGTTGTTGCTAGTTTTAATTATAATACGTACAGTTTCCTTCAGTGTAAATGTCGATGTTAACACATTCTCGTTAAAATTAATGGAAGTTTCAAACTTTTCAAATCAGTGTAAACATATTCAATTTATATTGTGAACACTTTTCAATCAGTGGAAATGTAAATGTAAACATATTCTATCTGTACGATTAACCTTTTCATTTAAATGTAAAATAACGATAACGCTATTCAATTTAAATGTAAAGAAATTTTTCTCTCCAGGGATTAAAGTTAATTCTCATCGTGGGTAAATTTTGAGGTAGAGGGATGGTGGAATAGGAATAGGGGACACATAAGTATGTGTCGGGAAACGCAATACTCAGGAGAGCGTTTCGTTTCTATTCTTTTATCATAGTTGTTGGTGGTGGTACCAGTTGGAGGGTACTATCTCTGGAACAAGAAGGGAACAGTGGCCTGAACTTTAAGATGAAGGACCAACTTTGTAGAATCTCCCTGACACTCTTGGGAAACGAGCTGCACCCTACAACCTTGACCAGCGACGAGCGTGAGCAGCGTAAAAAGAACCAACCCAGCGGGAGCAGAAAACAACCACTTGCAGCTAAGTGCAATATATAAGCTACCACGTGAACTTTTAAGAAAAAATGTTATCATCCTCCTAGGATGAACACTTTCTTTTAAACTATTCAATTTTTTAAACTGTTAAAACTGAAGTGATTATTAAATTTTTTTATTTGTAATTTTACAAATTTAACTCCGATTTAATCATTTTAAATGTACTGCATGTTTGTCTCAGTTAATTTACTAAACACACTCTAAACAGAGCTGTATCAGAATAAAAAGATGTCCACTGAGTAAATCAGAGGTTGGGGCTTGAACGAGATAAGATTAATCATTGCTTAATTATTCACAGAAGTGGTCGGCAGATTCTAGAACTAACGTGCTCAGCAAATGCAGCACTGTTTTCGCTTATCTGGATATCTTGTGAAACTTCATCAAGATAAAAGCGTCATTACCCATCTACTTACAAATCTGCCAAGAGTAATCTTGTGCAAGGTAGACACCTTTGAAGCCCATATTAGATACTCTGGATTTTTGGCCACTGTTGGACCACTACTGCTAAACAGGGGAGGCAATACCCTCACATACACGAATGCCGTGATTATGAAAGATTACTTTAAAATTGATGGAAGAGCACAAACGGAGAGAAATAAAATAAAAATAATCGTTAATCCTGTGATAAGCACTCCAGTTGTCAAGGCGTTTAGCGTAGAATGCTGGCAACTTGAACAACAGACTACTTACATTAACTGAGAGAAACAAAATGACTGTTCCAAGCACGAGAATCAGGCACCGTCCGCTTCTGTTCCACCACTTCATTTTCTTCAGAAACTTTCCCCTCTCTGAGCGTTAATGTTAAATCCAGTGAGTTGGATGAATGTGCGTTTGGGCAGTGGAAAAGGACTATTGCATTATTTAGACATGTTTGAATAAACACATAAACTTAATAAAATGTTAACATAATAAATATGCCCATCATGATGTCATCATCATCCACTCCAAACTCCACATGGAGCCTGAGGCTACCTCTGATTTTGGGTTCCTTGTGAAGAAACCCGCACGACGCAATCACAGTTCTTGCAGCCGTGGTTCATGAACACAATCATTTTATATGCTATGGTTGCCAGCTTCGTATTAACCTGTACACCCACAAGCAATTTACACATGTTAAATGCAAAAATATAAAATGATAAAACAACTTACCCTCGATTATTGGGAATAAGTTTACAGAATTCTTGCACAGGAAAACTTCCAAATAGTGTCGGGTCACTGGGTTTGAGAGGACATCTTACAGGTGCTTTGGGTATTACTTTAATTTTAATCCCAATATTATTTTGTATGTAGTTTCTTAGAACGTGGTTTCCAGTACTATAGTTTAGTTTTCTTTCTGTCCAGTATCAGAAGATCCTCTATTTCTATGTTGGAATCTTGTTTCTATTCGGTATCCGGGCGGTCCGAAATGTCTCCTTGGCGAGATGGAAATGCAATGAATTAATCTTAGAATGTTGTATATTATAAGCGACAAGTTTGCTCTCACGCCCATGTAGTACCGTTCAAAAAAAACTTCAATCAGAAGTGGTTTATGTTAGCACTTCCGAGCCAGTCCAACCCTAATTAGTGTCTGATATCGGTAGTAGTATATTTTCTCCCATTACCCATCTGTAGAATATTCTGCATGACACCATAAGATATTGTTTCCAAACTTCATTACCTTATAATGCCTTGCCACTTCCTTAAGTATTTATCATGTTTACAACTCACCACTTCATAGATCTATCACTGAAAATATGTTCCAAGATGTCACATTCTTGTATTTTTTTTATCACAATAAGATCTTGGCGAAAGCCATTACGTAGCTTTCCGTGATCCAAAATCACATTTGTTATCTTACTGTCCGTGTCGTAAACTTCACCACGATCTATATCTCCGATACGTCACATGTGAACTGACACCTTATCTCTTAATATTATTTGGTATCCATATTGGACGAACTGCGGCAACATGGTTTCGTGTATCTTCCAAAACAAAAAGTTCATGTTAGCAATAGGAATGTCGCTCAGTGTAGACTGTTTCTCAGTCTGGAGCCGACGATAAGCGAAAAATCAAAGTGGCAAGTTCGCTCTTTCGCTACGCATCTCCGATAACAAAGCAGAAATTAACCAGGAGAGAGGTGTAGGTGAGAGGTATGACAAACTGTGAAAAGAAAACTTTGCACTATGAAAGCGAAACAACGATAATGCAGCTGTTGAGAAAAAAAAAAAGAAAGACTGTTACGTCCTTTTTGGTGGGACTTAACAGTACTGAAGTAGACACAGGTCTAACTTCTGTTAAGAGGGTACGCATCAGCGTAAGTAATAAGAATGTATTTATAATTAATAATGTTTTAATTCGTTGCGCACGACAGAGCACATATTTGGTGCGTATTGAGTTGTTGCAAAACACTGCATGACGCAGTGACAAGAGAGACAAGATGCTGGAGAATCCAGTCAGACGTTGTTCTGGTTTCGGGAGTCCCATATAATTGGGAAACGACTATAATTGTTTTATACTGCCTTCCATGTGGAAGTTCTGGCAGTGAGGATTATTTGAAAGTAGGTCTCTCTTGAATAATATGTATAATTATGTTTCGCCAGTTTCATCTAGCCAGGGCTTCGACGTGGATTGTTAACCCGTCGCTAGTGAGAGCTAGACTGGCTCTAGACTGAATTGAAGTTAATTCTATAATATATGATCTGGCAGTCTTTTTTGGATTACTTTTGAGTAAAGGGGACGAATAATGAATATAAGGGAATATAAAGAATCTACTCGCCGTCCAACGGACTACGGCAGTTTTTTTTGGAGGTCAATCAAATTGACTAGTTACGATTATAAATGATGAACTTTTATTTGTCATGCCTTTGTGATGATCACCTGTATGCGTCCACAAACAAATGCCTCGTCCTGATAAACCACTTTGAATCCTGTACATATTATTTCCAGTTGGTCGAACTTTATGACCACTTTAGAGCGATGCTCGTTGAGTGACTTTTGGTCTGTCCATTTGACCTACAATTTGTCGGCCCCCTATAAGCCCGACCCAAGCTGACCGTATTTGATTAATCAGCGAACTTATTAACATTCATGCCAGCCGTGCCACCATTACCCACGCACGAAGTAAAGATGGTTAACGAAGAGAAAAAAAGCACCATAACAAAGTGGTGAGCCAGTTTACGGGAATACAGATATAATTTTCTGAAAATCATGTACAGCTTCAGGATTCAACGATTCAAGAACCTCAAGTTTCCTTGCGATGGCAGCTACTTTCAAATCGGCAACAACATGTGTTTTTGTAGATTTACCTATTGATCGGTCGGACTAACCTTCAAGTGGTCCTCCATAACGTTCTTTATCAAGGTCAACTCAGGGACTTCAACCGTCAGAGTCAACGTGGAACGGCGTCACGTTTTCATTTTATATGTTCAGTATGGCTCAATCATGCAGCGACCGAATGCCAAAATCGCAAGTTTTGTGAGGGCAGGGAAATTTTTTCTTCAAAAAAGATAAGTAAAATTGAGTGTTCTTTCACCGTGGCATGCTTAGCTGAGCCTCCCTTTAATATGTCCATTTGTAAATTCTATGTTTTATGTTCCATGTTTCATGTGGGCGGTTGGGTTTGCCGGCTCGCGAAGGAAATATCCCAGATTCACCCCAGGGCCTTCGTGAGTGTTCTGTACGGACACTTTTGCAGACTTCCCTCAGTGGAAATCCAGCTTATGTTAGCTGAAGGATTTTTGAGTCCACTGTGTTTGGTTGTCTGTGACAACTAATTGTTTAGCTGTGATGTCGTGTTTTTTTTTCAAAATTGTTATTGTATTAAATTCTTATATGTACCTTCTGTGCATGATGTATTTTGTTTGCAAACGTCACCCTCAATCTAACTATCACTTAGTTGTATACACCATTTGTGTTTATACCTTGTGTTGTCACTTGTCTTGTCATTTTTCTTCGCAGTTGTCATTGCATTCTTTGGTAAATTCTCTTTTTAGTTCTACTTTTTAGTTTATTTGATTCCTACGAACGTAGTCATTCGTCCTTTGATATATTGTCCTTGTCACTATTGTCTGCATTGTTTATTTCTGTTGTACTCTGATAATATTTCAATGCATAATTTGATTCTTTGATTAATAACATTATTAATATAATTAGCAAATATTTGGTGCAGTTCTATGGACAAGAACTCATAGCACTTATAAGAGAGTAATAAATTATAAATCATTTGATACAATCTTTCTAAGGAAGTAAGATTACAAATACACATTTGTCATAATGGCAACTTTGGATTATTTTATTAAGCAAGCTAAAGACCTTGGTATGGCTCCTGAAGAAGTAAAACAATTCGCAACTGTCGAATATGACAAGGCTCAAAAGCTAGAAGCAAAACAATTAGAGGCGGAAGACAAAAGACTTCAGATTGAACTTGAAAATATAAAATTAGCTGCTCAAGAAAATGAAAGAAAACTTCAGATGGAACTTGAGAGTAAGAAAATGGAAATGGAAAATAGAAAATTGGCCGCTAAGGAAAATGAAGAAAGATTTCAGCTTGAGGCCGCTGAAAATGAAAAAAAGATTTCAGCTTGAGGCTACTGAAAATGAAAGGAGATTTCAGCTTGAGGCTGCTGAAAACGAAAATAAAAGACAGCATGAACAAAAATTAATGGCATTAGAGCTTGAAAAAATTAGATTAACGCATGATGGTAATGCTCACAACGTTCAGTTTGTTCACACCTCTTCTAACAATGAAAATATTAGGCATGTAAACTTAAAATTGCCAGTATTCAATCAAAAGGCAGACGACATACTATTTTACCTGGATAGATTTCAAACAATATGCGAAGCCAATAAGGTTGACAAATCACAGTATTGCGCACATTTGTTGCCATTACTTGCAGGCGAAGCAATGACAGTATTTAATCTGTTGAAAGACACTGACAAAATTGATTACAATATTGTCAGAGCTGCTTTGCTTAAAAAATTTCAACTCGATGAGGTTGGTTATCGGCTAAAGTTTAAATCACTATTACCTGAAAGTGAAAAGGATTTTGGTGACTTTATCTCACTCATACGTCTTACATTCGACAGATGGGTAAAACTATCCAAAATAGAACGTTCCTATGAGGCTATTGTAGATTTATTACTGCGTGATACGGTCTTGTCTTCGGTTAACCCGTAATTTCTTTCGTTCTTACATGAACGTAAACCAACAAATATGAATGAAATGGAACAAAACTGTAGAAATTATTGTACCGCACATCCAAATATGGTAGTGAGCAATTTTCTTGTCAAAGAGGAATTGCCAGTTGCATTTGCCATGCAACAAGGAAATCATTTCCGTCATCGCTCTCTCAGTAATGATAGGAGCTTTAAAAAGGGAGATAACAAGAATTACAATTCTTTTAAAGGGAAATCATTTCGACATGAATCTCCTTATAATCAAAATTGGGGTCAATCTCACAGATCACGAGATTTTAATAGGAATGATCCTGGAAATTATCAAGGTAATAATTACAACAATAATTGGCAATCCAGATCAAATTTTTCTAATAACCGACATATTTCTCCAAACAAACAATATGGTCAAAGGGACAATAGTCTTAACAATAATTGACGAGCTAACCAAAATGGTAATCCCAATAGAAATAATAATTATAGCAGTTTTAGAGACAATAGTCAAATTGGATCTCGAGGTAGAGATAGATCTTCCAACGGTAGATCGCATCATCAGACAAATTCTGCTCTGCGGGATACTCAGGTTAATTTAGATCAGGATACAAATGTTAATCCTCATAATGCATCGTCTTGTTCTCTTGAATTTGAGCAGGCTAAACTTTGCCATGAATGCACAACTTTATTCCAGCCCAAGGCGATCACTACGCTGAGTTGCGGACATGTGTTGCCAAGCCTTCCTGCGATGTCTACGGCCATGTCAGCTTCGACACATGATGGAACAGGGTCGCTTAAATTACATAACGGATTTGTTAACGGAATTTCTGTCTCTGTTCTTTTCGATACAGGTTGTAGCACCATCGGCGTCAGACATTCGTTAGTCCACCCGTCACGTGCAACAGGGAAAACTGTGAAGTGCGTCATATTTGGCGGCACAGTTGAGACTTTTCCTACAGCAATCCTGGATATAAATACACCATTTTGTACAGGGAAAATACATGCCTGTCTCCTCCCTGCGCCATATAGTGATTTGATAATTGGTCGCATACATGGGATTAAAGAGTGTACCCCACAGCAAATTGCTGCTTGGGAATAGCAACATATGCATTCTCCCAATGCAGTTGTCACTAGAGCGGAAGCTAAGGATATGTTGCAAAGTACACCAACAATATATCCTGTCAATAATAATGATGATGTTGACTTTCCTATATCACGTGAGTCTTTTATAGCATTACAACAAAATGATGTTTCATTAAAAAAAAAATTTCAATTAGCTAAGAATACTACAAACAAAGAAACAAACTCTAGACATAGTTTTGTACTGAAGAATGGTGTGTTAGTGAGAGTGGTACGTGATACTACGTCATCCGTACGGTCTCAAATTTTAGTACCTTCTACAATGAGAGCTCGTATATTGCGTCATGCTCACGACTCTCAATGTGCAGGCCACATTGGTTTTTCACGCACCAAATCTAGAGTGCTATCTGCATTATATCGCCCAGATGTCCATAGAGATGTTAATATCTACGGTCGTTCCTGCATTACACGTCAAGAGGTTAAGGTTCGTGGTCCATACCACGCAGCTCCTATTCAAGCTGCTGATATTCCAATTCGACCATTTGAGAAAATGGCAATTGACATTATTGGTCCTATCCAACCTTCTGCTAGAGGACATACACATATTATCACTTGTATTGATATGTGTACTCGTTGGCCTGAGGCTATACCTCTAAAGAGTACTTCATCTGCTAGTATTGCTGATGCGCTATGGTTAATTTTTTCGCGTTTATGTTTTCCATGTAAAATATTATCTGACCATGGTGTTCAATTTATATCTGAATCAATGTCTCAAGTCATGGCTATATTACATATCGACAGATCTCTCAGTAGCATCTATCACGCAATGTCGAACGGTTTAATTGAGTGTCAAAATAGGACACTCAAAGTTATTGGGTAAAATTACTGAGGATCATCCTCAAAACAGGGATAGAGTCCTACCCGCTGCTCTTTTTGCTTATCGAGAGGTGCAAATGAAGCTACAGGTTTTTCACCATTTCAACTCGTCTTCGGTGTTCAACCTCGTGGTCCTATGTCGTTACTTCACGACCTACTCACGGAGGAGGATATTACAAATGACACTCAATCCTCTTATGAGTATGCAATTTCTTTGAGGAAAAAAATTATAGATGCATGTAGGTTAGCTACCACATCATCTGAATTAGCATAAGAAAAAGCTCGACTTTTTGCTAATAAATATCGACGCCTTCGCCAGCTTTTTCCTGGTGACGAGGCCAATGTATTACTCCCTCGTAAAGACAATCGTTTACTCATTGCCTAGAAAGGCTTTTTCAAAATAATTTCTAAAATTTCTGATGTCGATTACATTGTCGATATCATGGGCAAACATAAAACATTTCACATAAATATGTTAAAGGAATTTCATTCTCGTCCTGACTATCTTCAGTCAGTGTTTCAAGCAACTGACGACCATACATTTTGTCTTCATCATTATACCGCTTTGTTGGTTATTCAGGAAGAAGAGTCTTCTTTTCAGGATGTACCTTTACCTATACCGGTAGTACCACTTCATTCAACAGAAAATTGGAATGATGTGTCTATTTCTCCTGACCTTTCTGATGATCAGCTTCAGCAAGTATCGTCTCTTCTTCAATCCTTTCAGGATGTCCTCACTGACATCCCCGGTCGTACGTCTGTCATTCAACATGACATTTTACTGACCGACGACACACCTATTCGGGTCCGTCCATATCCCATTCCTCTTCACTTTCGATCTCAGGTTGATAAGGAATTGGATGAGATGCTTCAATTAAAAATGATTGAACCAACCACTTCACCATATTCTTCTTTGATGGTTATTATTCGTAAGAAAGATAATAACATCCGTCTTTGTGTTGACTATCGTAAGTTAAATAAAGTTACACAATTTGACGCGGAACCATTACCACTTTTGGAAGATTTACTGGTTAAACTTTCTAATTTTTTTTTCTTTACTAAATTAGATTTGTCAAAGGTCTATTGGCAAGTCCCCTTGACAGATCCTGCAAAGCCACTCACTGCTTTTTCTACTCCTCGTGGTCTTTTCCAATGGAATTTTATGCCATTTGGACTAGTAAACGCTCCTGCCGCCTTTGTGCGCATGATGCGTCGTATTTTATCACATCGTCCCGATGTCATTGCTTATATCGATGACATTTGTCTTTTTAGTGACTCATGGGATGATCATTTTCGTGGATTGAACACATTATTGTCCACTTTACGTTCATATAACCTAACGGCTAAACCACCTAAAGCATTTGTTGGTTTTCATGACATATCATTTTTAGGTCACCGTGTTGGTCACGGTCTTTTACATGCTGAGGGCAGTAATGTTTCTAAAATCCTGAATATCACAACACCTAAGACTAAGAAACTAATAAGGAGTCTTTTAGGTCTAATACAATTCTATGGGAGATTCAATCCTCATTTATCTACCATCACTGCACCTTTCTCTACTTTGTTAAAGAAGGGCGCAGCTAACATGATTCGGTGGTCGCAAGAACATCAAATCACGTTGGAAATCATTAAATCATTCTTTTCTAATGCACTTGTCATACGGTTACCTAATGCGGACCTACCTTTCATCCTCCGCAGCGATGTGTCAAATTTTGGCATAAGAAGCGCATTACTTCAAGAATATTCAGGTACATTGCATCTTGTCATGTACGTGTCCAGAAAACTAACGCCTACAGAAAGAGAATTATTCTGTCTTGGACAAAGAGCTATTAGCTCTAGTCTGGTCTATAACCAAGCTTCAACGTTTTTTTATTAGGAGCACACTTTATTGTAGAGACGGACCAGCGTGCTCTTACTGCTGTGAACAACAGAGATGTGAAGTCATCGAGATCAACCAGATACGCAGTTGCTCTGCAACCTTACAGTTTTACGATCCGAGCAATACCGGGGACACAAAATGTTCTAGCAGGCATCCTTTCGCGGTGTCCTTATGAGTCAAGCGAGATTCTACGCCCTACGAAGAGTGACGCTTTTGCACGAACATTTCCTTAATTCTGACTCACTGCTAAAGGAACTTTACGTCGTTCAGCGACACTGCCTCATGTTAGTTAATAGTGGTTTTACATTTACTTACATTGCATTTTGTTTATTTCAGTTGAGTTCACTTTCATATTTATTCTGTCACTAGTAGTATTTTGTTTAGTATATTTAGATTGATATTATGTGTAGATGATAATTTGATTTACCTCTCCGCGGTTATGGTTATTCAAGTAAAAAAAAAAAAAAATTTTTTTTTCGCAGGGCTTGAGGTAAACTGTTACTTTCTTTTTGGTGGGACTTAACAGTTCTGAAGTAGACACAGGTCTAACTTCTGTTAAGAGAGTACGCATCAGCGCAAGTAATAAGAATGTATTTATAATTAATAATGTTTTAATTCGTTACGCACGACAGAGCACATATTTGGTGCGTATTGAGTTGTTGCAAAACACAGCATGACGCAGTGACAAGAGAGACGCGATGCCAGAGAATCCAGTCAGACGTTGTTCTGGTTTTGGGAGTTCCATATAATGGGTAAACGACTATAATTGTTTTGTACTGCCTTCCATGTGGAAGTTCTGGCAGTGAGGATTATTTGAAAGTAGGTCTCTCTTGAATAATATGTATAATTATGTTTCGCCAGTTTCATCTAGCCAGGGCTTCGACTAGGATTGTTAACCCGTCGCTAGTGAGAGCTAGACTGGCTCTAGACTGAATTGAAGTTAATTCTATAATATATGATCTGGCAGTCTTTTTTGGATTACTTTTGAGTAAAGGAGACGAATAATGAATATAAGGGAATATAAAGAATCTACTCGCCGTCCGACGGACTACGGCAGTTTTTTTTTTTTTTTTGGAGGTCAATCAAATTGACTAGTTACGATTATAAATGATGAACTTTTATTTGTCGTGCCTTTGTGATAATCACCTGTATGCGTCCACAAATAAATGTCTCGTCCTGATCAACAACTTTGAATCCTGTACATATTATTTCCAGTTGGTCGAACTTTATGACCACTTTAGAGCGATGCTCGTTGAGTGACTTTTGGTCTGTCCATTTGACCTACAATTTGTCGGCCCCCTATAAGCCCGACCCAAGCTGACCGTATTTGATTAATCAGCGAACTTATTAACATTCATGCTAGCCGTGCCACCATTACCCACGCACGAAGTAAAGATGATTAACGAAGAGAAAAAAGCACCATAACAAAGACACAGGACATAAAATGAAGGAGGTCACAGACAAATGTAACGATCGAAGATTTTACTTGTCACAAGGTGCATTCGCCTTTAACAGCCCCACGTACAACCACCCTGTCTTTTCTTTCCGTTCAACATCTTTCTTGGGTTTTTCTTATTTCTGTCATGTCTGTTTCCGATCTCCCTTTTCTATGTCTTATATCTCCCTGTGCCTCGCTTATCCTGATACGGGACTGTCTTGTAATGATATCAACATGATTGGTCATCGACGAATCATACAGATAATATTTTGGCCTACCACTTCACTCTATGATAAAAAAGTAAAAAAATAAAAAGATGGTGGTGGACTAGAGGACAAAAGAACAGAAAAAAAGGAACATCAGTTCACGAAAAGCAGTGCCAAATATCTAGTATTAGAAACGTGACATTGTGCAGTATCAAGCATTTATCAAAGCATTCCACGATTAACAAAAAATTGGTATATTACTTTATGTCAGTGTTTCTCAAAGTTAGAGTAATCGCGAACCCCTTACGAGAAATTAGTCTTAGCGGTGTACCCCAAATTAGAGCATGGAACGTCCAGTAAAGCTATCCAGGGCTAAGTTAAATTGTGCTTAGTTTTGAAGTATATATATATATATATCTTCTTAATCATTCCTCTTCTATCTTTGGGTGTAGAGGTTTAGAGGAAGCTATGCCTCTCTGTGTCTTATGTAATCAACTTTTTAGACACAAAGGTGATTTACCTGTTGTGTCTTTGTGGGAACGTACCCTCCATGTGTTGCATCAACTTGCAACCTTCTGGTTCTTGAGTCGTGCTTTTTAACTGCAAATAATGCATTGTTACTTACGGAATTGTGGGCTGCTTTGAACTCTGTAAATAGAGCTGCCATAGTTATCCTAATAGGATCGTGTCATCTAAACAAATCGACTGATTATTATGAGCTTTTGAGATTTCACTTACAGACAGTATGAGCTTGAACATGCATGAATTAATCTGTGAGACAACCATGTGACTACTGGCACGATCAATCAGATAACTGCAGGGATATGCTGTAAAACTGTATTATTTTCGCGCGGGGTGACGGAGTCAGCGCTCCAAGCAGAGCAAATCCTGGCAGCCCCGGCGATTTTACTTTCTAGACGAGAACCACTGGTCACCTACCGACAAGAAGTTCTTCAAGTCGGGAAGTACAGGCCGAAAGCGACACCAGTTTAATAACCGCCGACCCACGGCTCATAGAGTGAGAAGTGCTTCATTTGAGACCGGGGCTGCGCTTTACGAACAAAAGAGCAAAACTGAAACGAAATCACTGCCTTGATGCATAAACTAAGAGGGCCCGTTGCCAGACATACCACGCGCAGCCGACCGAAACCGCGTCCGCAAGTTCACGCCAGTTGGAAAACGAAAATGAAAAACACTTTCCAGATTGTTTCTTCTTCTTTTGCCTCATCTCTCCCAACGAAGCATGATCTTTAGTCGTTCTTATAGAGTCTGCACTATCTCATGGGTTCCTTACGGAGCATGGATTCAACATTGCAGCATTGTCTTCAGAAAACCTTTCTGATGCATATGCATGAAAAACATTCTGGCAGAACAACAGATGTATATAAGATGGAATAAGCGCCCGCCGCCCCCCCCACCCCCCCCCCCTCTCAAAAAAAAAAAAAAGTTTATAAAATAAAATAATAAAAATTCTACCGCGATCACCGTGAACGCGTACGACGCCTCGGGAAACGGTACATTATTGCGGAATTACAGTCATCTTGTTATCAACGCCTATCCGTACCATTGTGAGAGTGGTACCGACAGTTGTCAATAGCGTTTTTATTCACCTATAAAGATAATCGGTCATTGTATGCTTCGTCACGACCTGAAAGTCTTCATCAGATCGCAGAAGTAGGCTGACTGGAGAGCAGGTTGACACCCGGCACTCGGGCTACGTTAATCAGTGGTGTAAGCTAGCGGGGGTAGTGAGGAGTGGTGCGTTTGAGAAAGTTTCTATTCTCCTCCATCGCCTGTCTCCGTATAGCTCATAACAAGGTAGTGTGGAGTCATTATTGTTGTAGGTGTTAGAGACTTGCATGGCTTAATATTGAGGAAATCAAATGACTACTGGCAGGATCAACCAGATAGCTACCGGGACAGACGTGTGTCGAGAGAGGGGGTCGGAGTGATTAAGAGGTATGGCGTCCGCTTCGAATTCTAGAGGTACCAGGTTCGATTTTCAGTTGCGAGAATTTAATTTATGGCATTTATTTTTTCAGAACGAATGATCCAAATGATGTCATCCTCGCCCCTGGTCTCATCAAAGATGCCAATGCGCAAAGGAAACTTATTTCACACGTTAGAACAAGGCAATCAACTTTTTTGGGGCATGTTATGAGAAGAGGAAAGCTGGAATACATCGTAACAACAGGTAAGACTGAAGGAAAAAGATATAGGGGAAGACAGAGAGAAAATATTGGACAGTTTGACATCGTGGCATGGAAAGAAGTCAACAACAGAATTGATAAATTGTACTGGAAACAGGAAGTTGTGGAGATACATGATCTCCTACGCCCCTAGGCATGGTACTTGAAGAAGAAGAAGAGAATACACTAAAAGATCAAATCGTATAAAATATTTCAATACATTCTATTTTACAGAATAAATGTGAAAGACCGCGTATTATAAATCAATAACATCGACATATCGATCACAAATTTATAATTTTAGCGTGAAAGAAATGATGATGAAATAGTGATTTTCTCATCATCAGCTGCCATCACCACATCTAAGTTCGCTGTAATGGATCACCAAAGCCTTCTGTCTTGATGGTGCACTCTGACAGACTCTTTCTTGTCCATCTCTTAATATTATTTTCCCATTTATAGCGCTGTCTTCCTCCTACACGTTTGTCGTCAACTTTTCCTTGTAACCAGGTCTTCAGTGTCCGGTGTTATGTCATTTTACACGGCCAAAATATTTTAACTGTCTAATTTTGATCTCCTTCATTATTTCTCTTTTCATACCTAAGCTTTATAGGACCCCTTTATTTCTTTGTTTTTCTTTCGATGAGACGCGCCCTATTCTTCTATAAGTCGCATCTCAAATGCTTCAATTCTTTCTTCTAATTGCTTGTTCATTAGTGATTTGCAGTCTGTAAAAATTTGCATACCGTTTAGATTCATTTGGATACGATTAAGAAATTTAGAATATTATATAAACCTAGACAACAATACGGGTACTCGTGGACAATTGTGTCAAAGGAAGAATACGAAAGATTAGAAGAGCTTTCTTTGAATTGGGAAACAAATGGAGATCAAAAGAATTTACCTCAAATGTCAAGTCAATCTTATTGTATGGATCTGAAACAAGAGACAAGAAGTTATAGACTTTCATAAATGGGTGCTTAAAGAAGGTCTAACATGGTATGATGGGATCACCAACGTGGAGCTAATGACAAGATCCAGACAAGTATCACTGAAACAAGAGATACGTAGAAAACTCGGGCGAAGCTTTGGACACGCACTGAGAATATATGTTGATAGAATCATCAGGCAGTCCTTGTTCTAGAAATCTGATGGTAACAGACGTAGATGCAGACCAAAGAATACGTGAAGAAAAGAACTGGATACAGAAATACATAATGATGAAGAGATGGAAAGGCGTTGAGCTGATAACACGCGGCAAGACTACCTTGCATGTGTTTGTTTAAGGTCTACGCTCCTTGGACCTATAGGTTAATGATTGGTTGATTGTGTGGTGAAGTGGGATGTTATAAATATTTATAGGGGACTTAGTGTACTGACTGAGATCAGCTGTGAAGGTATATATATCTAATAAGAGTAGTGTATTATATATAACCTTACTTGCTACCACATATCTATATATCTCAGTCAGAATTATTCTGGAATAGTGTGATGACTACGTTATGTGTCTAGGGTATGTGTATGATGAAGTGTAAGTTACAACAACAGACAGATAAACAATTTAATTTAATCCACTACACTTGACAACACTGTGACACTCACATACATATAACACTCTATGAGAATATCTTAAAGGAGGCACTGATAACGTTTCAAATAACAATATGTATTAATTGCTATCATAAAGGCATATGTGTCCTGATTCAATTACAAAGTAACCAGGAATCACAATCAATTTTAATTACAAGTATATGTACAGACTTTATCAATATGAATATCGTAGTGACATTTATTATTAAAAATATCCTATGTGTGTCAGTTGTGTAGTAGTAATATGAGGTAATACTGGTTTTGTTTTGTTCAAGCTCTGTTGGTATTTGTCATCATGACTTCAATAGTTTGTCTTTAGGGACTAGTATTGGAGATGTTCACAGTTCCTGATTTTAAGACAAGTAAATTCCCCTCTTAATGTTAATTTTACAAAGTCAGTTCAAGATGAGGGGACATAATGTTGAGCTCAGCTGGCCAAATCTGCTTATCTTGAGTGATGGTGGCAGGAAAGGACTCCTCTGCTCGAATTCTCCTCTGGGCTCTGGAGACACCTCACTGATAGCTAAATGGACCAAGGAGTATGCTGTCCGACTCTGGATTCAGCAAAGCTCTGACCAGGTGCAGCTCAATACCATCAAGACCACTGTCCCTGAAATCAAGAAGGATGTACCTTCTACTTCATAACTAACTTATACTCTCTTTTACACTGATCACAATACAGCACAAACATTGAGTTCAGAGCGTTAGGCCAACTGTCAGCTTCAATCTGAAGTACTTTATACCAGCATTAACCTCCTTAATGGTTACTACGCCTCTGCAATTCCAGCATTATTTCTTTCTAGTCAATCATCTAGGTGTCAGTGTACTATTTGGCCATTCCATGCCGTTTTACTTCCCTCCGACACCCTCTGTTCAGGCTGGAGCATTATAGGCTTTATCTCTTGTTTGCCACTGAACTACACATATATATACAGGCATAAATTAACAATTTACATTCAATTTTCATTAAAAGATACTGAATGGTTCAAGCTTACCACAATTTCATGGAAATAAACACAGATACGTTGATTAGCAATGAATTCTGGCACAATTACTGGCACAAATTTCCATCTGCTTATGTTCCAGGCTTTTATTTTAGCAAAATTGTGAGCTGGCTTCAACGCACTGTTGCTTTATCAAGCTTATTTAAACAAGTGGTTTCGAACTAACGCTCCCAAGTGTGTATATCAGTGAGACTGGCCAAAGAGCCACGTTTCGACAAGTGTTTGAAAAAATGTTACCTTTCCCCGTTTCCCCTAACAACGAAAGATAGTATTTATAGTCCGACCAATCGTGGTTAGGCTTTCATTTGTTGCGCTCCAATCAATTTGGAGTTTACATGGTAGGCTATTTCTGTAACGTAAATTTTTTCAAACACGTTATAAAAAAAATTTTATGAGCAGAAATGATTTCATGCTGTCAGGCATCCTCACTATTTTATTTTGGGTATAATTTATTAATTCCTGGACTATTTGCGTAACGTTTTACATATTATTTGTCAGCAAGCCCTAAGGAACCCAAATATATCAATTTGAAAGAGCTACGTGGCTGCGTTCAAAATATGTATTTTCTACCTCCTGTTTCGAAGATGTGCTGTCTGGGTACTGTTATGTTTTCAACCGTAAACCCATCTAATGTTGTCTTTCCTAATAAGAGTTTTTTATGATTTATAAACCTAACTCTGGGAAAGGGTAGTGTATTTTATCACTGTCCGTCTGAAAAAAAATTAGTGCATGTAGACTTACACGCGTGATGGCGGCATTTGTGTATCGCGCGACGCGTGTTGCATGCGTTCCAGATTTTCAGCCCTCCCCTCTCTCTTTATCCTTTTGACCATCTGTTCGTTCGTTTTGGTAACGCAGTGTAGAAAAAGACATGAATGGAATTTAAAATTTAGGTCAACTTGCATATTTCAAGGTTTTTCTTAGAAAGGCAGCACATTTTATTGTGTGTTTGGGAAACGCGTGTATGTTGCAGAAGGCTTATATTTAACGTGGAAACGTTACAATTGCAGACGAAGCATAAAACAAAGGGGATTTCGAGTACAGTCATTGTGACAGCACTGTTCTTTACCATTCTTCTTCCTTTATTTATTATATGTATTTATTAGGCTTTATATTTACTTGATAATTTATATATGTGGATTAGAATATTCCACGACACCTCCCCTCTTAAAACAGACATTATATGTCAGTCCTTTATTCTATATACACATAGAGAAATTCATTATTATTTCTGGGGTTTACGGTGATTCTCATCACACGGATGGCGGCTTAAAAAAATCCGCTCCCAAATTGGTTTTTCCAGATATATACTCAATGCTAAAATTATATGGAGCCAGAAGCAAAGACCATCGGAGTAACCTAGAGTTCTCATGCTTAGCCTGTGCTAGAAACGATAAAGGTTTGTGGTCAGTTTGCAACTTAAATGCCTTCCCATATAGATAAATATTGAATTTCTTTATCGCCCATATTACTGCAAGACATTCTTTTTCGCTAGTTGAGTAGTTGATTTCAGCTTTATTCAACTTTCTGCTAGCATATGCCACTGGGCTTAATTCCCCATCCAATGCATCTGATTTCTGTAGTAGAGTTGCACCTAACCCAATATTACTTGCATCCGTCCTTACAATGAATTCTTGACTTAAGTCAGGTAATTTCAAAATGGGTTTACTTGTGAGCTTTTCCTTCAATTCTTGGTAAGTCATTTCACATTGTGGTGTCCATGTAATGCGATCTGGATGTCCTTTACGTGTCAATTCCGTTAAAGGTGCACATATGGAATTAAAGTTTTTGATATACTTCTGGTAGAAACCACATAATGAGACAAAGGATCTCACGTCCTTCTTGGTTTGTGGTCTCGGGGCTTTCTGTAGTTTTTCTAAATTCTTTGGGTCAGGGGTCATGTTTCCCTGATAAACTGTGTGTCCCAAAAATTCCAATTCTTTACATCCAACGCAACATTTGGTTGGTCGGGCTGTTAAATTTGCCTCCCTAAGTCGAGTAAACAGCATGTTCAGAGAGTCAATGTGTTCCTCAAATGTTTCTGTTGCTATAAGGATATCATCCATAAAATTTGTTATACAGGGATTATTCAGAGGATCCAATAATTTTCTCATCATTCTAGAGAAGACACTAGGCGCATTCTTCAATCCAAATGACAATCTATTGAACTCATAGTGTCCTTCTGAGGTACTAAAAGCTAGGTATGGTCTAACCTCAGGCTTTACTGGAATCTGATAGTATCCTTTACTCAGATCCACTTTTGAGAAATATTTAGCTTTATTTAGTCTGGCAAACAGCTGATTTGTATCCGGCAATGGATCCACCTGTCCTTCTGTAATAGCATTCAGTCTCCTGTAATCTATACAGAGTCTATGTTCTCCAGAGGGCTTCCTTAAGAGTACAACACCGGAACTATACGAAGACTCACTGTGCGAAATAATTCCTTCCTTCAACAGATAGTCTATCTCTTCCTTCAAAGCTTTCTCCTTAGCAAACGGAATCGAATATGGTTTCATACAGACAGGTGTGGGGTCTATCAGTTTCATATCATATTCCAATAGGTTTGTATGTCCTGGTCGGTCTGTTAACACCTCTGCATGATTATTTAGAACCTGTTGCACTCTCTCTTTCTGAGTTTTCGTTAAATGTGTACTGATTTTCACCTGTGCTGCTGTCTCACAGGGGTGTAATGGATATTCAAATGATGAAAGTGGTTCCTTTTTCATCTCCATGGCGATGGACAAGGTCAACAAGTGTGTCTCTTCCTGATGTTCTCTTTCCAAATATTTCTTCAGGAGATTCACATGATAGATTTTTTTCTTTCCCCTTCTTATCTATCTTATAATTTGTCCTAGACACCTTCTCTAGAACTGTATATGGACCCTGCCATCCAATTTGTAACTTATTCTGACTCCCGGGCAAAAGAAGCAGTACTTTCTCTCCCACAGCCAAATTTCTGTCTTTCGCCTTCCTGTTATAATAGGCAGCATGTTTCTTCCTGGCTTGTTTCAAATTTTCATTGGCAAGTTTCCAGCCAGTTTTCAACCGAGTGGTCAGCTCATTCACATATTGGTATGAAGATGTAATGTTTTCCTCTGCCTTTTCATCAGTCCACGTTCTTAACAAAGCTACATATGGACCTTTAATGTGTGGACCTATTTGTCCATGCACCGGTATGGTCTCTTCCACTCGAAGCTTTATAGTGATGATTTTTCCTCCCAGAATTATCATTCACAAAACGACCGCTACCAATTTTTCTTTTGGGGCTTTCTCCCCTCTTAAAATTCTTGATGAGAGATTTCCTCTCTACATCCTCTTCCTCCAGTTTGTTTAAGTCCGATTGAGGGATTGTCGGCTTATCCTGGGGTAAGACATCTTTTTGCACTCTCCGCATAGTGGCCATTGTAAAACAGTTAAGTGAAGCTTGTCCGTGAAAAGGGGCTTCCCATTCCATTTGGTCCACTTTATCAAATTTATATCTCTTTTTATTATCAGGCCTAATTTTGCCCCGTGGCGTGTCCAGGTCCTGATCCATGTTCCCACTTGTGGGTGTTCCCTCATGTGCTATGCTACACCTTTCTACAAAATTTTCAATGTCCCATCTTGCTTTGGGCCAATAATAATTGTGAGCCACCTTTTGAATGATGGTACCTATCTTCTCATGGTCCCCATCTGGTTTCACATGTAGGCTCCTTATTAAGTCTGCCCTATATCTTTTTGGAAGTACCAGTTGTCCCTGACCTTTGGATCTAGCTCCAGTCTTCCTATACATCAACTTGTTTTTCATGTAAAAATCTCCCTTGCCTGGAGTTGTATGACAAGTTGACAATTTTCTGAAACAAGGCTTGAGTGTTTTATCCCCAGCCTGTGCCTTCCTCATCTCTTCTGGAGTGGTATCTAACATAATATCCTCCTCCTGTCTTGAGGTCGACCTGACCTGAAGGGTTGCCATATACACAGGTTTCCTTCTGCAACGGTCAGTGTCATGATTGTCCCTCTGACAATTCTTACACCACCTTTTTCCTTGGTTGAAAGATTTTCTTTCATTATATTTCCTTTCATCGAATTGTGGGAATTTATTTTTATTGTCATACCGTGGCCTATCAAATTGGTGCTTACCTTTATTTTGATCCCTAGGATCAAATTTATTAAAGTTCTGTGGTGCCCTAAAGTTATCCACCTGTTTCTTTTTATTACCTGTTACCTCTGCTTGAGCTGCTTGATACCTTTCAGCAACATTTAGCAACTCACCCAGCCTCTCTGCACCTTGTTCCATGAGAAACTTTCTCAGGTCTGGAGCCATGGACTCTCTTAATTGCTCTATAAGGACCATTTCCTTAAGATCTTGGGTTTTCCCCAGAGAAGTCCATTTCTCCAAGTATGTCTCTATTCGTGCAGAGAACTGGTGATAGGTTTCACCTGACAGTAGTTTAGCATTCCTAAATTTTTTCCTATAAAATTCTGCATTCTTTTCATACCTTAACAAAAGAGCCTGCTTTAGCATGTCATAATTTTCCTGATCACCTCTGCTCATTTTTGCAAAAACTTCATAAGCTGCCCCACGAAGTCCCTGAGATAACTTTAAGCTCCACCTTTCTCTCTCTAACCCATACGTGGTAGCTAATAGTTCATACCTATTTAGGTAGCTCTCAATATCATCGTCTTTCTCAACAAAATGATCTAAATGAAAATTCATAGCTGAGGTTGAGGCTCCTTGAGTAACCGTAGCATCAGAGGCAAAGGGACTGGCACCATTTTCAGGAGCATGGCCTTGAAACTCAAACTCCCTTAGTCGTAACTCATGTTCCCTTTGTAATCTTTTATCTTCTGCTTCCCTTTCTGCAGCTAATCTCCTCTCTTCCCTTTCTGCAGCTAATTTCTTCTCTTCCCTTTCTGCAGCTAATTTCTTCTCTTCCCTTTCTGCAGCTAATTTCTTCTCTTCCCTTTCTGCAGCTAATTTCTTCTCTTCCCTTTCTGCAGCTAATCTTTAGTCTTCTCTTTCTGCCTCCAATTTCTTAGCCTCAGCCTCAATCTGCAACCTCTTAGTCTCAGCCTCAGCTTCAAACTGTAACTTCTTAATTTCCTTGTCAGCCTCTAACTTTCTTTCGGCTTCAAACCTTCTTTCTTCACGTTCAATAAATTTGTCACATTCCGTCGTGACATAGGCAACCATAACTTGCCCATCTAATCCTAACTCTTTTGCAGTCTGAACCGCAGCAGATCGAAATTTGGCCAGGTCCGCCATTGTCTATTATGTAAATTTATACAATGTCTAACCAACAATTCAATCTCTAATGGACAACACAGGCACCGTGAGCTCAACCTTATTTAATTCCACCCAAGGATACCTTTTAATTCTTATATTCCCTGAAGTGAATTACCCCCAATATTTTTAATAGGGAAAGATTCAAAATCCCAAGAGCGAGACCCCAATATATGTGGTGAAGTGGGATGTTATAAATATTTATAGGGGACTTAGTGTACTGACTGAGATCAGCTGTGAAGGTATATATATCTAATAAGAGTAGTGTATTATATATAACCTTACTTGCTACCACATATCTATATATCTCAGTCAGAATTATTCTGGAATAGTGTGATGACTACGTTATGTGTCTAGGGTATGTGTATGATGAAGTGTAAGTTACAACAACAGACAGATAAACAATTTAATTTAATCCACTACACTTGACAACACTGTGACACTCACATACATATAACACTCTATGAGAATATCTTAAAGGAGGCACTGATAACTTTTCAAATAACAATATGTATTAATTGCTATCATAAAGGCATATGTGTCCTGATTCAATTACAAAGTAACCAGGAATCACAATCAATTTTAATTACAAGTATATGTACAGACTTTATCAATATGAATATCGTAGTGACATATATTATTAAAAATATCCTATGTGTGTCAGTTGTGTAGTAGTAATATGAGGTAATACTGGTTTTGTTTTGTTCAAGCTCTGTTGGTATTTGTCATCATGACTTCAATAGTTTGTCTTTAGGGACTAGTATTGGAGATGTTCACAGTTCCTGATTTTAAGACAAGTAAATTCCCCTCTTAATGTTAATTTTACAAAGTCAGTTCAAGATGAGGGGACATAATGTTGAGCTCAGCTGGCCAAATCTGCTTATCTTGAGTGATGGTGGCAGGAAAGGACTCCTCTGCTCGAATTCTCCTCTGGGCTCTGGAGACACCTCACTGATAGCTAAAAGGACCAAGGAGTATGCTGTCCGACACTGGATTCAGCAAAGCTCTGACCAGGTGCTGCTCAGTACCATCAAGACCACTGTCCCTGAAATCAAGAAGGATGTACCTTCTACTTCATAACTAACTTATACTCTCTTTTACACTGATCACAATACAGCACAAACATTGAGTTCAGAGCGTTAGGCCAACTGTCAGCTTCAATCTGAAGTACTTTATACCAGCATTAACCTCCTTAATGGTTACTACGCCTCTGCAATTCCAGCATTATTTCTTTCTAGTCAATCATCTAGGTGTCAGTGTACTATTTGGCCATTCCATGCCGTTTTACTTCCCTCCGACACCCTCTGTTCAGGCTGGAGCATTATAGGCTTTATCTCTTGTTTGCCACTGAACTACACATATATATACAGGCATAAATTAACAATTTACATTCAATTTTCATTAAAAGATACTGAATGGTTCAAGCTTACCACAATTTCATGGAAATAAACACAGATACGTTGATTAGCAATGAATTCTGGCACAATTACTGGCACAAATTTCCATCTGCTTATGTTCCAGGCTTTTATTTTAGCAAAATTGTGAGCTGGCTTCAACGCACTGTTGCTTTATCAAGCTTATTTAAACAAGTGGTTTCGAACTAACGCTCCCAAGTGTGTATATCAGTGAGACTGGCCAATGAGCCACGTTTCGACAAGTGTTTGAAAAAATGTTACCTTTTCCCGTTTCCCCTAACAACGAAAGATAGTATTTATAGTCCGACCAATCGTGGTTAGGCTTTCATTTGTTGCGCTCCAATCAATGTGGAGTTTACATGGTAGGCTATTTCTGTAACGTAAATTTTTTCAAACACGTTATAAAAAAATTTTATGAGCAGAAATGATTTCATGCTGTCAGGCATCCTCACTATTTTATTTTGGGTATAATTTATTAATTCCTGGACTATTTGCGTAACGTTTTACATATTATTTGTCAGCAAGCCCTAAGGAACCCAAATATATCAATTTGAAAGAGCTACGTGGCTGCGTTCAAAATATGTATTTTCTACCTCCTGTTTCGAAGATGTGCTGTCTGGGTACTGTTATGTTTTCAACCGTAAACCCATCTAATGTTGTCTTTCCTAATAAGAGTTTTTTATGATTTATAAACCTAACCCTGGGAAAGGGTAGTGTATTTTATCACTGTCCGTCTGAAAAAAAATTAGTGCATGTAGACTTACACGCGTGATGGCGGCATTTGTGTATCGCGCGACGCGTGTTGCATGCGTTCCTGATTTTCAGCCCTCCCCTCTCTCTTTATCCTTTTGACCATCTGTTCGTTCGTTTTGGTAACGCAGTGTAGAAAAAGACATGAATGGAATTTAAAATTTAGGTCAACTTGCATATTTCAAGGTTTTTCTTAGAAAGGCAGCACATTTTATTGTGTGTTTGGGAAACGCGTGTATGTTGCAGAAGGCTTATATTTAACGTGGAAACGTTACAATTGCAGACGAAGCATAAAACAAAGGGGATTTCGAGTACAGTCATTGTGACAGCACTGTTCTTTACCATTCTTCTTCCTTTATTTATTATATGTATTTATTAGGCTTTATATTTACTTGATAATTTATATATGTGGATTAGACTATTCCACGACAGATTGAGTAAAAGAGATGATGTCAAATTTATTATTATAATTTGACCTACATTTAAAATCTGATGCTTTTGTGCAATTTGCTCACTAAAAAAGTGTAATATTGCTTACAGCATTGCTAATGCCCCTTTAACATTCCGTCGTGTTCTGTTTCAATTGTTAATATTCAAAAGTGACCTGTGACGAATCAAACAAAGGGTTAACCTGTTCGTCTATTATTCTCGGTACCAGTAAGGACACATGTTTCGTGCCTGGTTTGCCGTCCGCGGAGTAATTTCATTACCTCTCATTCACATCAGGGTGATAACAGCTGATTTATTTGAGAGTGGATTTGGTTTTATAAACGTATGTGTTTAGTACTGTTATACTTTTTATCTATTTCCAAGATTTCATTTGAAGTACTTACATTGTTTACATTTAATATGTTTGTGATTTAATATTTTAAAATTAATATGAATATATTTAATTAATTCTGTGTTTTAATTAAAAAATCATCATCATAAATTTACTGTCTTTTCATTACGGAACAAAGGGGCATCATCACGGCTGGTCCAGCTAGAAGGTTGCACCAAGCAGCCACATTCTGTAGCAACTGGTTTCTGTGGCAACGGTGGTTTTATATGATGAGGTTAACCTCATATTAGCATAACCTCATATTAGCATAACCTCATATTAGCATAACCTCATATTAGCATAACCTCATATTAGCCATCTTGTACGATATACCTAAAGGGTAGTGACCCCCGGGAGTTATAAGCGGCATTGGATTAATATGATTATTTATAACTAGTGTAAAAGCCCGTCATAAGACGGGAATTACATTCAAAAGCACCAAATCCTAACGGCAATTTTACTTATTCAAAAGTATTTAAAAAACTACTGTGCATCACCACAGTACACGAACTACGTAGCAGCAGCGAGGATCCCAATGTGTGTATACGGGATCTCACATTCTATAAATATATGTTTGTGAACACCGTCCTTTGCGCATTGTTCTTTGGTAAGGGAAACAATACAATTGTGGTAAAGTGGGATATTAAAAATATTTATAGGGGACTTAGTGTACTGGCTGAGATCAGCTGTGAAGGTATCTGTATCTAATAAGTGTGGAGTATTACAGATAACCTTACTTTGCTACCACATTTAGACCTCAGTCAGAATTATTCTGGAATATTGTGATGACTACGTTGAATGTCTAGGGTTATGAAAGTGATGAAGTGTATGTTCACAACAACCAACAGACAGATAAACAATTTAGTTTAATCCACAACTCTTTACAACTCTGTGACACTCACACACATAGAACACTCTATAAGACTATCTTAATAAGTCAAGTTTTAACTTTAAAAATATGTATTAATTCCTTTCAATAATAGATATCCTGATTCAACTACAAAGTGAACCAGGAATCACAATCAAATGTAATTATAGTTGTATGTACACAATTTATAGATATGATCTTTGTATTGACATATATTATTATTATTATCATATGTGTGTAAGTTGTGATGTAGTACTATGAGGTAATACTGGATTTTTCAAGCTAGGTGGTTGTTTATCATCATGACTTCAGGTGTCTGTTTCTGGTGGAAATAGTATTGGAAAAGTTCACAGTTCCTGTCATTGGAAACAATTACTTGTCCCTCTTTATTTAATATACTGTCAATTTTAGAGGGAGGGGGGGGGGGTACATAAGATTGAGCTGCTCTGGCCAACGAATCTTATCTTCTGTGAGGGCGGCAGGAAACAGTCTCCTCTGCTCGCTTGCTTCACCGTATTCTTGAGAAACACACTGGTCGCTATCTTGACCAAGGAGTATGCTATCAGCCTCTGGATTCAGCAAAACTCAGACCAGGTGCTGCTTTAATAGTTTAGTAACACGGTCCCTGAAACAAGAAGTTTGTACCTCCCTTCAGAACTAATTTATAATCTATTTCCACACTGAAACACAATACATAACAAACACCGAGTTCAGCGCTGTAGTCCAACTGCTACCTTCATCTGAAACACTTTACACCAGTATTCCTCTCCTTAATGGTTACAACGCCTCTGCAATTCCAGCATTATTTCCTTCTATTCAATAAGATAGGTGTCATCGTACTATTTGGCAATCCCATGCAGTTTCACTCCTCTGCGACATGTTTTGTTCATGTTGGAGCAATACCTAGGTTTTGCCTTTTGTTTATTACTGAACCACACACATACAGACATACATTATCAATTCACATTCAATTTTCATCAAAAAGATATCAAATGTCTAGCTTACCACAATTCATGGAAATAATAAACAAATACGTTGACTGGCGATGAATATGGCACAATTCCGATCTGCCTCTGTCCCAGGCTTTTATTTAGAAAAATATGAGCTGGATCTCAACGCACTTGCTGTTCAATAAGTTTATTTTCAAAATGTGGCCCTGAACTGACGCTCCTAATTGACTATATCAAATGGTCTAACCAATCGGACCATGTTTACAAAAGCATTTGAAAAAAAATGTACTCTTTCTATCGTTTCTATTAACAACCAAAAATAGTATTTGCAATCGACTAATCATGTTTAGCCTTACATATTATTCCCGCCAATCAAATCGGATTTAACGTGGTGGCCTCATTTTTTTCTAAAACACTGTTCAAACACGCCATTATGAGCAAAAATGATCCTGTGTTGTCTGACAGCACCACTCCAGTATTATGGCTATAATTTGTTAATTATTAAACTAATTGCTTAACACCTAACATATTCTTTGTCAGCAAGTCCTAAGGCACCCAAATATATAAGTTTTAAGGGAGCTAAGTGGCTGCGTTCAAAATATGTATTTTCTTCTAGGATAGTCGTGCTGTTACCACCTCCTCACTTCCATACTATGGGGTGTCTTCTGTACTGTCAGACTAATGTCAGGATTTCAGACGTAAAACAGTAGAATGTCATGTTTCCTAATAAGCATTAAACATGTTTTCAAAACCTAACTCTCGTATTGGTAGTGTTTTTTGTCACTGTCTATTTGAAAAAAAGTTAGTGCTTCATGCCTTTCGCTTGGGGGTGGCATTATTTTATATCGCGCGACTGCGTGTTAGTGTTGCATGCGTTCCTCAGTACCTCTCTCTCTCTCTCTCTCTATCCTAAGTCCATCTGTCTTTTCGTTTATGTTAACGTAGTGTATATAATTCATTAATGCTAGTATTTGTGTATCTAGGTCATTAAGCAGCTTGCGTATCTCAAGGTTTTCTAAGAAACACAGTACTAGTTGTCTTTTAGAAACGCGTGTAGTTTTATGCAGACGGAGCAGAAAAAGGGGTTTTCTGGTTCAGCCATTATGGCAATCTACAACGTAGGTGTACGCTATTGGAAAGCACGGGTCTTTAACCATTCTTCTTTCCCTCTATTGAAATACATCGTTATGCTTTAAATTTACTTTTTAATTTATATATGTGGATTTAGAATGTTTCACGACAAATTCTCCCCACTTAAAACAGACGTTATATGTCAGTCTATAATTCTATATACACATAGAGAAATTTATTATTATTCCTGGGGCTTACGGTGATTTTCATCACACGGATGGCGGCTTAAAAAATCCGCTCCCAGATTAGTTTTTCCAGAAATATACTCTATGCAGAATTAAAATGGCTGCAAAAGTAAGGACCATCTGAGTAACCTTGAATTTTCATGTCTAGCCTGCGCTAGAAACGACAAGGGTTTGTGATCCGTTTGCAACTTGAATGCCTTCCCATACAGATAAATATTGAATTTCTTGATAGCCCATATTACAGCAAGACATTCTTTTTCGCTAGTTGAGTAATTGGTTTCAGCTTTATTCAGCTTTCTGCTAGCGTATGCCACTGGGGTTAATTCCCAATCTAGTGCATCTGATTTCTGTAACAGGGTCGCACCTAACCCAATATTACTGGCATCCGTTCTTACAACGAATTCTTGACTTAAGTCAGGTAATTTCAAAATAGGTTTGCTTGTGAGCTTTTCTTTCAATTCCTGGTATGTCAATTCACATTGTGCTGTCCATGTAATTCGATCTGGATTTCCTTTGCGTGTCAAGTCAGTTAACGGTGCACATATGGAATTAAAGTTCTTGATATACTTTTGGTAGAAACCACATAATGAGACAAAGGATCTCACGTCTTTCTTGGTTTGTGGCCTCGGGGATTTCTTTAGTTTCTCTAAATTCTTGGGGTCAGGGGTCATGTTTCCCTGATGAACTGTGTGTCCCAAGAATTCTAATTCTTTACATCCAACGCAACATTTAGTTGGTCGGGCTGTTAAATTCGCTTCTCTAAGTCGATTAAACAGCATGTTCAGAGAGTCAATGTGTTCCTCAAATGTTTCTGTTGCTATAAGGATATCATCCATGAAATTTGTGATGCAGGGGTTATTCAGAGGATCCAACAATTTTCTCATCATTCTAGAGAAGACACTAGGCGCATTCTTCAATCCAAATGGTAATCTGTTAAACTCATAGTGTCCCTCTGAGGTACTAAAAGCTAGGTATGGTCTAACCTCAGGCTTTACTGGAATCTGATAGTATCCTTTACTCAGATCCACTTTTGAGAAATATGTAGCTTTATTTAGCCTGGCAAACAACTGATTTGTATCCGGCAATGGATCCACCTGTCCTTCTGTGATAGCATTCAGTCTCCTGTAATCTATACAGAGTCTATGTTCTCCAGAGGGTTTCCTTAAGAGCACCACACTGGAACTATACGAAGATTCACTGTGTGAAATTATTCCCTCCTTCAACAAATAGTCTATCTCTTCCTTCAAGGCTTTCTCCTTAGCAAAAGGAATCGAATAGGGTTTCATACAGACAGGTGTGGGGTCTATCAGTTTCATATCATATTCCAATAAGTTCGTATGCCCCGGTCGGTCCGTTAACACCTCTGTATGATCATCTAGAACCTGTTGCACTCTCTCCTTCTGATTTTTCGTTAAATGTATACTAATTTTCACCTGTGCCGCCGTCTCACAGGGATGTAATGGATATTCAAATGATGAAAGTGGTTCCATTTTCATCTCCATAGCAATGGACAAGGTCAACAAGTGTGTCTCTTCCTGATTTTTTCTTTCCAAATATTTCTTCAGGAGATTCACATGTTAGATTTTTTCTTTCCCCTTCTTATCTATCTTATAATTTGTTCTAGACACCTTCTCTAGAACTGTATATGGACCTTGCCATCCAATTTGTAATTTATTCTCACTACCGGGTAGAAGAAGCAGTACCTTCTCTCCCACAGCCAAATCTCTGCCTTTAGCTTTCCTGTTGTAATAGGCAGCATGTTTTTTTCCTGGCTTGTCTCAAATTTTCATTGGCAAGTTTCCAGCCAGTTTTTAAACGAGTGGTCAGCTCATTCACATATTGGTATGAGGATGTAATATTTTCCTCTGCCTTGTCATCAGTCCACGTTCTTAACAGAGCTTCCAGTGGACCTTTTACTGGTCTTCCAAATAATAATGTTGCAGTGGCCATACCGGTTGAACTATGGGGTACCTCCCGATAAGCAAAGAGGGCGGCGTGAAGGTACTGATCCCATGTATCTGGTTTTTCGTGTGCCAACTTTCTCAGGATCGACATCAACGTGCCATTAAATCTTTCCACTTGGCCATTTCCTTGGGGATGGTACACACTACAATGGAAGTGTTTGGCCTGGAAGATCATGAAAACTTCTTCTGTTAGTTTCCCCCTGAACTGAGAGCCATTATCAGTCAAGATTTGATTGGGAAAGCCTAACCTTGTGAAAATTGTGAGTAATGCCTCTGCCACATGTTTAGAGTCAATGGATGACAGGGCTACCGCCTCTCCCCACATAGAACAAGTGTCCACCAGAGTCAGAATGTAGCTGTTCCTTCTCTTGGTTCGAGTGAGAGGTCCCACAATGTCCACGGCAACTCTCTCAAAGGGTGTTCCCACTATGGGCATTTCCCCCAGAGTTGCTGGTGCAGTCCAATGCTTAGGTGCTACTCGTTGGCACTCTGGACAGGATTTTCCATATCGTTTGATATCTTCAGTTATCCCTGGCCAGAAATAGTGACAAGCTATACGCTGTCCTGTTGCGCTGATCCCCATATGACCACTGAAGGGAATCGCGTGCCCTAGTTCCAACACTTTAGTCCTATATGAAGTGGGAAGGACCAGCTGTCCGTGACCATTGGATTCAGATCCAGCCTTCCTATAAATCAGCTTGTTCTTCATATAAAATTCTCCCCTGCCTGGAGGTGTATGAGATTTGGGCAACTTCTTGAAACACGGCTTGAGTGTTTTGTCCTCCGCCTGTGCCTTCCTCATCTCATCTGGATGAGTATTTATTGGATTTTCCTCCTCCTTTATGGACTGTGATCTGGTCTGCACCGTTGCCAATATCACAGGTCTCGTGGGATTCCCCAAGAAGACATATCTACACCCCAATATCAGAGGGTAGATTGGCTCATTTATCACTGCTGCTTTTATGATTCCTTCCACATATCGCGTTTTCACATTTATCCGGGCGACGGGAAGTGTCATGGTAGCTACATCCTTGGTTGCAGTTTGAATCTCCACTGTTTCTGTGGTGTATTGATCTGCCTGCACCAGGTGAGAACTCACAACGGAATCATAATATAGACCTGTATCATATAAGCACCTTATGGTGACTCCATTACAGATGACATCTTCACACACTGGGGGGTGGTATGGTTCCTGTAGTTCCGCAGGTTTGACCTTTTTTCCCTTCTTTCCAGATGTCATAGCAGCACAATGAGGAGGTTTCCTTCTACAATGGTCAGTGTCATGATTGTTCATCTTACAATTTTTACACCACCTCCTTCCTTGGTTGAAAGATTTTCTTTCATCAAATTTCCTTTCATCGAATTGTGGGGTTTTATTTTTATTGTCATACCGTGGCTTATCAAACTGGTGCTTACCTTTGTTCTGATCTCTAGGATCAAATTTATTAAAGTTCTGTGGTGCCTTAAAATTATCTACCTGTTTCTTTTTATTACCTGATACCTCTGCCTGAGCTGCTTGATATCTTTCAGCAACATTTAGTAACTCACCCAGCCTCTCTGCACCTTGTTCCATGAAAAACTTTCTCAGGTCTGGAGCCATGGACTCTCTTAGTTGTTCTATAAGGATCATTTCCTTAAGATCTTGGGTTTTCCCCAGAGAAGTCCATTTCTCCAAGTATGTCTCTAACCGTGCAGAGAACTGGTGATAGGTTTCACCTTACAGTAGTTTAACATTCCTAATTTTTTTTCTATAAAATTCACCATTCTTTTCATATCTTAACAAAAGAACCTGCTTTAGCATGTCATAATTTTCTTGATCATCTCTGCTCATTTTGGCAAAAACATCATAAGCTGCACCACGAAGCCCTTGTGATAACTTTAAGCTCCACCTTTCTCTCTCTAACCCATACGTGATAGCTAATAGTTCATATCTATTTAGATAGCTCTCGATATCATCGTCTTTCTCAACAAAATGATCTAAATGAAAGTTCATAGCTGAGGTTGAAGCTCCCTGACTAGCAGCAGCATCGGAGGTAAAGGGACTGGCACCATTTTCAGGAGCATGGCCTTGAAATTCCAACTCCCTTAGTCGTAACTCGTGTTCCCTTTGTAATCTCTTATCTTCTGCTTCCCTCTCTGCAGCCTGTCTCCTTTCTTCTGCCTCCCTTTCTGCAGCTAATCGCTTGTCTTCCCTTTCAGCAGCCTGTCTCTTTTCTTCTAATTGGAGCCTTTTAATCTCCCGATCTGCCTCCAATGCTTTAGCCTCTTTGTCAGCCTCAATCTGCAACCTCTTAATTTCTTTTTCAACTTCTAACTTTCTTTCAGACTCTTTTTCTAATCTTTCAGATTCTAATTTTCTTTCTGCCTCTTTTTCTAATCTTCTTTCTTCCCGTTCAATATATTTGTCACATTCAGTAGTGACATAAGCAGTCTTAACTTGCCCGTCCATTCCTAACTCTTTAGCAGTCTGCACAGCAGCAGATCGAAATTTGGCCAGGTCCGCCATTTTCTAACAGGTAAATGTATAAAATATTTAACCAAACAATTTTATCTATGTCTAATTAACTAAGGACAACCACAAGCACTGAGAGCTCAACCTTATTTTTCCACCCAAGAATACCTTTTTAATTTTTATTATTTCCAGAAGTGAATTACTCCCAATATATATGCTAGGGAACCAACGGGCTGATCACCCGTTTGCCAGTCACTTTGATTACGGAAACAACAACAAACGGATTGATTTGTAGTTGCCCTAAAGACGCCATTAGGCGTGATGGGAACAATGGCAAGGAAAATCTATTCGCTGTTGCCCTTAAGACGCCACTAGGCGTAATGGCCACTGACTGCTTTGCCGGTCGTTGGCTATGGACGGAAGAAGAAGAAGAGATATATGCTAGGGGAAGGTTCAATATCCCGGGAGCGAGACCCCAATATATGTGGTAAAGTGGGATATTATAAATATTTATAGGGGACTTAGTGTACTGGCTGAGATCAGCTGTGAAGGTATCTGTATCTAATAAGTGTGGAGTATTACAGATAACCTTACTTTGCTACCACATTTAGACCTCAGTCAGAATTATTCTGGAATATTGTGATGACTACGTTGAATGTCTAGGGTTATGAAAGTGATGAAGTGTATGTTCACAACAACCAACAGACAGATAAACAATTTAGTTTAATCCACAACTCTTTACAACACTGTGACACTCACACAAATAGAACACTCTATAAGACTATCTTAATAAGTCAAGTTTTAACTTTAAAAATATGTATTAATTCCTTTCAATAATAGATATCCTGATTCAACTACAAAGTGAACCAGGAATCACAATCAAATGTAATTATAGTTGTATGTACACAATTTATAGATATGATCTTTGTATTGACAAATATTATTATTATTATCATATGTGTGTAAGTTGTGATGTAGTACTATGAGGTAATACTGGATTTTTCAAGCTAGGTGGTTGTTTATCATCATGACTTCAGGTGTCTGTTTCTGGTGGAAATAGTATTGGAAAAGTTCACAGTTCCTGTCATTGGAAACAATTACTTGTCCCTCTTTATTTAATATACTGTCAATTTTAGAGGGAGGGGGGGGTACATAAGATTGAGCTGCTCTGGCCAACGAATCTTATCTTCTGTGATGGCGCCAGGAAACAGTCTCCTCTGCTCGCTTGCTTCACCGTATTCTTGAGAAACACACTGGTCGCTATCTTGACCAAGGAGTATGCTATCAGGCTCTGGATTCAGCAAAACTCAGACCAGGTGCTGCTTTAATAGTTTAGTAACACGGTCCCTGAAACAAGAAGGTTGTACCTCCCTTCAGAACTAATTTATAATCGATTTCCACACTGAAACACAATACATAACAAACACCGAGTTCAGCGCTGTAGTCCAACTGCTACCTTCATCTGAAACACTTTACACCAGTATTCCTCTCCCTAATGGTTACAACACCTCTGCAATTCCAGCATTATTTCCTTCTATTCAATAAGATAGGTGTCATCGTACTATTTGGCAATCCCATGCAGTTTCACTCCTCTGCGACATGTTTTGTTCATGTTGGAGCAATATCTAGGTTTTGCCTTTTGTTTATTACTGAACCACACACATACAGACATACATTATCAATTCACATTCAATTTTCATCAAAAAGATATCAAATGTATAGCTTACCACAATTCATGGAAATAATAAACAAATACGTTGACTGGCGATGAATATAGCACAATTCAGATCTGCCTCTGTCCCAGGCTTTTATTTAGAAAAATATGAGCTGGATCTCAACGCACATGCTGTTCAATAAGTTTATTTTCAAAATGTGGCCCTGAACTGACGCTCCTAATTGACTATATCAAATGGTCTAACCAATCGGACCATGTTTACAAAAGCATTTGAAAAAAATGTACTCTTTCTATCGTTTCTACTAACAAGCAAAAATAGTATTTGCAATCGACTAATCATGTTTAGCCTTACATATTATTCCCGCCAATCAAATCGGATTTAACGTGGTGGCCTCATTTTTTTCTAAAACACTGTTCAAACACGCCATTATGAGCAAAAATGATCCTGTGTTGTCTGACAGCACCACTCCAGTATTATGGCTATAATTTGTTAATTATTAAACTAATTGCTTAACACCTAACATATTCTTTGTCAGCAAGTCCTAAGGCACCCAAATATATAAGTTTTAAGGGAGCTAAGTGGCTGCGTTCAAAATATGTATTTTCTTCTAGGATAGTCGTGCTGTTACCACCTCCTCACTTCCATACTATGGGGTGTCTTCTGTACTGTCAGACTAATGTCAGGATTTCAGACGTAAAACAGTAGAATGTCATGTTTCCTAATAAGCATTAAACATGTTTTCAAAACCTAACCCTCGTATTGGTAGTGTTTTTTGTCACTGTCTATTTGAAAAAAAAGTTAGTGCTTCATGCCTTTCGCTTGGGGGTGGCATTATTGTATATCGCGCGACTGCGTGTTAGTGTTGCATGCGTTCCTCAGTACCTCTCTCTCTCTCTATCCTAAGTCCATCTGTCTTTTCGTTTATGTTAACGTAGTGTATATAATTCATTAATGCTAGTATTTGTGTATCTAGGTCATTAAGCAGCTTGCGTATCTCAAGGTTTTCTAAGAAACACAGTACTAGTTGTCTTTTAGAAACGCGTGTAGTTTTATGCAGACGGAGCAGAAAAAGGGGTTTTCTGGTTCAGCCATTATGGCATTCTACAACGTAGGTGTACGCTATTGGAAAGCACGGGTCTTTAACCATTCTTCTTTCCCTCTATTGAAATACATCGTTAAGCTTTACATTTACTTTTTAATTTATATATGTGGATTTAGAATGTTTCACGACAACAATTAATGTCTAACTTTCAACCAAAGTTGCATCCCTTAGCGTTACTGACAGAAAAGGCAGGGATTATATATATATATATATATATATATATATATATATATATATATATATATATATATATATATATATATACATACATATATATATATATATATATATATATATATATATATATATATATATATATATATATATATATATATATATATATATATATATATATATATATATATATTCATATTGATTATGTGTATTGTCAGTTAAATAATAATGCATGTATTTTACATATGACGATCCGTCAAGGCCTAAAATCCCATCCGCTGCAGACCCAAATAGAACAGTCCCAACTAAGATGGTTTGGCCATGTCTGCAGAATGGGAGAAGATCAGCTACCACGACAAGCATGGGAAACAAAGAGCCAGGGATCCAGACCTCCAGGACGACCCAGAGTCCGCTGGGAGGACAACATTAGACAATCTTTGAAGGACCGAGGACTAGAATGGAACCAGGCCAGGAAGAAGACAGCTGATAGAATGGTCTGGCGCTCTCTCTTCCAAACCTCTACACCTCACGGTAGAAGGGGAACGACTAAGTAAGTAAGTAAGTATTTTACATATTCCACCCTCCTTCATATCTGCATGCGTTTTATTTAGCTTAGTTCTCTCTTTGCATCTTCTTCTTCATCGTCAAATACCAACTTGGTGGCGTTGATGATCATATATCGCTTTTAATTTCCTGTTCCCAGTTATGTTTTTCCATTTTATTGTGGACTTCTTTCCATGGCGTAATGTTAAACTATCCAGCATCATCTCTATTTATCAATCTTTTTCCTTGAATATTTCCTGTTATTACGATATTTTCCGGCTGTCTCTTCTCTTTACGTGCGGATGGAATGTGAACTGCTACAATCTGTTATGATTGTTGAGTGGTTGGTTCAGGTTTTTTTGGTTGTTGGTGGGTTGGTTTTTTTTTTTTTTTTTTTTTTTTTTTTTTTTTTTTTGTGTAAATCTGAATTGAGTATGCTACGCTTGCGAAAGAAAACTCAACTTTCAGCACAAGAAAACCTCTGCATATTTGACGAGTATAAAGTTAGTTGCTTATCCTTTACAGGACGTGGCAATCAACCCCAGCTTTTATTGGCTGTTTGTGATTTTTCTAGGCAATTTTTTTCATTCAGTAGTTTGCCATTGCTTTCTGAACGGTACGGCGCTTATACCATTGTTAAAAATCCACACAAAGCGATCTGCTACCATACCGCCTGCAGCAGGTTTCGAACCTGGTATATCTGGATTATGAAACTGCGTTCATATCCATTAGGCCACAGACGCCGACATGACGAGTATAACACAAATATATTAACAGATGATATTAATGTTAATGTTAATGAGAATCGACGTCATTCCACTTCGGGCAAGCCCATAGGTGCTCAGTCCCCCTCAGCAAATGTCGAAGGGTATGAATGCTAATTGTTCCTGTTGCGCACTGGTTGTATACACGGCGGATGCGTCCTCTCATACGTCCATCCTTGCTGGTCTTACGTTTGATGCCAAATTCCAGCAATCTTAGCCTTGATGATTCATCGATTGCAGTGTCATTCTCTAATAGACGAACATGAATTACCCTCAAATGATACATTCCTGTATCCTCACTAATACAAACACTTTCGTCCAACCGTCAACATTCACGCTTGGACACACGAATATTAATTCGTTTGGTTTGGTTTGGTTTTGGTTTGGTTTGGTTTGGTTTGGTTTGGTTTTGTAACGACCATCTGCATTGCACACGGACATCTCCATCAGTTCTCCAATCTCCTCACTTAGATCACACAAGGAGGATTACAGCACATTGCTAGAACTCCGTACAATTGACCAGAATCCCAATGTATGTGTACAGAAATAAATCGCACATTCTAAAAAAAAACTAGTTGTAAAAGCCTATCATTAGACGGGAATTAAATTCAAAAGCACCAATACCTAACGGCAATTTTACTTATTCAAAAGTATTAAAACAAACCAAAGTATTTGTTTTACATCTGATATTTTAAGTCTGAAGAAGTCATGAAGAGCATCTTGAATTTCTGTTGTTTTAATCAGGCACAACGTAAATCATGGATCTCCGCATCTTCAACGTAAATCATGGATCTCCGCATCTTCCAGTAACATGTTACTAATAATGTAGTGTTACACTCTTTAATATTAATATATTTTAAGTACTTTTTAAAATGAAAAAATACACCTATATAAAGGAACCAAGTAATTGTGTACAAAGTATGAAACAGAGATGTTAGTGGCACGGTCATTTGCGCATTCTTCTTTGGTAAGTGTTACTATTTTCGGGAGAGTACATATAGGGGAAACAATACAATTAATGTTTAACTTTCAACCAAAGTTACATCCCTTTGCGTTACGCACTGACAGAAAAAGCTGGGATTTTATATATAGGATTTTTGTGGGGGGGGGGGGGGGGGGATATTTCCTACTTTTTCAATTGTACCAGGGCAGCGGCCGTATGGCCTACTTTGTACGATTTCCAACTGCCACGGGATTTTAAACGGGCACGAAGAGCACAGGAGACCTTCTATTTTAACGCCCTTATCCAAGATGGCTAGGCATCCGATATTCCCTACCCAGTAGATCAGGAGGAGAATATACCATCGTTAGGAACCATTGGTTCTTGTAGTGGTTGTCGTTATAGCACTGTGGTTTACATGATGACGTTACCTTATACATCTCGCCTTGTTCAAAATATCTGAGCAAGCAGTAAGCATTTTCTTTCTTTGTCCCACAAGTGACTCTCCCAAATCTCTCCAACCTCGTCCGAACAATCGTTTTTCTAACTTGTGAGTTAAATCGTAAGTAAATGGATAATAACTTTTACTGCGGACCTAAAGGTATCTTACTTGATGCCCGGAATATGGCTTATCGCTACCATGTATCTCCTTTTTTTCTATCATTTTCTGTAGCTCACAGCGACAATTTTTTTTTTTTTTTTTAATAGTTTCTTTCATTTTTGTTTGTTTATTTTTATTTTTTATTTCTTTGGGTTATTTTTGAGGGGGTGGGGAGTTGTTTGCTTGTGTTAAGAAAGTCATAAGCACTGAAATGTTTATAAGCCCGTATGTTATTTGGACCCCATAGGAGACAAAAATCTAAATTAATACTGTAACCTACCATGCATGCCGTAAACGGCTTCTAGGTAAGGCTGACCAAAGGGCCGGCCGCCCCAGTCTGTAGCATTATATTGTTGAGAGGCTGATGCTCTGAGAAAGTGAAGGGTAAGGGTGCTGATTTATTGAATAATTGATTGATTGATTGATTTCAAATGATTTAGTTTTTTTTTCTTCTAAGAAGTGGGGCAAGGGAGCAGACTAGCATAAGGTTACCTTCATTTGCCTCTGTTCAACAACTAAATGCGTCTACCCTATTCAACTTAATTGGCTGTTATAATTAGGGTATTTAATGTAATTTTATTTTCAATGTTCTAAAAGGTAAATGTAAAGGATCCCGTTACACGCCCACTGAGGCATATTGGGAATATGGTGTTAGGCCCATATTTTCTTGACCGTCGGCACACTAGGGGTGATGTGGTCAGCAAAACGTCGGCCGTATTAACCTTCCCAGAAGTTGCTGTGGTACCCATTTGGGGCTTGGTCGACCCAGGAGCCGTTTGTGGCCTGCAAAATAAAAAAAACCCACCTCATGGGGATCGAACCATAGACCACTGAGCTAGGAAGCCAGTGCACTAACCACTTTGCTACCGCGTCTCCCCGTCAATGTTGTGATATAATTAAATACATATTGTTATTTACTATTGATTGCTATTGGTGATGACATTTTCAAAGACTTAATTTTATTTTGTTTCATTTTACACTCTGTTTAGATCAGGGGCATCCGAGGCTGTCAGCTGAATAATCACTGAAAGATGGCGGACGAATTTAAAACCTACGACAAGACACCAATCTTAAGTAGGTTAAATATCAGCCAATGGAATTTTGGAATAAAGGAGTTAATTTTGGTTGCTGTTGCCGGATTTCTGCTTGTGTTTGTTCTTATTTTTGCGGGGCTTTACGGAAATGCAGAATCCAAACTGGCTTCTGGGACTGCAGCTAGTGCTTCGGCTATTGTTGGTAAGTCGTGACTGTGTGTGTAGTGTGTCAATATCAGTGATGCCACATCTGGGTATTTCTTACTAGATCTGGGTTTTTGGGCTTCCGTCTTGGTATCTGGGTAATTTTTTTCAAAATCTGCATTAATCTGGGTATATTTGGCAATTAGCGTTTACAATGTATGTATATTCTGTGCACTGGGCATTATACATTATATTTGTATTATAATTAAATGTACAACATTATGTGCTATATATTTTTTATTCCACTTAAATTTAATTCTTGTTTTTAACCACATCAATGACGTTGTTTTTTTACTCGTTTAAATCAGCTATCTATTTCCTGTTAATTGCTGTCATCTGCAATACTCGGTCATTTTTGCGATGTGTTATAAAGTCTTCTTTTTACATTATTAGACTTAAGCAGATAAACAGCATTGGTTTTTGTTTTTTGTTTTTGTTGTTGTTGTTATTATAAGATTATAAAATGAGCGATGATGAAGGTACGCTTGGTAGTTGTAGCAGCATGACGACACACACGCCACCGCGTAAAAAAGTGAAGCCATGGTATCAGCAGGCTTTTTGTGCGGAATGGCTAACAGACAGCGAACTGAAGGATTGGATAAAGCCGGACTCTGGTAACCGCTATGCTGCGATTTGTACGGTCTGCTCCTGTACATTAACTAATGCCAACAAAACAGCTTTATTGACACATAAAAGCACACAGAAGCACATGAAAAACTTCGAAGCCAAAAGCAAAACTCTGAACATTAACAAGTTTTTCATCAAACCAAAAGAGCCCTGTCTCCAAGACAAAATTGCTAAAGCGGAGATAGTGTTGTCGCTTTCATGGCAGAACATCATACTCCGTTTTCGCAAGCTGATCATTTGATTGAATGTTGCAAGCAGATGTTTCCAGACAGCACAATTGCTCAAAATATGTCACTGAAGCGCACCAAGGCTGCCTATTTGATGCAGTACGGCATTGCTCATTTTGAGCGGCTTGAAGTTATAAACATTTGCAGAACTCAAGAAATTTTCTATAATCGTTGATGAGAGTACTGATATTTCTACGAACCAGATGTTGGCAGTCGTTGTGCGATTCTCTGACACAAAAACATAAAAAGTAGTTGATTCACTGTTAGACCTCATTGAGGTGGAGGATGGGACTGGTCTTGGCATGTTTACAGCTGTTAAAAAATTGTTGAGCACGCATGAAATCCCGCTTAGTAACGTCATTGGTTTTGCTGCAGACAACTGTGCCACTATGATGGGGACTGCAAGTGGTTTACAGGCACATCTGAAGAAAGAGATTCCACATGTCTTTGTTCTCGGCTGTGTTTGTCATTCATTTGCACTTTGTGCAAATGCTGCCAGCAACCACCTACCGTCTTGGCTTGAAATTTTCATAAAGAATGTCTGCTTCTATTTTTCGCGTAGTAGTAAAAGAAATCTCCAGTTCCAGTTAATACAAGATGTAGTTCAGGCCCAGAAACATAAAGTGTTGAGGCTGTGTGAAACACGCTGGCTGTTCCGTGAAGCAGTCATTGAGAGGATCCTTGAGCAATGGGATGCTCTGCACTTGTATTTCCAATCCGAAGCTTCAGTGGATAACGTCGACGGTGCGGGCAAATCCTGCAGACGATGAACACCGCGGCACGAAGCACATGCTTCTATTTGTCGGCTACATACTGGGTAAAGTTAACGTCATGAACATGGAATTCCAGTCCGAGAACTTCCGTCTTCACAAAGTGTACCCGAGTGTAACAAGAGAGTATCGTTTTCTTCTCAGTATGTTTATTAGGCAGGAAGTATTGCAGCATGAGCATCGCACTCTTGCCGACATTGATCCTTCGGATGTACAGGTGCACAAGAAACTGAATTACATTGAGCTGGGTGGACGATGTGAAGCGCAGTTAATGCGACAACCGTTACGAGATAAAGAAGTCCAGTTTCGCAAGGATGCATTGGCATACCTGATTGAACTTTGTACTCAAATACGACGCAGGTCCCCACTTGAACAAAACAGTGTTCTGGCGCAAATGCAGCTGTTGGATCCAAAGCAAGCTCTCGATATCAACAAACCTTCTGTCATTCCATTACCAGCGCAGTTCCCAACAGTTGTTTCAGAAGAGAGCCTTGATCGTCTGTCTCAACAATGGCGAGAACTGGCATCGTACCGAAAAGATCTTGGACATCTAGTGGATGACGATCCGCCCGCATTCTGGCTGGGACTGCAACAAGTAACATATGCTAATGACCAGAAGAAATTTGATGTTTTGGCTGACCTCATGTGCACGCTTATGGCACTACCTCACTCCTCAGCATGCGTCGAAAGAGTGTTTTCGAAAGTTAACTTAGTTAAAACTAAACAAACCAACAAGCTTTTGTGTGAAACAGTTTCCAATCGAATACTAGCCAAGGAAGCAGTTGCCAAAGACGGAGTTTGTCATAAGTTTAATCCTAGTAAAAGCGTGGTTGAAGATGTGCGTGAAGGATGTTGTCGGCAGCGATATGCAAAGATTTTGGAACTTCACAATCAAGATTCCACGTTGTCAATTCATGCATATGATCTTGACGAAGGAGAAGTTGTTGACATGGATGCCGAGTCTCTGACAAGTGACATTTTTCAACAGTAACAAGTTACAACTAACATTTTATATTTAATTTGAGGAACATTTTGTTAATGTAACTAATGTAAGTATATTACTGTTAAAATATCTCATTTTCAAGAGTTCATATATTGGGGTGTTATTAAAATCATTTTTATTTAATTGTGAATTTTTGGTAATTAAAAAAAAAAATGAAGAAATACATAAAAATTGGTAGCACACAGATTATTTGTGCTAAAGATGCACATAAAAGATTATGTAAGCATCGTCTAACCCGTGTATTTGAGGCATAAAATATTCTGGGTATTTCTGGTTTTTTTTTAGAAGAGCATCTGGGTTTATCTTTAGAACTTGGGAGCCGCGCTGGTGTAATGGCTTCGGCGTTGTACTGGCGACCAGGTGTTCATGGTTCAAACCCTGTCGTCGGCGTTTGAAGGAATGTTTACGACCGGAGATTTGACTGAATAACCTGAACGGCTCCTGTGATAAACCCTCTGTGGATGGGAAGGAGCGAAGCTCCTGACCGGGTTGGAAGGAAAGTCCTCAGGTTCCCCAGCCTCGCAATGACATGTCATTGGGCCGAAGGGCTGAAAGCCCAAGTGCCGCTGGTTAAGGAAAAAAAAAAAAAATCTTTAGAACTTGAGTGGCAACACTGATCAATATGTTCTAGTAACACACTGTTGTGTATTTTATGGTGAGAGATGTACATTGCTACGTGCCGAGATCTTATGTGAGTAGTGTGATGTTTGTAAAAGTTACGTTAATCTTATTCAGTCAAATACATGATGAACATAATGATGATCAATTAGAATGACGATGAGGATGGTGATGATGATGATGACGATGATGGTGATGATGATGATGACGATGATGATGATGACGATGGTGATGATGATGATAATGATGGTGATGATGATGATGATGATGATAATGATGATGGTGATGATGATGATGATATGATGAAAATGATGATGATGATGATGATGGTAATGATGATGATGATAATGATGGTGATGATGATGATGACGATGGTGATGATGATGATAATGATGATGATGATGATGATGATGATGATGGTGATGATGATGATGATGGTGATGATGATGATGATGATGAAATTGATGAGTATGATGATGATGATGATAATAACGCTGATGATGACGATGACAACGATGGTGATGACGATGATGATGATGATGATGATGATGATGATGATGATGATGATGATGATGATGATGATGATGATGATGATGATGATGATGATATTGATGAGTATGATGATGATGATGATGAGTGTATTGGTTGACAAATCTTGTAACGCCTGTATAAAGGTGGTCCCACAGGACATACTGCCGTAGGGGCTGTGATGTATTACAGACTTCACTATACTGAGTTTCAACTTTATGAAGTGGGTTAACCCGGTACTCATCCTCGATGTCTCTGCGTTCCCTGTAACTCAGTGATTCTCAATTCGCGGATGGCGACCAAAAAATGGGTCACAGTACATTTTTTAACAGGTTGTATTGGAATAAACAAATTTACGCCTATCTTATTTTGTCATGTTGTCATCCGTTAACAATCATTCCAAATGGTTGTGACAGACAACTCATCCGTCCTGAATTTGTTAGGATGATGGTAAGAACCCTCTCATAACATCGGTACCCCTGAAGTGTTGGATGATATAGTACGACCCTTTGTAACGACCCCTTCGTATAGCATCAGAGCCCCGAATATTGTGGTAACTCTTCGTCAAACGGGATTTTTTCACCTGGACTCATTAGCTATGCAACCGTTCCACGCAGATGGTCAACACGTTTGCTGATTAATATGTGGACAGTTTATCTACCGTTCATTCTGGTCATCGCATTGATTTAAGGAGAGGCTAAATCACGCCCATGGACATCTCTTGAGCAATCATGTGATGGTATTTTCATTAACTTGGCCAGAATGCCGGCCCAGTGGGGGCGTTGCCAGCATCAAACGATAGTAGCGACCACGATCAAAGACACTGGGGTGGGGGGGGATCTCAGGAAAGACTATCGGCGCTATCAAAGGGCAGTAGTGGTCCCTGAAACGAGCGACGCAAGTTTCCTGCCGGTATTTCGCATCTCGGTGTTAAACACAGAACCGATCGCAGCAGCGAGCGGAGATACGAAGCCCAGGGGCGGCTTCTCTCTTTAGTCTGGCGGTCAGATCCCCAAAAGTCTCCTGAGATCTAAAAAGGTGTCAAATTTTCTCACGTCCCACTCATCTTGCATTCGAGTTGGATATATACACACCATGAAGAAATGCATGTTATCACTCGTTGGCCAGACCTTGACAGAAGCACTAGCTATATTTGAAATCTTGTTATAGATTTTCCCCTGGATTTTCATATATATTTGCAGTGAATTCTATTCTGTGCAAAACGGTAAAATATAATTGTGTAAAGTGATCAGTGGTCTAGTTCATTCATTCTATTTCACTGGATTTTGTGTTAATTTAAAGCTATTAAATTAAACCATCTCAATAGTTCCAGTCGTAAATGTAATGATATATCTATTATATTATTTAAAAAGATAATACATGCTTAAATGCTTAAATTAACTTTTAAAGTCGCGAAGGAATTTCTAACTAACTAATTTAGTTAAGTCCTATATTTATAGATGTGTGTTTTAACCATTAGAACTCGCACAGTGTTTTATTAAATACATAATTAAATATGCGAGTATATATATATATATATATATATATATATATATATATATATATATATATATATATATATATATATATATATATATATATATATATATATATATATATATATATATATATATATATATATATATATATATAGTCTTAACGGGAAATTCATCACGCTTTAGAATGTTATTTGATTTTTCGGTATATTACATGTCTTTTTCTTTCATACAGAGTGATCGTAACCTTTGCGATCCCAGCAATAAAGAAATCACCTTAAAAAACTTCCAGACATATTGATGAAACATTTTTTTAAATTTAATCTTGTAGCGGTCCGATGCGACCTAGCTATCATAATTACATGAAAGAAAGCCTACCCAAGACTAATTAAAGAACAATCATCAAATTTGAATTACAAATCTGTAAGATAAACTGGAAGTTGAACAGTGCCAGTAGCGATACTTTATTTACTGCCCTACTGTGAGAGAGTACATATTTTTCTGAACTGTGACGGCTTAGTTTTTTCCTCACTGGATTAATAAAACTTACCGGTCAGTAACTATCATCACGCATTGAAGGAATTTTACCACTAGCGGAAGATTAAAGAGACCACTTCATTTTCACCCCTGTGTCGAATTGTGTCAGTGTCATCCCATAGACTTCTTTTTATATAATAAAACACAAGAACTCTTAGGCTTCAAGTCCGGCGATAAGCTGGGATAGTTGCTATCAGCAAACCCCGCTACATCTGGGGCAGGACATCGAAGTACTAGACATTTTCACATGTCAAGAGTGTAATTGCAGTTTATATAATTCTATGGATTGTCTGATGCTGCAATCGGTAAGTGTGTGTGTGAGTATATGAGTGTGGATCCTCACGCGCGTGCATGAATGACAGGAAATTTAATCTTTTAGCAAACCATTTGTTAACTTGCTTACCGGGTAATACATTTTTCTATATACCTTGCATTGTAACTTTAAGTGGGATAATTGGTTAACTCTGTTAAACCCCCCTCCCCCCTTTCCCCCTTTTATCATTTGCTTTGTAAAGGGAAGAACAATTGGGAAGAACAGGATTTTTTCTACCACCCATACCTAATATTGTGACACCTCTTTCAGAGTAATTAACTTCACGTTGGTTACATTACCTATGTTCCTGATAACTATCTATCTTTGGACTGGGTTTATCTTTGTCTAATACAAGCGGGAAGGGCTTAGTTGATACCAATCTTCTTCACCCCTCACCTTGTTATTTGTATTTTCTGTACTTATGAGATTTTATTTTTCTGTAACAATTGATAGTTGTTGTGATTGTTTTTTTAAAGGATAATAAACATCATAAACTTATATTTGACTGTGTTGGAATACCCAAAGCCCAAACTTTCCCCTATTTGTTTAATATAATTTGTATTCACATGCGTCTGTGTGTTTGAAGCACCAAATCGGTGTGAGCGCATATGTGTGTCTGGAAACTGGCAAATAATTGTTTGACCAGGAGAGTCTGAAGAGAAGATTGAGAGAAACGATTTGTCGTAAATAAGTCTGTCTTTACTCTCCTCCAGCACTCTGTGGAGCAACTATTTTACTCTCTACAATTTCTATCACTGAGCTTTTCACCATCATTCTTCACTCTAAACAGGACCACTATTTCTAAGACTCTTTCTCTCAAAATAAATTTACGACAATGGTCTTTATTTCTTTTATGTGTGATGCCAGTTTCTTTTATGTGTGATGCCAGTTTCTTTTATGTGTGATGCCAGTTTCTTTCGCCGAGTTTTTTTGTTTTTGTTTTTTAAGGTCATGCTCTGTGTCTCCTTCGTTTGGTCTTGGAGAATTCCTCTCGCCGAGTATTTTTTTTTTAAAGGTTTTTGTCTGTGTGTCTTACATTTGGTCTCCCAGAACAAGGACCAGTTCATTACGGTGTGTCATTTTTAGTTCTACCTCTGCTGTCTTACGTTTGGTCTCCCAGAACAAAGATGAATTCCTTTCGGTGTTTTTTGTTTTTTTTTAAGTTCTTTCTCTGTGTCTCTTACTTTTGGTCTACCAGAACACGAATCAGTTCCTTCGGTGTGTTTATTTAGCTCTTTCTCTGTTTCTCTTACGATTGGTTTCTCAGAACAATGATCAATTCCTTTTAGTGTGTTTATTTAGCTTTCCCTCTTGTTTCTCTTACGATTGGTTTCTCAGAACAATGATCAATTCCTTTCAGTGTGTTTATTTAGCTTTTGCCCTCTTTCTCTTACGATTGGTTTCTCAGAACAATGATCAATTCCTTTTAGTGTGTTTATTTAGCTGTCCCTCTTGTTTCTCTTACGATTGGTTTCTCAGAACAATGATCAATTCCTTTCAGTGTGTTTATTTAGCTTTTCCCCTGTTTCTCTTACGACTGGGTTCGTAGAACAATGATCAATTCCTTTCAGTGTGTTTATTTAGCTTTTGCCCTCTTTCTCTTACGATTGGTTTCTCAGAACAATGATCAATTCCTTTTAGTGTGTTTATTTAGCTGTCCCTCTTGTTTCTCTTACGATTGGTTTCTCAAAACAATGATCAATTCCTTTCAGTGTGTTTATTTAGCTTTTGCCCTGTTTCTCTTACGATTGGTTTCTTAGAACAATGATCAATTCCTTTCAGTGTGTTTATTTAGCTTTTGCCCTCTTTCTCTTACGATTGGTTTCTCAGAACAATGATCAATTCCTTTTAGTGTGTTTATTTAGCTGTCCCTCTTGTTTCTCTTACGATTGGTTTCTTAGAACAATGATCAATTCCTTTCAATGTGTTTATTTAGCTTTTCCTCTGTGTCTCTTACTTGTGGTCAATGTGCACAAGGACAAGTTCCTTCCTGTGTGCTTTGGAAGATCTTCCTATGTCTTACCTTTAGTCTTTCAGAACAAGGACTACCTTCTTATGATATCACTTCGATTTCGCAATGTGTATCCTCTCCAGATCCAGCGGTTTTGAGTCGCCACTTCTTCCCCATTTCCATCATTTTCACATTTACGATCTTGTCATTTCACTTTCATCCTTCTATTTTATCCAAGCAACTAATTATGAAACTGTATAACGTCGTAATTGTTGATTTTGTTCTTCTCCGTGTTTCAGGGACATACAGCAGAATTACCTTTGACATTTGAACTGCATATTCTTATATTTGTGTTGGACTTGATTTCTTTCCATTTACATATATTTCCCAATGGAAAGACATTCTTTTTGCCTTTACATATATAATATTTACTTTTAGTGAAAAGAAAAAGAAAAAATAAAAATAAAATATTTTAAACACACGCTTTTAATGCACTAAAAACCCAAAAATAATTTGTCTAGGAGTTTATAGCTTGCAGTCAAAAAATGTAACATCAAATTGACAAAAAGCGTGGGGTGCTTAAGCGCTTATCATATATTTTATCCATAAGTATCTATTGAAGTATAAAGCAGAAGTTAATTTCATGCAGAATCAGTCGTCATCATCATCATCCTTAACATCATTATCATCGTCATCATCATCGTCATCATCATCATCATCATCATCATCATCACCATCATCATTACCATCGTCAAAGAAGAAAGGTATATCTGGCAGATCTGTAACAATAGCACCTTCAGCTGCTTATTTTCCTGGTGCTCCTTTTCTCCTCTCTTCTGTTTGTTGTGTGAGCTTCTTTTCGCCAAATCTGAGGTGGCGCCACTTGTTGCGATCGATAGCTTCGTCCTTCCAAGGTTGCTGGATTTTTGTCCAGTGCCCTCATGTCTCTCTTGCACACATCTCTGAATTTCAGCTGCGGTCGTCCAACTGTTCTTTTGCCATCTGCCAGGTGTTCGTAGAAGATATCTTTTGGAATGCGACCATCTTCCATGCGGCGGATATGGCCAAGCCAGCGTAGTCTGCGCTGTCTAAGCAGTGAATGCATGCTTTGAAGGCCAGCACTCGACAACACCTCGACATTTATCACTTTATCTGTCCACGAGATCTGGCAGATCACTCACCGGAATTCAGGACGAAGTTTTGTCAATGGTTTTAGATGTGCAGATAACGCAATCGCTTTATTGAAAATATACATGGCTTACTGAAATTCCGATTCACAGAGTGGTTACAGCGTTGGTCTCTAGCGGCAAAGGTTCGAATCACGTTACCGATAGGTTCCAGTCTACCCACCTGTAAATGGGTACCTGACTCTGTTCTTTGAGTTAGGGAAGGGACGTCTCGATGCTGGACCTTGTATGGTAAAGTCTCTAAAACTTTACTCCACTACGGCAGTATCTGATATGGGATAACCTTTTTCTACACTGAAATTAATGGAACACATAATTAAACCTACTTTATACATTAAACTAGATGCTTTCTTTCTGCATTAGCATTTGTCATGTCTGCCATTTTCATGTCTGCCTTTTTCATGTCTGCCTTTGTCATGTCTGTCTTTTTCAGGTCTGCCTTTTTCATGTCTGTCTTTTTCATGTCTGCCTTTTTCCTGTCTGCTTTGTTCATGTCTGCCTTTTTCATGTCTGCCTTTTTCATGTCTGTCTTTTTCACGTCTGCCTTTTTCATGTCTGCTTTTTTATGTCTGCTTTTTCATGACTGCCTTTTTCATGTCTGCCATTTTCAAGTCTGCCTTTTTCATGTCTGCCTTTTTCATGTCTGTCTTTTTCATGTCTGTCTTTTTCATGTCTGCCTTTTCCTGTCCGCTTTTTTCATGTCTGCCTTTTTCATGTTGCCTTTTTCAGGTCTGACTTTTTCATGTCTGTCTTTTTCATGTCTGCTTTTTTCATGTCTGCTTTTTTCATGTCTGCCTTTTTCATGTCTGCCTTTTTCATGTCTGCCTTTTTCATGTCTGCCTTTTTCAGGTCTGCCTTTTTCATGTCTGCCTTTTTCATGTCTGCCTTTTTCATGACTGCTTTTTTAATGTCTGCCTTTTTCATGTCTGCCTTTTTCATGTCTGCTTTTGTCATGTCTGTCATTTTCATGACAACTTGTATGTAGTGAACAAACTCTGGGAATCTTGTTTTCCTCCATGGTGGGGATGTGCAGTTTGTCATTAAGGGCTTTGTAATTGTCTGTATCAGGTCTAATGTGATTGGGACGTGGCCACAACGTGGTGTCTTTCATTAATTAGATGGTTGTTAAGCCTTTTCATTATTTTTTGTAAGGAGAAGTTTTCCTCGTTTTGCCGAGGCATGCTCCGTTTAACTTAGACACGATGTCAGTCGGTTACATTAGGGGGCGTGTCCAAATGTAAAGTAGTAAGGTACTTATATATAATTATATCTGCTTCGTTTCCCCGAGAGCCGCGGTAACGCAGTGGTTAGTGCTCTGGCTTCCTAGCTCGGTGGTCCATGGTTCAATTCCCCAGTTTAGGAGGGAAAATTTTTAGACCACAAACGGGTTCGGGGTCGACCCATCCTCATTCAGAAGCAACATCTGGGGAAGAATAAGGCGGCCGGCGTGATGCTGACCACATCACCCCTAGTGTGCAGATAGTCAAGGAAATATGGGCCTAACACCATATCCCCAATATGCCTCACTGGACGTGTAACGGGATCCTTTACCCTTTTTATCTTTTAGTTTCCTTGTTGCCTTTCTTTTTCCTTGTTTGAATGCGTGAAATTTCCTATTTGTTGTTTTTTCCTCCCCGCATAATTTTTTTATATTTTTAATTCTGTGTATGCGGCACTATACCATCTTTCCAGCCTACGTTCATTATTCTCCGAATTTCATTTTTACTTTGAGCTCCAATATTTGTTAACGTGTCATGTGTGATTTCATTCATTCCGTGCGATTCCTTGTCATTTAGTTACCCTAAATAAAGCATCAATAAGCAATGCAACGCAGAGTTCTGTATCAATTTATTTTAAATTATGAACTGTCCAGCCGCACGCGCAATCTCATATAACTTAATTCTTATATCATACCCGTAGGTGTAGTTGTGCTGTTCTTTATTATCCTGCTAAGATATCTTTGAGACCTACATGAGGCAAACGGGTGATTTGATTAGAGTGGGTGTGCTAGGAGAGAGAGGTATCGTGGAGGACATGATAGGAGTGGTGTAACCGCCAGAAATGTAACGGCCACCAGAAATGTAACGTACTGTTCATGCAGAGTGAACGTGTCGTTTATCACCTGGACTGTGTAATGTTGCGGTGTTGACGTAGGTCACCAGCGTGGGGTGCTGCCAGGGGTAATATGATTTCTCACACAAAACAGCGTACATATTATAGATGTGTGGTACTGGTATTATGATGTGCTGAGTGTGGGTGTAGACGAGAACGCGAATGCTTGAAGCTCTTAGTGAAGTCAAAAATGCACCAATACACTCACATGCAGTAGTCAATGATGAATTGAAGACTGCTGGCACGTTTCAAACATTTATTTACGAAACTGACAGTAGCATCAACAGGACAGTCAAATCGACAAGATCAAGGACTTCACATAAATAATGAATGACTGTTAAATGTCTGGTAATCAAAGGCTTGCATCATACATCAACGAGGACATACCAAAACATCATCTGTCCTAATGTTACAGTTTATAATGTAGCTTCCGTACCATTGACTCAGCGCGTCAGGTACTTAATTAGCTCTGTCGTCCAACAAACGAGCTCCTAAATTGCGTAGCAATAACACATAAGGCTGTTATTCAACTGGCATAGCCCGCCAGATATATTTCCTCTTGCTGAAAAATATTGGCCGTAATACAGGGCCTCAATATGTAGACAGCTGTGTATCCTTTGTTAGCAGGCACGATCAAGCCATGCTAAACATATATATACCGCCAACCTGCGGCGTCCACAATAATCTATCATCATCATTAGGCTTTTGTTCAATAGAAGACACATAGTCTCATTTGGCTAACACAAGAAGCAAGAAGGAATTCTGTCTCTGAAGATCTGTGAGCTTCACTCGCAGATAGGTAACTTCAAATGTTCTGCAACCAAAGGCATATTAATAAGAATGTCTCTTTACCTTTTACAGAATCCTCCGGATACACAATTAATAACTGTCGTCACTCTTGACGAACAAAGAATCACTGGGGAACACATTGACATTTCAGTCATATCGAAAACTTTCCAATCCCCACGATGATATAGAGAAAATCACAACGGACAACATGTCCGGCAGCCCACAAAAAAACATCTCCCTGACGGAAGTTTCCTCAGTTCGCGCTCAGAACTTGCGCATGCCTAGACAGCATAAAACTGAGCATCGTTAAGACAGATCAACGACAATAATTGAAAGAAAGGGCAGATGACCCTTAAACAACCTGTCATAGAAGTTAATACCCAATTATCCTCAACTTTGACCAACAAAAGTATTAAATAGATTTACCTATTATGACTCCGTCAAAAACGACAGCAACAAGTGGGCGTTCTGGAGGCGAGAGGTACAATGGAGGACAAGATTGGAGTAGATGTGCTGGAGGTGAGAGGTATGATCGACGACTTGATTAAATTAGATGTGGTCGTGAGAGGTACAGTTAAGAACATTATTGGAGTAATATGCTTGAGCTGAGATTATAGTTGTCATTGAGTTAATCCGAGAATTAACCGTTGAGGGTTGGTGCTGGATGTTCGGATAATAATAGTGGCTCAGAAGTACCGCAGCCAGATGATATATTTAAGTTCAGTTACTTGTATTTTTTAACGGGCAACGCCCGGTACATCTCCTAATATGTGATAATGCTCATGCTCTCCACTAACTTATATACAAGCTTCCTACTGATCACAATTATGACTATTGTTCATAAATTTTATTATAAGGTTTTGATGCCTTAGCAACCATCATGTAAAACTGAGTGCTGCAGAAACTACTGATGTAAGTAGCATGCTTATTGAAAGCTTACTGGAGACCAAGCTGACATGTTGACTCCATGCTCCGTAATGAGTGCATAAGTCTGTGATGGATCTCTAGGATCAACTACTATGTTGGATCTCTAGGATAAACTACAGTGCTGGATCTCTAGGATCAACTATAGTGTTAGATCTATAGAACCAAGTAACGTGCTGGCTCTCTTTAACCAATTACAGTGCAGGCTCTATGCTCTGTTATAAGCAACAAGGAAGTAGAGCAAGAACAATTATCGTGAATGTAATGTAAGACCCAGATAAGGGCCAATAGAACCACAGATGAGAAGAAGATCTGCTATGAAAAGGGCCCACTTTGAAGAAACTTGTTGATAGCACTAACGTCCTTAATCTGGATTCATCAGGGTAAAGGAGATAGACCAAAAATGGAGAAACGAACTAAAAACAGAAATGAAAAAAATATAGAAGACAAGGAGATACTGTCACAGTGGTGGTGAACTCCTAGGACTAATTAGTAATGTATGTGACAGTGCCCTGTATATGAATATTGGCACTAATTGTTAACCAACGAACTTGGTGACTGGGGCAGACCTAGTCGTCGGATTTTCTATTTTTTCAATTTAGTCTATTGACAATCTTCCAAGTAAGAGTATATCTTAATACTGGTCATCACCGCCAGAGCTGACTATTCCTGGATGATATATCTTAAGCTTCCAACCTAACTCGTTCCATCCCTCCTTGTGATGTTACTTAGTGACAACTTCGTATAGTGGTGATTTTCTTCATATCCAGTATCTTGTTTACTCTAGCACTCAACAACCTTTTAGAGACTTAACCCAACTTGAGAAACGTTCCATCAAAACAAACATTTTATTTACATCTCAGAAGTTCATCATAACAGAGGCATGTGGTACAAATTCCAGGTACAAACATTTCCTAACTGTCTCTTGTATGTCCCATTCCTCCTGGGCACATTCATGTACCTATGCATATATATATATATAGCTCTCTACCTGAGAACATTATCAGATATGGTTTATACCTATTTTCTTCCCTTAAGGCTATTCTATTTATTCTGACTTCTCCCAAGCCTTTCATCAACTCTTTCCTGAGTTTTTTTCTCTCCTCTACTAATCCTGTCAAATTTGACTCATATTAATCAAAATACCATCATCGTAAAATTCATATATGCCAATTAGCACATTGGGTACACCTGTTGCAGTATCCTCATACTTATACCTGCTAGAGAGCGCATGTTTCATCCTGTAAATACAATCACCCTTCAATTTCTTACTCATCTTACTTGTAACAGTCAATATTGCAAAGTTCATTACACAATAGCCCAGCACGGCTATTAAATCTATATTCTTCTGTAAATCTTCTCAGATGCTTACTTAGTCTCATTTTATCCACCTCATAGTCAATTTTGTAGCTTCAGCTTCATTTCTGATTATCCTACGCTCACTTAGTTGTAAGCGTCGTTAACCTTGTAATACTTTATTTCAGCTTCTGAAATCATTCTGTTCAATGTCTATCAAAAGTTATGAGTCAAAGGACCTACTTACTGTGGTTTCACAGAATCCTCACAACACTCATATTTCTTACTATCACCCCTTATCACTAAGCCTATACTTTAAACACAGCTTTGTCTTTCATATGTGAATAGATTCTACTACTCTAACTAGGTCTATAGGATTCTTCAGAAGTATTCATTCTGTTTCCCACAGAAATTGAACTTCAGCCTGGCAGAAAACACATTCCTGCCACTCTACGTCCTTAACCAGGACTGCTCCTCCGAAAATTTTTTTTTTTTTTTTTATAAAACCTTTATTGGGTCAATATTTTACAACATCCATAGTATTTACAAGAGTTAAAATTTATATACATTCCAAACAATGTAAAATACATAGTGTAAACTACTCCCCTCCCTTCCCCCTCCCCCTAAAAAAACAAAAAAAACAATCCCAAACAATATCCCAAACACACTCACAATGACTACCACGATTTTAGATGATGAAGCAAATGAGGCTATGAACATCGACACCCTACTATGAGATGATTGATGAAGACGTATACACTAAAAGTTATTTATAGTCAAAGCAACTTGCTTTGCATGATGACCCAAGGGCCACAAGTATGATTTTTACATTTGGACATGAAGTATTTACAAGCAAAGCTACCTTGCTTTGCCTGACAAAAGAAAGGTCAATAAAGGTTTAAGTACTTAAACAACAACACAAAAGTTTCAAATCTGTTCTATTATATTTTGCGTCATGCGTTCGTATATTTGTGTAAATATTGTACTGTCATAATGTCTATTGTCGTATACAGCTCTGTTCCTACATGTCCATACAAGATATCTAAAGTCAGCTAACAAAGTCAGTAACTTAAGTTCTGTTTGTCTTGTCATCTGTGGTAAAGTGTTCATCATGACTGCTCTATATAAATTAAGTGTCTGTTGTGAGTGGGAGCCTATTAATTTCCTTAACTTGTTTAAAGTGGGGGCCACTGTCTTACATGTGTAAAATAAGTGGTCTTCTGTCTCTATAATGTTGTCACTAAACAGTTTACATTTGGGTGCTAATCTGTTTGCCTTTATTGATGATTTGTTAGCTATTGGTGTTAAACTGTGTAGTAGTCTGTAAGTGACTTCTTTTGCTTGTGGTTTAATGTCTATTGCGTGAATGTTTGTAAAACTCTGTGTGTAATCAGTTATAAAGAGGTTGTACCCTTTTCGTGTGTTTATAGGTGTTTCCTGTGCTGCAACTAGAAGTTTGTATATAAGTTTGGTGTCTTGTTTTTTTAAGTGTTTGTTCCCCTCTAAATTTTGTAGACATATTTTGTAAAAAGGTGGTGGTGTACCAAAAAAATGGGGTTGATTGTTATTCAACTTACAAAGGTTTGATAATCTTAAACCAATGTAGTAGTGTGCCAGCGGGTATAGACTCGGGCTTTTTATAACTTCCCCTATGTATTTAATCCTTAAAGCTTTTATTTTAGTGTTGATGTCTTGTAAGGCTATCCCCCCTTTATTTTTTAGGTTGTATTAGAGTAGTGTGTTTAATACTGTGCCAGGTATTCCTAAAAATAAAAGTCCTAATTAGTTTATTTATTTCTGTTATAATCTTTTTAGGTACTATTTGTATATTTGCTGTGTAAATTATTTTTGGCATAATAAAACAATTAACTATAATACTTCTTCCGAAAATGGTAGCCGTTTTATATTTGTAAATTTCTAACATATTTTGGATTTTCTCTATCAATTTTGTCCATGTTACTTTATTGGGGTCTTGAGGATTAAAAGAAAAGTTAATTCCATAAATTTTAATTATATTCACTACCGTTAATTGAAAAGGGAAATCTGACCTATTGCCCCATTTACCTATTCCCATTATGCTAGATTTTTGAATATTTAGTTTGGATTCGCTAGCGTATCCAAACTCTGTGAAAACCTCTAAGATATTTTTTATAGAATCCTTTGTTGTTGGAAAGAATATCGTGTCATCGGCGTAGGCCAACAATTTTCTTCCCCTGCACCGGGGACGAAAGTCCCCGTGATATTTGTGTCTTGTCTTATTCTTTCCAACACAGGTTCTAGCGTTATTACATATAACAAGGGCGACAGAGGGCACCCTTGCCTAACACTTCTCGTTAATCTGAATGTTTTAGTTAAACTATGGTTAATCAATATTTTACTTTCAGGTTTTTTATATAGGATTTTTTATCCATGATCTAAAATATTTCCCTATATTATTAGCTTTAAGACTCTTATGTAGGAAGGCATGTGATACTCTATCAAATGCCTTTTCCTGATCTAAAGATAATATGGCACTCTGGCACTGCCTATCATGTGTGTATGTAATTAGGTCTCTAATGAAATGTGTGTGTCTGCTAATGTTTCTACCATGTACACAACTTTGTTGATCTGAATGTATTATTTTGTGCATGTGTGGTTTAAGCTTCAGAGTTAGTGCCTTGGCTAGAATTTTGTAATCAACATTTAAAAGGGAGATGGGCCTAAAATTCTTGATTGACTTTTTGTCATTATCGTCCTTGGGAATTAACGTAATATAAGATTGATTTAGACTATCCGGGAGTTCCCCTTTTTGAAAAGCCTCTTCGAACACTTTAATTAATATAGGGCCTAAACATGGGAAGAAAAACCTGTAAAATTCTGCTGTTAGCCCGTCAGGCCCAGGTGCTTTATCTTTTTGAAAAGTACTAAGTGCCCCTTGTAAATTATCTAAAGTTAGGGGTTGGTCTAGCCTTTCACTTTCCTCATCACTTAGACACTTTGTGTATTTTAGAAATTTGTCTTGTATGTTTGCATCACTTTCTTCTTTAGTATATAGCTGCTTGTAGTATTCGAAGAAAGCGTGACTAATATTGGTATTGTCTGTATGATGTTTTCCTTTCATGTCAATTATTTCGTGTATCTGTCTACTGCGTTGTACATTCTGTTAAATTGATAAATATTGCCTACTAGGGATTTCTTGTGTTATAGTATGTAATTTGGTTCTAAGTAGCGCTCCCTGGTAGGTATGCTGTCTATATTGATCTAAATGCTCTTCTAAGGTTTGGATGTGAGGGTTCGTGTTGTCTAAACTTTTGGTTAAACTAATTGCTTCTTCTAAAATCCCCTCTTCTTTCTTAAATTGTTTGTGAATAAGTGTAGCCAAAATCTGCGTTCTATTTCTAAGCGTGTTTTTTAACATATCCCAATATTGTGCAATGTTGTTATTGGGAATGTCTTGTGCATAACCTTGTATCAGTTGTGTTATTTGTTCTGTGTAGTAAGTGTTTTTAAGTAGACTGTTGTTAAATTTCCAATGTGGGGATCTCTTTACTTGCTTGTGCGTGTGTCCCGTACTTAATGATGTGTAAACTGCCTTGTGATCTGTAAATTTAAGAGTGCTTCCAACATGATATGTTTTGTGTATATTATAGGTACTAGATGCATATATTCTGTCCAGTCTGGATGCCCGTCTAAAGTATGGGTTTATATTGTCATAGTGCGTAAAGGTTTGTTTGTGAGGCTCTATTTTTCTGTATACGTCCGAGAGGTCATGTTCGTCTAGCATAGTATGTATTTGTCTTAAGAGCGAAGACTTTTCTCACGCCTGTGCTTCCCCCCCCCCCCCCCCGGAGCTCCTTGACAAGTCTAGGTCAGACAGGACACAATTAAAGTCTCCGCCCAAAATCTTCCTAGTCCCTTTGTAATGTTTTGTTAAAGTGTCATGTAATTTGTCATAGAAACTAGGTCGTTCGTCTCTTGTCGCTGGTGCGTATATGTTGATAAGTGTGTGTGTGTCTTGTCTGTTATGCTTGTTTTGTATTTGAATTATGACGGTTCTGCCACAACTGTCTATCCTATAATGTACCGTGTCCCAATCTTCGTTAATTTGTAAGATGGCGGCACTACTATGCCTGGGGCCTAGGGCGAACCAGCCATGTTTAAGTCCTAATCTAGTTACAATCCGACTGGCAGTAAAGTCGGACATAACCCCTGTTTGCTGCAAGAACAAAAAATCAGGTTTCTCTTTTTTAATTAGTTTAATTACATGGTCCAGCTTATCTCTCAAACCATTGATATTGAGAGATATTATCACTAGACTGCATGACGGAGTGGTTGGCAGAAGTTGGCCACTCGCTATGAACTGTCTACCTGGCAAAGTGGCAGGGTGGCCACTTGCCATATCTAAAATATTTGACAAAACGGGGACTGGGTGCGGACCGTTTGTCTATTCTGAATTACAAGGCAGGGCAGTGGTCTGGGGCTGGCTACCCGCCACAGGTAAATTACACAACAAAGCGCTAGTTGATGGTTTATTGTGTGTTGTAATAAATGTACTAGGCAAAGTGATACTTGATGCACATGGCTTACACAGCAGAGCGGTGACTGTGGGCTGACCGCTCTCTGTCGTAACTAGGCCACTCGACACGTTCATTGACGAGGGGGTGCGTAGGGGCTGACCTGTTGACCTAGTTATATGACTGCTTGACGGAATAGTGACCTGGAGCTGACTATCCGTTCTACACTGATAATTTAGGCTAGACGCAGATGAAACCGCGTCGCCTAACCCTCGCACCCCAGTACAGGGGGGAGTTGTCTGCTTAAATGAAACTGTGCGCATGTTAGTTGTGCGAGTGCTGTATCAAAACATACATTAATATACTACTGAACTTATTTACATTAAAGTAAAAACACAGAACTCTTAAATCATAAATAACACATCCTAAACTATGGGTGTTGTCATAATTTACTTTAAATAAATACATTTCTTTTATTTTCCCAGGCTGGTACACCTGGGTCCACTGAAGGTAGGGGGGCACATCTTCCCACGCACTGGTAGTCTATTGTTCAAACTTCTAGCAGGCTCACAGGGGAGGATAGCTTCGGGGTGCATCTCAGGCGTGCCTTCACATGCACCGTTCTTCGTCAACCCTCTCACATGTCTCACCCGCTCGGAGCTTGAATCTTGACTCATCTCGCACTGGGCCCCAGTGCAGGGAAGGAAGGCTTGTACGGGCAGACTCATGCGTCGCTCACTTCATCGAAAGGCTGGCCATCTATAAAGATGCTGGCTTGCGACATGATCGCCTCCATGTCCTCATCTTCCTCAGTTTCTGCCGCCCAATTTATACCAACTTGGGTGTTTGTTGGCACTTCTGGGAAACTAGATTCTGCCGGCGACCCTCCTGCTGGGCTGTTAGGTCGAGATGTGTTGCGTTCATCGACCACAGGTGTCGATGAAACCCATCTCGGGGATGGCTCTGGTGTAGTCTCCCTCAGTGGTGGTGATGGTGGCAGGTCGCTTTTGCTCGGGGAGCACTTCCTCGGCGACCTACTGTCACTGCGCTTGACTTCTTTCGTCTTCACAGGCTCTGTTGCCTGAAGCAGGAATCTCTTCCTGTTTATCTCTTTCTTCTCCCTCTTGTTGTTTACCACTTTTTCAAAGTCATCACCCTCACTGGCGTCTGGGCTATCTAGGGCGGGGGGCTCACTTGCTCTGTCTTGCTCTGCTAAAGTCTCCCTGCTTTGCTCTGCAGGCGTTCTGTCCACCACCACTTCCTCTTTCCTCACTTGTTTAGCCTGGGAGGCGGGTGTCCGCTTCTTCAGGCACTGGCTTACCCAGTGGTCGTCCCCCCCACAAATGGCACATTGGGTTTTCCTCCCAGGCAGGGACACCCATACCCTCTGGAATTTTTCTGTTGAGCCTTCCATTTTAAGATTAACAAAATGAGGCACCTGGTGTGCCGACGGCTTGAACAAAACGTTCCATTTATCCTGGGCGGTTTTGACCCGTGACACTTCCGCATCTCTGTCCCCTGTTACCGCTGCAGCAATTCGTTGGGCCGCCTCTGCTTTCATAGTCGGGGGCATCCAATTAAGTGTCCCCTTGGATTTTTCCTTGTCTAAATGTTCGATGTAGACAGACATTTGTGGGTTTGTCCATTCAAATTTCTTGCCATGCAGGCCAGCGTAATGCTTCATCTGGGCAGCTGCTGTTAGCGTAGCGAACCACTTGAATGGGCCCGCAAACCTGTATAGTGTGGCGACGCCACTCGTACCAACACCAGCTGGTCCGGCCAGAATGCTGGCAATCAAAGAATAAGAGGCTCTATTAGCCTGTGGCCCATTGACAGAGATCACTAGTGTTCCTGGTTTATGTAGCTCACCTCCCTCCAGGTCTTTCTCCATGTTAAGTACAAAAATTGGCACAATTGGTGCGGGCATTTCTTTATTTTTTCTTCTTGGTTATAAAAACCAAATTAGAACCAAGAAACACAAGTTAGCCTAAGCTAAAGCCTAAGCTAACACAAAAAAACAAAGTCCGAGGAAAAAAACACAACAATCCAACAGAAAAAAAAAAAAAAAAAAAAAAAAAAAAAAAAAAAAAAAAACTCCGAAAAATGCGACCGCTCCTCAGCGCGTCTAAATGGGTTCTCTCTATAAAATCAGTATCAGCTGATCTGTCCTTGTTTACTGTAAATTGATTGGTTCCTCCTATTCTCCACTCAGCTGGAATATGTTCACGCTTATCCGCTGTGTAAACAACTCAGTGAAGTGTCATCCGTTGTCCTGGTAAACTTCACTCAGACTTTTCACGTGCATATTTTTTTCTCTCAACTCACTTACTCATATAAGGGAGGTAATTAACCGTTGTCTCCCTTTACGTAATTTGACTTAACCTTATATTGTCTTCTCTAAAGGTTGCTATACAATTCTTATATGTACATTTTCTAAACCATAATTACCAACTCACCAACTCTACTTAAGTGTAATTAAGCACTTTCCTCCCCTGACCTTAATATTCAGAGTCTCCTCCCTTTGATCAAAGTATTATTTCACTCATTTTATCTCCCTTTTAGCAAGACAAATAGTCTTTATTCAAATCCATTCTTATTTCTCAAACCACCTTTTTACACTTTCCCCCTTAACCAAAACTAAATCACCGCTTATAATTCCTGCTTGAGCATTTATAATGCTCCTAGCAAACCCAACGGCCTAATATCCGGCTTTTGGCTAGGATCATGTGTCTACACACAGGGACCAGTAGTGACATTTATGTCATGAGGTCCTTTGTGTGAAAACACGGAAGACCACTACAATGACACATGGTGTCATTGGGTCTTCTTGTGTTGGGACATGTGGTTTTGACCAGAGCCGGGTTTGGGCGGGGGCCAATGCAACCTCATGCGAGGAAAATATGCAACCTCATGCGAGGAAATTTAAAAAAAATAAATGAAGGTGACAATACCAAGAGATGTGAAATACGGCAGTAGGACTTGGCATGAGTTTTAAAAGGCATTCTCTCCATTGGCCGCTGAAGAGTAATGAATGTATTAATGAATCTATTGTATTAAAATTATGTCATCCACTTCATAACTTCTCTCATTTCCAGGCAGCACCTATTGTACAGACCCCAGCTGCCTGAAGACCGCAGCGCGAGTTTTAGATCTGATGAACAGAAGTGTTGATCCATGTGACAACTTTTACGAGTATGCCTGTGGAAATTACAAGGTCGTCAATCCATTGTTGAACAATGCAGGTGATTATCGTTTATTGCTTCTCGCCAATGTGTTTTACTCAACATCTTTTCCACACTTTGCTATTGTGGCTGATGAAGAGTTTTACCCTAAACATAATGTTTCATTATTATAGTATTTCACTTTTGAAGACCAATGCGCAAAGGAAGCTTTTTTCTCATGCTATCCGCTTTATTTGGGCATGTTATCTGAAGAAAGAAACAAGAATATATCGCGACAAAAGAAAGAGATTGAAAGATAAAGAGATAAATAGAGACAAGGAGATAAAACCGAACATTTTGACATTGTGACATGGGGAGACGTCAGCAACATAATATATAAATAGTAACGTAGACATGAAGCTGTAGAGAGCCATCATCGTCTACGCCACAGGCCATCCTACTTGACTGAAAATCTGACATAACATTTTAATTCGTATTTTCATTTGTTTTTTATTTCCTTATTTCATTGAATGTAAGGCTATATTGAATTGTTGTCGGCTAAAGTGTTTAACCTTATTAAATATGGCAAAACATGTATTGCATTCCTCTTATAGAATTGGGCAACAAATATAGCAACACGGACACATTACTTTAAAATCGAAGACGTAGATTATGAACATTCACAGTACACAATACAGTTGGATGACATCGGAACCAATTTGATTTTAAAAATGGAAAACTAGAACTTTTTTACGAGGCTTGGACATGAAATTATGTAATAGCGCCACATTTTTAGTATGACAGTTTAGGTGTGTATATACGAAAATAAGACCTGTTATATTTATAAAGTATTTCACAATTATTAACACACAATTGAAAAATTATTGTTTTATGATTTTTAAAAATCACATTTTAAAGCTAAGACATTGACAATTTTATCACAATAACATAAATTTAGTTTCAATTCCCACCAACACAATGAA
>JAMPIV010003453.1:0-25000 GCA_024509875.1 Oreohelix idahoensis | reverse complement strand
CTACAATTAAATCTAATTCATGATCTCTTTATCGCAGTTACCAGAGGTGTCCTGAACGACATGTATGCACAAAATGAAGACAAGCTGATAGATGTGCTGGAAAAACCAATATCACAGATGCACGACTACGCCTCTGAGAGGAAGCTCAAGGAATTCTTTCAGGCTTGCAATGATATGTACATTAGAGAAAAGAACAGAGGTGAGTTCTAACAATCGTGTAAGTTTTACGGAGTTCTGTAAGTATTGTATTAATATCATACATCATCATCACGCCTCTGCTTCCCTGTGACCATGTACGCTAAGTCCTTCATGAGCTTCACGTCTTTTTATGTCTTTCTCATCCCTTTATTTTCGGTTTTCAGTTGTCGTCTTCGTGGGTTATTTGGTCTCTCTCTACATAGTCTCGCATTTCTGCTGCTACATGTTCAGTTTTCATTTGATCGCTTAATGTACGAAAATTCTAGGTGACAAATTTTGGAATATTTTTAGACGAACACAACACGATGCGTCATTGACATTCTTCTGTTTTGCACTTCTGAGTTGAATTGTTTTCTTAAATTGAATTTTCCACAGTGTTTGTTGAACTTTTTGTGGCTTATCTTTTCTACACGATGGCGTATTCGGTTAAATAATAATCAGATTCCCATTTTTAATGCCGTGTATAGAGTGTCCATTCATTACAGAACCATTGTCTGCTTTGCTATGCGCCATAATACAATTTAAGCTCGAAGACATAAGATAAAAAACCGAAAGTTAAAATTTTTTACAGGCACTCCATTTCTGACAAAAGTACTTCCTGCCCTCGGAGGATGGAAACTACTTGGTACGTGGGACGAGGACTGGGACTTCAATACAGCGCTGAAGAAGGTGCACGCCGATTTTTGGGTTGATGCTTTCTACGCGCCCTGGGTAAGCAAGCATACATCACTCATGGTACATTCTATAAGTGCAGTGCTTTATGGTAAAAGCACTTCTCGCCATAACTTTCTAAACCTAATGCTGCACTATATATTATCTTTACTTTTTTGGCTATAGATTCGGTTATGAAAACATCGACCTCATCCAACAGAAATGGAATCTAGTGGACTGACTAAACAGCTTAACGATCTATGTTTTGCGCATGACCTGACACTTCTGTTTCATAACCCTTATCAGAAGAAAGAGAAAATTAAAATATTTGATGACAGAGCGCAGCAAGTGGGTCTGTAAATACACGGAGAGTCAACTAGGGTAATGAGAACAAACTAATAAACTCTAATAAGCACTACTACAAGATGTAGAATGAATCATACATATACCGTGGCAGTAGTATAAACATTGTTGGAGGGATAGACAATGATATCAATACAAGGATAGAGAAGCTTTCATTGCATTAGGAAGTATATGAAGATCAACATAAATCTGGGTTCAACCCAAAAATCAGATTTTTCTGTTCAGATGTCAAGTCAGTCCTATTGTATGGCTCTGAAACATGGACAACAACGCGCATATTGATAGAGACTTTCATAAATGGATGCTTGTGTAGAATAGAAGGATGTAAATGGAATGATAAGATCACTAATATGAAACTAATGCCACGAACCTAGACAAGCGCCAGTGGAACATGAAATCAGAAGAAGACGTTGGAGATGGATGGAACACACGTTGTGAAAACTGTTAATATAATTACAAGACAATCCTTGTCCTGGAATCCACAGGGCAAGAGAGACGGAAGAAGATCAAAGAATTCATGGAACAGAGAACTGTAGACAGACATGAAAGAAGTGAAAAAGTCATGGAGAGACATTGAACTGATGGCACGGAACCGAAAGGTCCTTGTTAATTGCTTGTGCTCCTTCGAAGGTTGAAACGTAAAAGATGAAAGAAGATCAATTTGCACTGTATGTGTTTGTCTGTCCCTAGCAATGTTCTGCTGTTTAAAATGTAGGCTATGCTGTTAAACTCTGACAGTTGACGTTTGACCCTTCTCACAAGATGGACTGACGTACAGATTTACACAACATGGATTCAATGAATAAACCCGACCAGGACGATAAACAGGTTTATTCCATATGATAATGTACAACAAGCTCGGCGGTCCATGGTTCGATCCTCAGTTGAGGTGGGATGTTTTAGACCGCAAACAGCTCCGGGGTCGACTCAGCCTCATGAACTGGGTACCATAGCAACTATAGGAACACCATATTCGCAATATGCCTCAATGTGCGTGTAACGGGATCCTTTACCGTTAATTTACAACAGAGTGAACTGAATACATATCAATTCAGGCTTCACTCTCTGACATTCCATGTTAGGCATCTTCAGCCATTACCTCTTGTCATTCATACAGCCCATATTTCCGTTGTCGGCCTTTTCTAGTACATAATGCAGATATAATGTTTCTGCGTGTGCTTTACCTTTGATCTCCACGGATACCTGAGAGGCTAACCTGCCTCGGAAATACACCGTTCCTGAATAATATGAAATCTGTACACAATATTTAAATGGACGCCTTGTCATTCAACAGGCTCGACCAACGTCCACTCTCCAACTGACGTCACACTTTCACTCTGACGTCATCCTTAACAACGCATTTTACTTCTTTCATAACGTCTGCGCAACGATAATTGAAGAAACTCTCTACCGTGAAAACCTGACGTCTTCAATGATCGTGCGCAGCTCTTCAACAGGCGAATTCTTTGTTCTTTGTCCTAAAAAACTCTCTTTTCTTGTATGTCCCTTCAAACCTTACATATCATCATAGGTACCTTCAGTTGCTCAGTCAGCAATAGTCTTCAACAACTACAGGCCAAGCCTTTCTGCTGAGCTTCTCGCTATTTAGCAGCCAATACCAAGTTGAAGACCCATTGGTATTATCTACACTGTAAATCTAGGCTTTCCCTGCGGCTTTTCTGCCATTCCGAAACATCGTGAGTTGAAGTCATGAGCTCCAGTTTCTCTAGCTTGACTTGCATTTAAAGGATCGTCACATCTAGTCCCAAGTTAGGAGAAAGAAGCGCATGGCACACTGTGCATTCCCTGCCAACAAAGAGGTCTCTTTTGAACATGCTGAGCTACAATACTGTTTTCTACTTCTTCATTTCTCACGAGTGCATGAAAACATACATATATGTGTGTTACATTTATTACAATACTGTGCTCTTGTTCTGGGCTCTTGCAAGGAATTGTCACATCCTACATCGAGCCACATCTCAGTTCCGCCAGTATATCACGAGATCTTCTTACATGCAGCCAACCAGGTAAAACTCAGAGTTACATTTTGGGACTCAAGTGATACATACAAGCTTAGTATGCAATACTGGGTCTCAACATGTTTCACCACAGGGGGAATCTCTGGAAGTGTGTAGATGATTGCATGAGTCACTGAGGGTGTAATTAGCCTCACAGACAGAGGTTCATGTCCAGCTTCCACATTTGTATACTATAGCATTGTGCTTAGCTAGTGGTTATATAAGGATGAGTCCAGATATGCCTCCATGCATGAGTCCTCATGGTAAACAATGAAAGATGCAGACCCAACAGGACACGCAGAACTGGATGAAGAAATAACAATGATGACGGAGACACGGAAAAACCTTGAGCTCGTCACACTCGCCTGGAGTACCTGTCACGTGGTTGTTGATTGCAAATGCTCTGTGAGGAGTTGTCGAGTAATAAATTAATGAACGAAAGATGTTCCTCACATTGACAGCAATGTTTATCTTCTTCTTTGGTCCTTGGTCGCTGACTGACAAAGCAGTCAGTGGCCTTCATGATTGACAAACATTTTACGAACTGCGAAAAATGTTTTTAATCATTCATAATTGTGTCTCAGTATGAATGATTGTTTCTCGTTATGAATGATTCTCCCTGTTAGCAATGATTATGGCTATATATATAATGTGTGTGTTAACTAGGTTGGAACAGACTGGTATGACCACACCAAACGAGCCATTGTGATAAGTCCCGGAGGTACGGGAAAATTCATGACTTGGAACTGGTGAGTAACGAACTTCAGTAGATATCATGTGATCACCGTAATATAGACACCTACAAAATAAAAAAGTAATACGTTTATTTAAACCAAAATACAAATATGTATGGGCGCTGACAAAGGCATCACATAAAACCCATTGCTACAGATGACATCTTCTGCAAAGGCACATGTATGCTTTTATGCAAGCCTCCTGCAGGGGGCCCACCTGCAGCGATGGTTCAAGCTTCATCAGGAGAGCCCAAATTGGAACGAACTACCAAAGTTTAAAAACAGAAGACAATGCATTTGGCCCTGCGTGGTTCCCGGGGTCCCTGAGTAGACATAAGCAAAATAGGACCACGCCTCTAGAGCTGTGGAATCAATTAATCAGTACCCTTTAGCTCCAGAAGCACCATAATCATTCAGCAAACAGACACCAAGTCCTCATGTCACGTGCCTTTAGCTCAAGCTCTCCACATTGTTTTCCTCATAAATTTCACTTCTGTTTTCATTTTTATTCTCCTTGTGTTTCTTGGACTACGTCAGACTCATTTAACCTAGTGGGCTCCATAACAAGAACTGCTCTGTGTAATGCTATCTACAGATTTCCTCAAAGTCTGTCCTATCCAGCACTTTTTTCTCATCTAGTCTTAAACTCGGACTTGTCTAGTTCTTGTCATCAGTTCCACCACATTAGTGATCTTGTCATGCCATGTTAATCCTTCTGTTCTCGGTGGAAAATTAAATCTAAATATTATACAGGATGTTAGCTCGCTACAAAGCAGATTTAGCTTTTTACCTTTTGTAGTTCACGAATAAAATTAATTTTGGAAAGCTAACGTGCAGGTTTTCACAAACAGACAGATAAACAATGTAATTTATTCCACAACACTTTACAACACTGTGACACTCACACACATATAACACTCTATAAGACTATCTTAAATGAGTCAAGTGTAAAGTTTCAAATATATATGTAATGATTCTTTTCAATAATGGATATCCTGATTCAACTACACAGTGAACCAGGAATCACAATCAAATGTAATTACAAGTAGTATGTACACAGTTTATAAATATAATCTTTGTATTGACATATTTTATTATTCTTATCCTATGTGTGTAAGTTGTGAAGTAGTAATATGAGGTAATACTGGTTTTGTTTTTCAAGCTAGGTTGTTGTTTGTCATCATGACTTCAAGTGTTTGATTATCTTGGAAATAGTATTGGGAAAAGTTCACAGTTCCTGTCATTTGCAACAGTTTATTGTCCCTCTGTGTTAAATATACTGTCAATTTTTGAGGGGGAGGGGGGGGGGGGAGGGGCACATAATGTTGAGCTACTCTGGCCACAGAAGCTTATCTTTCGTGATGGCGGCAGGAAAAGACTCCTCTGCTCGATTGCTTCCTGTGTTCTGGAGACACCTCACTGGTCGCTATCTGGACCAAGGAGTATGCTGTCAGCCTCTGGATTCAGCAAAACTCAGACCATGTGCTGCTTCAATAACTTAGGACCACGGTCCCTGAAACAAGAAGGTTGTACCTCCTACTTCAGAACTAATTTATAATCTATTTCCACACTGAACACAATACATAACCAACACTGAGTTCAGAGCGGTAGGCCAACTGCTAGCTTCATCTGAAACAATTTACACCAGTATTCTCCTCCCTAATGGTTACTACGCCTCTGCAATTCCAGCATTAGTTCTTTCTAGTCAATAAGATAGGTGTCAGTGTACTGTTTGGCAATTCCATGCAGTTTTACTTTTCTCCGACACGTCCTGTTCAGGTTGGAGCACTATCTAGGCCTTGCCTCATGTTTGCTACTGAACCACACACATATACAGACATAAATTAACAATTTTCATTCAATTTTCATTAAAAATATATCAAATATGTCAAGCTTACCACAATTCATGGAAATAATACACAAATACGTTGACTGGCGATGAATAATGGCACAAATTCCGATCTGCCTCTGTCCCAGACTTTTATTTAGAAAAATATGATCTGGATCTCAACGCACTGTTTCTTAGTAAGTTTATTTTAAAATGTGGCACTGAACTGACGCTCCTAATTGACTATATTGGCGGGTCTAACCAATCGGGCCATGTTTACACAGCTTTTCAAAAAATTTTACCCTTCTCACGTTTCCCCTAACAACCAAAATTAGTATTTGTAGTCCGACTAATCGTGTTTAGCCTTACATTTACTTCTATCCAATCAAATAGGATTTTACATGGTGGCCCATTTCCCGTAAAATAGTGGTTTCAAAACATGCCACTGTGCGATTATTATTTGGTGTTGTCTGACACCCTCACTATTTTCTTTTGGCTATAATTTGTTAATTCCTAGACTATTTGCGAAACACTTAACATATTCTTTGTCAGCAAGGCCTAAGAAACCCAAATATATAAATTTAATGGGGCTAAGGGGCTGCGTTCAAAATATGCATTTTCTTCTACCTAGTCGTTCTCTTTTACGATTTTATTTTTATGTTTAGGCCACCTGTCCTGGGTACTGTCAGGCTTTCTAAACAGTTTCAGACATAAAACCAGTATAATGTCATATTTTCCTAATAAGCATTTTACAGGTTTTTAAACCTAACTCTCGTAGTTGTAGTGTTTTTTATCACTGTCTATTTGAAAAAAGTTAGTGCTTCTGGCCTTACGCTTGGGGTGGCATTAATTATATATCGCGAGACGCGTGTTAGTGTTGCATGCGTTCCTGCTTTCAGCCCTCACTCTCTCTATCTGTCACGTAGGGTTTATATTCATTTAATTTCCTACATCTTCTTCCTATTCGTTCACCCAAATTCTCTCTTTTATTATCTCTGTATTTCATTTTTCCCGTATATTTTTCATCCATTCGTTTTTGCGAATATTATTTTCATATAATTCGCAAACTTTACCTGTTTCTTTCTCTTAAACTGAGAATCGCGCTAGGACGATATTACGTAGATGTCAGGGCTGCAGGGCGTCAGAAGGCGTGATAAGTCGGTTCGCTGAACACAGGACTAGCAAATCGTCTTCATCTCACCGAGTCGATTAGTCTTCTCGGCATTAGTCCCGGTGAGGTGTGATACTTTACATCTGCACCGGTCAGTATCCAGACATTTGTCTGGAAAATCCCAAACTGACACGGCTTGTTCTCACTTGGGCCATTTTGTTATTTTCCAACTCTCACAGCCGTATGTTAACTGAGATAACATTTGCCCTGCAATGGAGAAGCTTGTCTGGGATTTGAAACTGACACGCGTACATCGTGGTCAGTAGGGAACAGTTACGTCACGCGGGAAGCGGACGTAAATGTTGGGAGTAGGGAAGATAATTTCGCGTGGCGAAATAGTTTGAGCCCTTTGTCTGATTTTAAGATATTGGCCAAGTTTGAAACTTTAATTTCATTCTCGCTCATAGATCATAGTAATAGGTTGCTCGTAAACAGAATAGCTGTTAGCGAAGATCTCAGCTTGTTTCGGCAATTTGTCGAACTTCTAGACTTCCAGAAATATTTTCAGCATTTTATTCTTAAGTTGTGCGACTACCTGTAATTCTGTGGTTGAGGTAATTAATATGATAGATATCTAGATTTTGTGAGTGTTAAAGTGTTTAATCGCTTAATTCATTTTAATCTATTTCTTTAGCGCAGAAGAGAAATAAAGTGGTAGGCTATAGTTTCTCATAACCCAATCAATAGCTATTCCAAAAAGTAGTGGTGACATAATACAGCCTTGTTTCACCCCTTTTCAGTGGAAAGCAGAATACCATTCTGTATTCCCTTTAAAAATTTTTTGTAGCTAATAAATTTACTGCTAATACTCATTCGAGTTTATTTTTCTAAACTAACGTTTAAACTCTAGAATCCAGCCTCATGAATGCTGACGGAATACGCACGTGTTCTTAATTTGATGGGGATTGTGATTTTTAAATATAAAATACGTCACGGGAAGTTTAAATGATAAGCAAAGCTCTTTGCTTGCAAGTTTAAATGTAAGTTTTTCCACACAGTGAAAGTTTTGGGGTGACCCTAACTTTACCAGCACCTAGTAGTAGTTTCCATACTTGTGAAGAAATAGACAGTCCTTATTTTGAACCACGTGGGTTTTCTCAATACTGTAACCACTGTTGTGGTGGTTGTTCAAGTCTCCATACTTCATTTATAATATCTAAAATTCTCAAGAGGTTGTTGTAGTAACACTGAGACGGTGCAAAGAAATTAACTGCTTTAAAGATTGTAATGAAATTTGTCAGCACTTAATTTCTTCTAGAAACTCTATATAATTTGCTGCCTGGTGGCGTGAATATTAACAATCATTTCCCGACTAGATTATATCTTGTGGACAAATCTGTGGTGTGACTAAAGTGAATCCTATACTGAGGGAAGGCACCGACCTGACATTCATCATTTTTTAGAAACCTACGCTATTGACATTGTGCTCTGCTAACTCCCGCGCCTGGAATAATTGTTAGGTGACTTAATCAGAAATTTGAACAAATTTGCATACCCAAGTAGTCGTTACCGGAGACTCCAAGTTAAATACGTCTTTTGGAACTGGGGACTTCTTGGCAGAAGACTGCATTTTTTGAGTCTGTGTGAAAATCTAAAATCAATGTGTTCCAAGAGGCAGCAAGCAAAGTCGTGAGTACAAGTTTGAGAAGCCATGGCGGAATGAATGAGTGTACGCTGGTTTGAGTTTTATGTTTTCCTTTTTTCTTGTATTTTATCTTTGACACCCTGTTTCTGTCCTAATTTTTTTTAATCTGCATAATTTGTTGCTAAGGCTAGAGTTCTTGTGTTTTTGTCTTAGTTTTCCCATCAGTATCGATTTCTTTTCAAACTCTGTGCATATAATTACGAGATAAAACAAAGAAAAACTCTTAGACTCAAACCCTATGTATCTGTGACTCGGGCGCCATCATCTGTTCTCTTAACGGGGCCGTGCTAAACCTAGAGTTAACACTATAACGGGGCTATCATCCTTGCAACATTTCCTTGATTTTTTATGACTATGTGTATATGTATTTTCCTTGATGTACTTTCTTTGATGTTGTGAGCCGATTTTTCCTGATAATAAAAATCGCTCTTGAACTTAATAATCGTGTTTGGTCAGCTCGTTCTAGATAATATATATATATCATTGTTATAGTTTTCCCACGTCTGTGTGTTTACCTGTCGTCACGTGTATGTGCGTGCCTGTGAGTGATAGAAATATACGTAATATGTATATTGGTGTAGTCTGTCTGACGCTGTAACAACTGTTGTAGAAGATAGGTGAGAGAGAGAAGAATTCTTTTCGCTTTCAGAGACAGCCACTATATAAAATCTATCATCTCACGTGTGTGGAAATTCTATTACCTTTCACTAACTCTCACTGAGTCTATCACCCATTCAAACCTATTCAGAAGGGACCAAACCTAGTCTTAATTCTCCTATCGGAAATCTACGACACTATCCTAATTCCATCTGTCCTTCCGTTTATGTTAACGTAGTGTATAAAATGAAATTAATGGAAGTATTAATTTAGGTCATTACGCAGTGTGCCTAGCTCAAGGTTTTCTTAGAAATACAGTACACGTTTTATTGTAGAAAGCGTGTAGTGATGCAGTAGGCTTTACTATCAACGTGAAACGTTACAATTTGCAGACGAAGTAGAAAACAAGGGGGATTTTTGTACCATTTCTCTTTCCTTTTATTGAATTTATGTGTTAGGCTTTACATTTACCTTTTAATTTATATATGTGGATTTAGAATGTTTCACGACAAATTCTCCCCTCTTAAAACAGATGTTATATGTCAGTCTATAATTCTATATACACATAGAGAAATTTATTATTATTTCTGGGGCTTACGGTGATTCTCATCACACGGATGTCGGCTTAAAAAATCCGCTCCCAGATTTGTTTTTCCAGATATATACTCTATGCTAAACTCAAATGGCTGCATAAGTAAGGACCATCTGAGTAACCTAGAATTTTCATGCCTAGCCTGCGCTAGAAACGACAAGGTTTTGTGATCCGTCTGCAACTTAAATGCCTTCCCATACAGATAAATATTGAATTTCTTTATCGCCCATATTACTGCAAGACATTCTTTTTCGCTAGTTGAGTAGTTGGTTTCAGCTTTATTCAACTTTCTGCTAGCATATGCCACTGGGCTTAATTCCCCATCCAATGCATCTGATTTCTGTAGCAGTGTCGCACCTAGCCCGATATTACTGGCATCCGTTCTTACAATGAATTCTTGACTTAAGTCAGGTAATTTCAAAATAGGTTTGCTTGTGAGTTTTTCCTTCAATTCCTGGTAAGCCAATTCACATTGTGGTGTCCATGTAATTCGATCTGGATTTCCTTTACGTGTCAAATCAGTAAACGGTGCACATATGGAATTAAAGTTTTTGATATACTTTTGGTAGAAAATACATAATGAGACAAAGGATCTCACGTCTTTCTTGGTTTGTGGTCTCGGGGCTTTCTTTAGTTTCTCTAAATTCTTGGGGTCAGGGGTCATGTTTCCCTGATGAACTGTGTGTCCCAAGAATTCTAATTCTTTACATCCAACACAACATTTGGTTGGTCGGGCTGTTAAATTTGCTTCTCTAAGTCGATTAAACAGCATGTTCAGAGAGTCAATGTGTTCCTCAAATGTTTCTGTTGTTATAAGGATATCATCCATGAAATTTGTGATGCATGGATTATTCAGAGGGTCCAATAATTTTCTCATCATTCTAGAGAAGACACTAGGGGCATTCTTCAATCCAAATGGCAATCTGTTAAACTCATAGTGTCCCTCTGAGGTACTAAAAGCTAGGTATGGTCTAACCTCAGGCTTTACTGGAATCTGATAGTATCCTTTACTCAGATCCACTTTTGAGAAATATTTAGCTTTATTTAGCCTGGCAAACAACTGATTTGTATCCGGCAATGGATCCACCTGTCCTTCTGTAATAGCATTCAGTCTCCTGTAATCTATACAGAGTCTATGTTCTCCAGAGGGTTTCCTTAAGAGCACAACACTGGAACTATACGAAGATTCACTGTGTGAAATAATTCCTTCCTTCAACAAATAGTCTATCTCTTCCTTCAAAGCTTTCTCCTTAGCAAAAGGAATCGAATAGGGTTTCATACAGACAGGTGTGGGGTCTATCAGTTTCATATCATATTCCAATAAGTTTGTATGCCCCGGTCGGTCTGTGAGCACCTCTGTATGATTATCTAGAACCTGTTGCACTCTCTCTTTCTGATTTTTCGTTAAATGTGTACTGATTTTCACCTGTGCCGCTGTCTCACAGGGATGTAATGGATATTCAAATGATGAAAGTGGTTTTTTTTTCATCTCCATTGCAATGGACAAGGTCAACAAGTGTGTCTCTTCCTGATTTTCTCTTTCCAAATATTTCTTCAGGAGATTCACATGATAGATTTTTTCTTTCCCCTTCTTATCTATCTTATAATTTGTTCTAGACACCTTCTCTAGAACTGTATATGGACCTTGCCATCCAATTTGTAACTTATTCTGACTACCGGGGAGAAGAAGCAGTACCTTCTCTCCCACAGCCAAATCTCTGTCTTTAGCCTTCCTGTTGAAATAGGCAGCATGTTTCTTCCTGGCTTGTCTCAAATTTTCATTGGCAAGTTTCCAGCCAGTTTTTAAACGAGTGGTCAGCTCATTCACATATTGGTATGAGGATGTAATATTTTCCTCTGCCTTTTCATCAGTCCACGTTCTTAACAGCGCTTCAAGTGGACCTTTTATTGGCCTTCCAAATAATAATGTTGCCGGGGCCATTCCGGTTGAACTATGGGGTACCTCCCGATAAGCAAAGAGGGCGGCGTGAAGGTACTGATCCCATGTATCTGGTTTTTCGTGTGCCAACTTTCTCAGGATCGACATCAACGTGCCATTAAATCTTTCCACTTGGCCGTTCCCTTGGGGATGGTACACACTACAATGGAAGTGTTTGGCCTGGAAGATCCTGAAAACTTCTTCTGTTAGTTTCCCCTTGAACTGAGAGCCATTATCAGTCAAGATTTGATTGGGAAAGCCTAACCTTGTGAAAATTGTGAGTAATGCCTCTGCCACATGCTTAGAATCAATCGATGACAGGGCTACCGCCTCTCCCCACATAGAACAAGTGTCCACCAGAGTCAGAATGTAGCTGTTCCTTCTCTTAGTTCGAGTGAGAGGTCCCACCAGATCCACGGCAACTCTCTCAAAGGGTGTTCCCACTATGGGCATTTCCCCCAGAGTTGCTGGTGCAGTCCAATGCTTAGGTGCTACTCGTTGGCACTCTGGACAGGATTTTACATATCGTTTGATATCTTCAGTTATTCCTGGCCAGAAATAGTGACAAGCTATTCGCTGTCCTGTTGCGCTGATCCCCATATGACCACTGAAGGGAATCGCATGCCCTAGTTCCAACACTTTAGTCCTATATGAAGTGGGAAGGACCAGCTGTCCGTGACCATTGGATTCAGATCCAGCCTTCCTATAAATCAGTTTGTTCTTCATATAAAATTCTCCCTTGCCTGGAGGTGTATGAGATTTGGGCAACTTCTTGAAACACGGCTTGAGTGTCTTGTCCTCCGCCTGTGCCTTCCTCATCTCATCTGGATGAGTATTTATTGGATTATCCTCCTCCTTTTTAGACTGTGATCTGGTCTGCACTGTTGCCAATATCACAGGTCTCTTGGGATTCCCCAAGAAGACATATCTACACCCCAATATCAGAGGGTAGATTGGCTCATTTATCACTGCTGCTTTTATGATTCCTTCCACATATCGCGTTTTCACCTTTATCCGGGCGACGGGAAGTGTCATGGTAGCTACATCCTTGGTTGCAGTTTGAATCTCCACTGTTTCTGTGGTGTATTGATCTGCCTGCACTAGGTGAGAACTCACAACGGAATCATAATCTAAACCTGTATCATATAAACACCTTATGGTGACACCATTACAGATGACATCTTCACACACTGGGGGATGGTATGGTTCCTGTAGTTCCGCAGGTTTTACTTTTTTCCCTTTTTTCCAGATGTCATAGCAGCACAATGAGGAGGTTTCCTTCTACAATGGTCAGTGTCATGATTGTTCATCTTACAATTTTTACACCATCTCTTTCCTTGGTTGAAAGATTTTCTTTCATCATATTTCCTTTCATCGAATTGTGGGTTTTTATTTTTATTGTCATACCGTGGCCTATCAAACTGGTGCTTACCTTTGTTTTGATCTCTAGGATCAAATTTATTAAAGTTCTGTGGTGCCTTAAAATTATCTACCTGTTTCTTTTTATTACCTGATACCTCTGCCTGAGCTGCTTGATACCTTTCAGCAACATTTAGCAACTCACCCAGCCTCTCTGCACCTTGTTCCATGAGAAACTTTCTCAGGTCTGGAGCCATGGACTCTCTTAATTGTTCTATAAGGACCATTTCCTTAAGATCTTGGGTTTTCCCCAGAGAAGTCCATTTCTCCAAGTATGTCTCTAACCGTGCAGAGAACTGGTGATAGGTTTCACCTGACAGTAGTTTAGCATTCCTAAATTTTTTCCTATAAAATTCTGCGTTCTTTTCATATCTTAACAAAAGCGCCTGCTTTAGCATGTCATAATTTTCTTGATCACCTCTGCTCATTTTGGCAAAAACTTCATAAGCTGCCCCACGAAGCCCTTGAGATAACTTTAAGCTCCACCTTTCTCTCTCTAACCCATACGTGGTAGCTAATAGTTCATATCTATTTAGATAGCTCTCGATATCATCGACTTTCTCAACAAAATGATCTAAATGAAAATTCATAGCTGAGGTTGAGGCTCCCTGACTAGCAATAGCATCGGAGGTAAAGGGACTGGCACCATTTTCAGGAGCATGGCCTTGAAACTCAAACTCCCTTAGTCGTAACTCATGTTCCCTTTGTAATCTCTTCTCCTCCTTTTCTGCTTCCCTCTCTGCAGCTAATCGCTTGTCTTCCCTTTCTGCAGCCTGTCTTCTTTCCTCGGCTTCCCTTTCTGCCTTTTTTCTTCTCTTTCTGCCTCCAATTTCTTAGCCTCAGCCTCAATCTGCAACCTCTTAGCCTCAGCCTCAATCTGCAACCTCTTAGCCTCAGCCTCAATCTGCAACCTCTTAGCCTCAGCCTCAATCTTTCTTTCAGCCTCTTTTTCTAATCTTTCAGATTCTAATTTTCTTTCTGCCTCTTTTTCTAATCTTCTTTCTTCCCGTTCAATATATTTGTCACATTCAGTAGTGACATAGGCAATCATAACTTGCCCGTCCATTCCTAACTCTTTAGCAGTCTGCACAGCAGCAGATCGAAATTTGGCCAGGTCCGCCATTTTCTAACAGGTAAATTTATATAATGTCTAACTAAACAATACAATCTGTAATTAATTATCCAAGAACAACCACAGGCACTGAGAGCTCAACCTTATTTAATTCCACCCAAGGATACCTTTTAAATTTTTATTATTCCCTGAAGTGAATTACCCCCAATATTTATAATAGGGAAAGATTCAGAATCCCGGACAGGACCCCAATATATGTGGTAAAGTGGGATGTTATAAATATTTATAGGGGACTTAGTGTACTGACTGAGATCAGCTGTGAAGGTATCTGTATCTAATAAGTGTGGTGTATTACAGATGACCTTACTTGCTACCACATTTATACCTCAGTCAGAATTATTCTGGAATATTGTGATGACTACGTTAAATGTCTAGGGTTATGAAAATGATGAAGTGTAAGTCACAACAACAACAGACAGATAAACAATTTAATTTATTCCACAACACTTTACAACACTGTGACACTCACACACATATAACACTCTATAAGACTATCTTAAATGAGTCAAGTGTAAAGTTTCAAATATATATGTAATGATTCTTTTCAATAATGGATATCCTGATTCAACTACACAGTGAACCAGGAATCACAATCAAATGTAATTACAAGTAGTATGTACACAGTTTATAAATATAATCTTTGTATTGACATATTTTATTATTCTTATCCTATGTGTGTAAGTTGTGAAGTAGTAATATGAGGTAATATTGGTTTTGTTTTTCAAGCTAGGTTGTTGTTTGTCATCATGACTTCAAGTGTTTGATTATCTTGGAAATAGTATTGGGAAAAGTTCACAGTTCCTGTCATTTGCAACAGTTTATTGTCCCTCTGTGTTAAATATACTGTCAATTTTTGAGGGGGGGGGGCACATAATGTTGAGCTACTCTGGCCACAGAAGCTTATCTTTCGTGATGGCGGCAGGAAAAGACTCCTCTGCTCAATTGCTTCACTGTGTTCTGAAGACACCTCACTGGTCGCTATCTGGACCAAGGAGTATGCTGTCAGCCTCTGGATTCAGCAAAACTCAGACCAGGTGCTGCTTCAATAACTTAGGACCACGGTCCCTGAAACAAGAAGGTTGTACCTCCTACTTCATAACTAATTTATAATCTATTTCCACACTGAACACAATACATAACAAACACTGAGTTCAGAGCGGTAGGCCAACTGCTAGCTTCATCTGAAACAATTTACACCAGTATTCTCCTCCTAAATGGTTACTACGCCTCTGCAATTCCAGCATTAGTTCTTTCTAGTCAATAAGATAGGTGTCAGTGTACTGTTTGGCAATTCCATGCAGTTTTACTTTTCTCCGACACGTCCTGTTCAGGTTGGAGCACTATCTAGGCTTTGCCTCATGTTTGCTACTGAACCACACACATATACAGACATAAATTATCAATTTACATTCAATTTTCATTAAAAAGATATCAAATATGTCAAGCTTACCACAATTCATGGAAATAATACACAAATACGTTGACTGGCGATGAATAATGGCACAAATTCCGATCTGCCTCTGTCCAGACTTTTATTTAGAAAAATATGATCTGGATCTCAACGCACTGTTTCTTAGTAAGTTTATTTTAAAATGTGGCACTGAACTGACGCTCCTAATTGACTATATTGGCGGGTCTAACCAATCGGGCCATGTTTACACAGCTTTTTCAAAAAATTTTACCCTTCTCACATTTCCCCTAACAACCAAAATTAGTATTTGTAGTCCGACTAATCGTGTTTAGCCTTACATATCATTCTATCCAATCAAATAGGATTTTACAGGGTGGCCCATTTTCCGTAAAATAGTGGTTTCAAAACATGCCACTGTGCGATTATTATTTGGTGTTGTCTGACACCCTCACTATTTTCTTTTGGCTATAATTTGTTAATTCCTAGACTATTTGCGTAACACTTAACATATTCTTTGTCAGCAAGGCCTAAGAAACCCAAATATATAAATTTAATGGGGCTAAGGGGCTGCGTTCAAAATATGCATTTTCTTCTACCTCCCGTTCACTTCGATACGATGTGGTGTCTGGGTACTGTCAGGCTTTCAAACGTAAACCAGTATAATGTCATATTTCCTAATAAGCATTTTTTCAGGTTTTTAAACCTAACTCTCGTATGGGTAGTGTTTTTTATCACTGTCCATTTGAAAAAAGTTAGTGCTTCTGGCCTTACGCTTGGGGTGGCATTAATTATATATCGCGAGACGCGTGTTAGTGTTGCATGCGTTCCTGCTTTCAGCCCTCACTCTCTCTATCCTAATTCCATCTGTCCTTCCGTTTATGTTAACGTAGTGTATAAAATGAAATTAATGGAAGTATTAATTTAGGTCATTACGCAGTGTGCCTAGCTCAAGGTTTTCTTAGAAATACAGTACACGTTTTATTGTAGAAAGCGTGTTGTGATGCAGTAGGCTTTACTATCAACGTGAAACGTTACAATTTGCAGACGAAGTAGAAAACAAGGGGGATTTTTGTACGCCATTGTGACAGCACTGTACTTTTACCATTTCTCTTTCCTTTTATTGAATTTATGTGTTAGGCTTTACATTTACCTTTTAATTTATATATGTGGATTTAGAATGTTTTACGACAAGTGCTAGCGGTAGAGGGCTTGTCCGAAATCTACATAGGTTATATTGTTGCTGTTATTTAAATTGGGTTGCTGAGCGTATCGCTTTTTTGCAACCAATACTAAGTTGAAGACTGCTTGGTATTACGAGTGTTACTGCTATATAAACTGTATATCTAGGCTTTTCCTGTGGCTGTTCTGCCATTCCGAAACATGATGTGTTGAAGTCATGAGCTCCAGTGTATCCAGGTTGCCTTGCATTTAAAGGATCGCAACATCTGATCCCAAGCTTGAAGTAAGAAATGCGTGGCACACTGTGCATGCAAGGGAGATCTGCAACTATGCAGAGCTAAAGTACTGTGCTCTAGTTCTGGGCTCTCCCAAAGAATTGTCACGTCCTGCACAGAGCCACTTCTTAGCTCCCACTGCCTATCACTAGGTCTACAGTGAGATCTTCCTGCATGCAGTCAACCAGGTGAAAGCCAAAAAATTACGCCAGGGGTTAAAGTGGCTACTCCAAGCTTAGGCTGCAATGCTGGGTTCTCAACAATTTTCACTGCAAGGGTGAATCCCCGGAAGTGTGTAAATAATTTCAGGAGTCAATGAGGGTGTACGTAATCTCAGAGGCTCATTTCCATATACTGTATGTACATTTTAGCATTGTGCATAACTGGTGATCATTTAAGGATGACTCTAGATATGCCTACATGCATTTACATAGGTTAGAAATTCCATCCCTCTGCCCCCTCTCTTAACCTCTTAACCCTTCAGATCGACCAATAACGCTAGGATTTTTTGGTATATTAAGACTGGTTGGTTGTCGACCCCTACCTTAGACCAAAGAATCCGTAGACCACATTATAAGAATCCCCCAATCTAGAGCCTGCTTCACAACTCAGTATTTAACTCTCGATCTTCTCATTCAAACAGGTACTTAAATCCAAACATGGAGAAGGTCAGACAAGACTACAAAAAGTTTATACGACGGGTGGGATCCTTACTTCTCAGGGATTCTGTGAATTCCACTTTGAATAATGCCACTTTACAAGAACAGTATCTTGAAGAATTTGTTAACGATACTTTCAATGTTGAATACAAAATCGCAACTATAGCGTCCAGGTCAGGTTACACATACGATCCCGATGAGGACGCCAATAAGGTACGTACTGTGTTTTGTTCTTCTTCATCGTTCGCTTTCAGACATCAACTTGAATATGTTTAAAGAAAGTTGTAGTCAGCTTCAGGCTATTGGTATCTCCGTATAATTTTTCCAGGAATGTTACTGATGATGCCCATATGCGCTATTTATGTTCTTCGTATGTTGGGCGTCTTTGAAGGAGAATTTCAGCAGTCATTTTATCGGTGCCACAGTTACAATCATCGGTACTTCCTATCTTTAGCTTGGTGAATATATGGTATCCCAGTCTGTTGTGGTCTGTTCGAAGTCTTAAGAGTATCAATAGTTCTCTTTTTTGCGTATGTTTGTGTGTTCTATTCCAGCTATATCATTAACACACTTCAGGTTCCAACGGAGCTTAGGAGTTCAACAAACGCTTGCCAGGTCTTCGTGTCCAGTGCCATCATCTCAAGATTTTTTAAATGTCTTCCTGATTCCTCTTATCTCTGTCTCTAATACTCTTCTCCGTGGTTTCTACCGTTTCCCTTTGCCTCGCTTACTCTTGAAATTCTAGAACAAGGACTGCCTTGTAATGCTATCACCAGGTTTCCTTCTCCAGCACCTTCTTCTCATCTCTTGTTCCACTGGCACTTGTCTGGTTCTTATGATCAATTCCACGTTATAACACCATTTCAATCCTTCTTTTCTACTCAAGCCCCCATTTATGAAAATCTGTAGCGTTTTTGGTTGATAATTACGTTGTTCTCCATTTTTCACAGCCATACAATATGATTGACTTGACTTTGAGTTGAAAATTCAAATTTTTGTGTTGGACTTGATTTCTCTTGATCTCCGTATATGTCCCTATACAATGAAAGCTCCTCTTGTTTTCTGTATTCCTGTTTTAATTTCATTATCATTTGTGTGTGTGTGTGTGTGGAAATCCAGCTATTATTGCGTTCATTTTTCTTTGTCACCACCCATGTTTTACTAAGGCCCCTTAAGGGAGTAAAGAAATGTAGCACTGCAACCTACCAAGCATGGCACAAAAGACGACTAAGGAGGGTTGGGTATTAACTGGTTACACCCTTCCTGCAGAAAATTTAAGCTTACAAAAACTTCGACAAGCATGGACAAGTCAACCAAAGCCATTAAGACCACGCCTGCAGTGTATATGACACATTTTGATGAAACCTGTTGATAGCATTACAAGGCAACCCTTGTTCCTGAATCCTGGCGTAAGTGAGAGAAAGAGACACCGAAAAATACATGGATCTTGAGTAGACGAGTCAGAATATTGAGACTTGACATTAAATTATTTAGGTCCTTATCGCTCCGGAATGGAGCCCCGTCGTAAGTCAAGGGCAATTTGAACCATTATTGTGAATCAAGGGATGTCAGTATAAGAACGTAAGCTAAAAATTTTAGCAGCCAACTTCTGTTAAGGGGTAGAGCTACAGCGCATTTTAAGTCATAACCGCACAAACAGGACATTTGGGATTACTATATATTCGGTTAATTTATATTCCCCTAAATCTAAATCTGTGAAAATCATTTGTCGTTGTTACTGATCCAGCGGCGCTTGGAGTCTCGCCATTCGGCCCAAAATTATTTGTCAGAACACATTGTAAGTGGGTAAATTTTGATTTTGTAAATAGTATTTTCTTCAGAAATTGTGCTTTTCCTATGAAGAAAATCTAGATTTTTCACAGAACCTTGTTTTCTGTTACTAATGATCTTATAACTTGCACATTTTAAAATTAATAAATATGAGATTTGACACAAATACATTTCACAGGATAATAAAACTTTCTTCAGATCCAAATTTTGATATCTTATCAAAATTTTAGTTTATTGCAAATAAAGTTTTAAAATTTCGAGAAAAAGAAGTTACTATTGTTAGATACAAACTTATAAGTTCTATATATCAAAATCTACATAAGTTATCACAATTCCAATCTGAATAAAGTCGTAAAATATAATGATAAACATTCTGTTTAAATTCGGTATTGATAGATTTATAAATAAAAAAATCCTTAGCAAATTTAAGTATTGCATCAGAATCCAACATGGCAGCCGTTTCCATGGCAACCAATGATGCAATACTTTCAAACGGCTCATTATGCGTTTCTATGATTGATGTAGGTTAAGTCGGTGCATTTTCATTTAAATCCTGTGATGAATAACGAAAACAACATTTCACAGCCTTAACTTATTGTTTTCTACTTACCAGGTGAAACTGACGGATCTGAACACAGAAACAGGTAACGTGATCAACTGGGTAGACCAAATGGTCTACCTGTTTAACACAGCTGGAGTAAATGGAGATACTAGGGTCATACTTACCCACAGAGGCTATTTTAACAACATAACGGCAATGATTACGTCACTTCCTGATTCAGACCGGAAACGCATGCTGCATAATTACTTAATATGGCGTGTTGCCGAAATATACGTTCAGGTATGGACTAAAGTTATATTACTCTTACTGATTACACTAGAATTGAGACTAGTGTACATGTATTGCTTTTAACAATCTTTTTGGCTGAAGTGAAGAAAAGTGAGACGTGTGTTCACGTCATCTAAATAAGTCGATAGTGTAAGTATTAGGGTTCGGGTTTAGGGCTAGGTTTAGGGTTCCTAATCCTAACCCTTACCCTTTATTACTGCGTCTCTGAATACTTTTTTTCAGGCTATATCAAACACATATACTTTGGCCATGTAAAAAGACATAACACCTTACTGAAGACCATAATAGAAGGCAGAGATGAAGACAAACGTGCAAAAGGATCACAGTGCTATAAGTGGGAAGATAACATCACGTGATGGACAGGGAAGAGTCTGTCAAAGTGCATCATTAAGATAAGAGACAGAAGACGTTGGAGATCCATAGCACCCGACCTTGCATGTGAAGATGGCACATGATCATGATAATGATTAAACTCATGTCCCACTGTCTTCATTTCAACTCATTTTTTTTCTTCAATTTTCAGTGATTTCTTCGTTTCCTCGCGGCGCGCTTTTTTCAACCATTTACCATATGCTTGGAACTGTCGGTTATATCAAAAAACTTTGTATTTCTTTATTGTGTATGCTGTTATATACTGTACATGTGTTCTTTTGTCTGCCTCTATTTCTGTTGTCCTTGGTATTTCAAAACAACGACTGCCTTGAAGTGTTATTAACAAGTTTCCGCAATGGGTAAACTGTCACGTGATAGCGTAGAAAACTATCAACAACAGAAAAAAAAAACATAATTTATCAACATGAGCAAGGACGAATGATATGGACAGTCGTAGTCCCATAGGCCAGATGACACGGACGCATACTTACACACATACATATTTTACATACACATGTGTGTTTGTCAGTGGCGAATTAAAGTGGCGGGGTTGAGGGGGCTGTCCGCCCTGGTAGCAGCCAGAATGGGGCTGCCATCGGACACTATTTCTTACTGTTTTAAGATCTACTTGCAAGCTAAATGTATTTGTATTTTATTTTTTTTTCGGGGGGGGGGGGGGGGGGGGGGGGAGGGGGAGAGAAGAGTACCAAAGGTAGGATCCGCCGAAGGTGCCAAATACTTTAAGTATTCCATTGGAATGTGTGCCTGTATGTCGTAGTTTGTGAGTGTCTATCCCTGTTATATGTTATTCATTATAATTTTCTCTGTTGCTCCCACATGAGCATAGAGCTACCACTAACGCAGGTCCCCAAAGAAGTATCACACATTCATGCAGAGGCGGATTTTGTTGCTTCGTCTTTTTCTTCTTTCTGTGTTCAGTTTGTAGTCTTGCTAAATCTGCAGGACTGTCGCCAGAGATGAAGTGTACAGTCTTTTCCAAGTCAGCTCAATAGCTTCTGCCTGAGCTCAGCGCCCTCTGGACAGATCATGCATCGTGGGTTGGGCAGATTTGGAGAATGTATTCATGTGTCTGGATTCCGGTTCCACGTGGACATTCATTCGATTCTGCAACAATATGTGTTACATGATGAGACTGTGTAGCAGTTTGTGTTACATGATGAGATTGTGTTGCAGTTTGTGTTACATGACGAGATTGTGTAGCAGTTTGTGTTACATGACGAGATTGCGTAGCAGTTTGTGTTACATGAGGAGGTTGTCTAGCAGTTTGTGTTACATGACATTGTGTAGCAGTTTGTGTTACACGACGAGATTGTGTAGCAGTTTGTGTTAAATGACGAGATTGTGTAGCAGTTTGTGTTACACGACGAGATTGTGTAGCAGTTTGTGTTACATGACGAGATTGTGTAGCAGTTTGTGTTACATGACGAGATTGTGTAGCAGTTTGTGTTACATGACGAGATTGTGTAGCAGTTTGTGTTACATGACGAGATTGTGTAGCAGTTTGTGTTGCATGACGAGATTGTGTTGCAGTTTATATTACATGACGAGATTGCCAGAACCATGCATCATGCTAGTTGCCTCTTCCTGTTTTCCCGTGAGAGCTGTAACGTTAGTCATTTTTTTGTTATTCCTGAGACCGCCTGGGATATCATTTTTTTTTTTTTGTTATTCAGTTAATACCCTTGGGTTCTTCAAGGAGCATATGCCTTCAACAAACACATGCCACGTCTTCCTGTCGCGTGACATCATAGACTTCAACAAACACATGCCAAGTCTTCCTGCCACGTAACATCATAGGCCTTTAACAAACACATGCCAAGTTTTCCTGTCACGGGACATCATAGGCCTTCAACAAACACATGCCAAGTCTTCCCGTCACGTGAAATCATATGCCTTCAACAAACACATGCTAAGTCTTCCTGTCACATGAAATCATAGGCCTTCAACAAACACATGCCAAGTCTTCCTGTCACGAGACATCATAGGCCTTCAACAAACACATGCCACGTCTTCATGTCACGTGGCATCTTAGGCCTTCAACAAACACATGCCAAGTCTTCGTGTCACGTGACTTCATAAGCCTTCCACAAACACATGCCAAGTCTTCCTGTCACGTGACATCATAGGCCTTCAACAAACACATGCTAAGTCTTCCTGTCACGTGACATCATAGGCCTTCAACAAACACATACCACGTCTCCTTGTCACGTGACATCATAGGCCTTCAACAAACACATGCTAAGTCTTCCTTTCGCGTAACATCATATGCCTTCAACAAACACTTGCCACGTCTTCCTGTCACGTGACATCATATGCCTTCAACAAACACGTGCCAAGTCTTCATGTCACGTGACATCATAGGCCTTCAACAAACACATGTCACGTCTTCCTGTCACGTGATCATAGGCCTCCAACAAACACATGCTAAGTCTTCCTGTCACGTGACATCATAGGCTTTCAACAAACACATTCCAAGTCTTCCCGTCACGTGACATCATATGCCTTCAACAAACACATGCCAAGTCTTCCTGTCACATGACATCATAGGCCTTCAACAAACACGTGCCAGGTCTTCCTGTCACGTGACATCATAAGCCTTCAACAAACACGCCAAGTCTTCCTGTCACGTGACATCATAAGCCTTCAACAAACATACGCCAAGTCTTCCTGTCACGTGACATCATAAGCCTTCAACAAACATACGCCAAGTCTTCCTGTCACGTGACATCAGCTCCACGTCTTCCTGATCATTTTCACTTCTGTCATCAGTTCCATCTCCGTGTGTTGTTGGTCTTCCTCTGCATCTTTTTCCCTAGTGAGTCCAGGAAGACGATTGCCTTGTAATGCTACCAACAGGCGTCCTCTATATGTGTCCTATCCGTCGTTAGCGTCGACTTCTCATCTCTTGTTCCATTGGCACTTGTCTGGTTTTTTATCATCAGTTCACACTTGTGACCTTGTTTTGTGTACAGACTGAAAATTCCTAAGAGAATTTGAAGCCAACGTGATAACAATACATGCATTTTGAAAAGCAGAATGCCAGCGATTGATACAGAGCATTCTATTTCATTGCAACATCCCTTGCAATGAAGATACTGACAGACTGGAAAAGGATGGTGGAGAGCATCCTCAGCCAGATACAAGATGCAAAGAGTTTTATCAGAGCAGGAACAAATGGGGAGAAGAGTATCCGGGCCACCAAAAGAAATTATTCATTTTACGAGTTCAGCAGAAGAGAACAATCCGTAATCTTAAGACTCCGCACGGGCCACAACAGATTGGGGTACCATCTATTCAACAAGCTAAAGATAGGGACTACAGAAAAGTGTAAATGTGGCAATGATAAAATGACTGCTGTACATCTGCTTCACAGCTGCTCAACACATGAAGACCAAGGAAAGCACATATGGCCGACATCAGTACCATTCCTGTACAAGCTTTATGGAGATACAAATAGCATAATTCTGACCACTGCCTTTGTTTGAAAATATTCAAGTAGACGTCTAAGCGTGTACGAACAAGAAGATGAAAAAAGAAGAATAAGGAGAAAAGGCAGATTGCAGATCTAAAATATAAAGAAACGAACAAGCTTTAAAAGCATTACGGGGCAGTCTTTCTTCTGGAACCTCATTGAAAGAGAAGAAGAGGTCGACCAAATAAAAATATGTGAAGCGGAAAGAGGAAAGAGAAATGAAAACAATGAGAAAAACATGGAAAGACCTTGAGTGGATGGCGCGGTACAAGAGGACTTTGCCTACGTATGTTGAAGGCCTATGCTCCTTGGTGTATTGTAAAGTAATAAATGAGTAGAATAACGAATAGGTAACTAGAAGGTCTTCTATATTTAGACACAAGCCTTAATATACACATTGTAAAGGTAAAGGATCCCGTTACACGCTCATTGAGCCTATTGGGAATATGGTGTTAGGCCCATATTTTCTTAACCATCGGCACACTAGGGGTGATGTGGTCAGCATCACGCCGGCCGCCTTAACCTTCCCAGAAGTTGCTCTGGTACCCAATTGGGGCTGGGTCGACCCAGGAGCCGTTTGCGGCCTAAAAAAATCCCACATCATCTGGGGATCGAACCATAGACCACTGAGCTAGGAAGCCAGTGCACTAACCACTATGCTACCGCGGCTCCCACATTGTGTC
>JAMPIV010003452.1:0-48626 GCA_024509875.1 Oreohelix idahoensis | reverse complement strand
AGCCACATTATGTGTGTTACATTATTCATTTACCCCTTTAGCTCCTAAAGGAGCTTAGGCCTTCAGTGCATAAATGCCAAATACTCCCTTCCCATGCTCATCAGTTTCCATGTGTTTCCTCATCAGTTACTTCAGTTCAGTTTTCTTCTCCATGTGTTTTTCAGTCATACCTCTGCTTCTGTTACCGATGGGGATCAGCAGGCTTCCTCGGTGTGTGTCCTATTTCATTGTAGCATCATCTCTTGTTCTATTTGGCGTGTTTCTGGTTCTGGTCATCAGTTCCATATTGGTGACCTTGTCATACTATTTAAATGAGTTCTATGCCAGCACTCTTGTGGGGGTCGGAATGGCTTAGAAATATGGTTCCCTCTAATTCTAAAGATACTATNTTCGGTTCCCAGTACAGGGAATATATTTTATTGAAATTTTTTTCGAGCAAGAGTCCGCTGGAAGGACAACGATTAGACAATCCTTTGAAGGACCCGAGGACTAGGAATGGTAACAGGCCAGGAGGAAGACAGCCGATAGGCTAGTCTGGCGCTCTCTCATTCTCTCTTCTCAAACACCTCTACACCTCACGGTAAGAAGGGGAACGACTAAGTGAGTAAGAAATTTTTTCAGAACCAGTGGGTTCTATGATGTCTTACTCCCCTTGATCTCATGGGAATAGTGAGATCTTGATGCCATATCCTCGGATAAGGGTGAAAAAATAACGAGTCCACGTGTGCAAGCTGCGCAGTGTTAAAGTCCCTGACGCAGTTGGAAATCGTAAAAAAAGTAGGCCAAATAGCTAATGCCCCTGGCAAAAATTTACAAAATTAGGAAAACCTACTCACCCACAAAAATATTTATAAAATGAATCCTGGGGATCACGATTTTATAAAATGTGCTGTGGTTGACTATACTTTTGGGGTCAGTTGTGAGTGAGGTGCATCATTACAGAATGTAGTTGTCTATGAGTGCCACCAACCCCTCCCCCATCACCCAGACTACATATGAGGCCATTTTTCTTATTAGTGGACACTAATTCACCTTCTGACTGCATGAGATAGGTTGTGATCTTTTTCCTGTGAAAGTGAAGTGAAACATTCACTAAAATATCAATTGTCCAACCTCTGTGTTGAAGGAAGCAGATCATCTTGCAGAGATTAAAGTTACATAAAGACCACACTTGTTCAAAATACTCTGAAATGTGAAAAAATACTGTGGATTATTAGACATAAGATCTTTAGACAGCTCAATGTTTTTTAAAGTAGATCTCCATAGCTCCTGGGTTGTCTACAGTCAATTCTGGAGCAAAAGAATTCCTTGTGATTTTTCTAGATCCTTCTTTAGTTGTGTGTCCAACACAGGTTGTACTCTACGTTACTTTGTTCTGTCCACATCCAACATATTTCTATATCTCTCGTTCCACTAGTATTTGGTTCTTTCCCTCAGTTCTGTTGAGTGATTATATCAGTCTAATAGTTCTTCTGTTCTCCATTACACATCTGTTTGGGAAATTTCTTTGATCTTTTTTTGTATTGTTATTGTTCTCCATACATGAAGAACAAATTTAATTAACGTTTGAGTTGAATAGGTTGAAGCAATAATTAAGACCCTTCCCCCCCCCCCACCAGCCCTGATTAAAAAAATATTTTTGTATTCATTTTTCTTTTCAAATCAGGTTCTAGATGCAGACACAGAAGATGCACCATAAAAGCGAAACACAATTATGTCTCCTGACACAAGTGTATCAGAGTTGTAATTAAACCAAATTACGTATTTAATGTTAAGAAAGCATCTCTTCTTGTATGTCGAACAGCGGGTGACGGCGTCTTTTCAAAGCCAGTGAATGCAGAGAAACTGCACAGACTACAAAACTGGTGGTAGTTGGTGATGGTGGAATGTTGGCAAGTCGGCACTTACCCATTCAGTTCTTTCAGAAGCTTTTTGTGCAGGATTATGACCCTACCCATTGAGGATTCATGATATCCAGTACACAGAAAAAAGATTGATGGCCAGTGGTGCATTTTGGATGGTAAGCACTTCAGTTGGGAGAATAACGCATAAATGAATGTAGGGGCAAAAAGACTAAACTTTGTAAAAAATTTGATGTTCATTACACAAAATAGAGGAGAAAATACAACTAAAAATAGAGGCACTGTCTTTTCTTACAAGGAAATAAGTTTCTGCGCATGGTTCTTCTTCTCCATACACTTTCAGATGTCATGTTATGCCATGAATATGTTTAACAAAAGCAGTGGTCAGCCTGAGGTTGTTGGCATCTCCAAAGAGTTTGTCCAGGTATGGTAATGGTGACGTCTGTATGTGTTTTCTCTGTTCCTCATATGTTGGACACTTTTCCAGCAGATAACCAGCAGTCATTTTATTGGTGCAACAGTTACACTCATCTGTAGATCTTCTTATCTCTAGCTTAATGAATAGATGATATTTTAGTCTATTATGGCAGTGCAGAGTCTGAAGATCACCGCTTGTTTACCTCTGTTGAGCTGGTAACACACACACCATTTTTCTGGTGGCCTGGACTCTCTGCCTCCAACTTGTTCCTGTACCTGCTTCTGATAAAACTGTTGTCCTCTTTGTATGTTATACTGGTATCAAATTGAGACCTGTGTGTAATAATCAGGGTTCGTAGCGACCTTGAAAAACCTGGAAAACGAAAAAAAAAATTCCAGGCCTTGAAAAGCCTGGAAAAATGGCTAACAGCCTTGAATTTCCTGCATCGGACCTTGAAAAAATATTAAAAATCGGAAGTTTTCCATTTTTCGGTTATTGATGGTATTTTTCGTTAAACTTCAGTTACCGCAGAATTTTTACTTCCCTTTGGGCACAAAATCCATTTCCAGACGTTTTCGGCGGTTCGTGTTTTCGGCGATTTGCGTTTTTGGCGAATTGCGTTAACGATGTGAAGCAGATTTATTTTTAGCACGCGTGTCTGTTGTTACTCGAAAGCGGTAATTTCCTATTACTCGTGGGTTTTTGCTCCGCAGTGAATATGTGTAGTTATGTCTAGTTTCGTAGCAGTTAGGGTTAGTATTAGGGTTAGGATTAGCCTAACACTAGCCTAACCCTAACCCAAACCCTAACTGCTACGAAAGAACACATAGGCCTAACTACACATATTCAATGCGGAGCAAAAACCACACGACTGTTTTTTTTAGGATAAAAATTTATTTATAACCTCCAGACCTAAGGGCTGGGGCCTTTTATATTTTGGATTATGCGCCTAATTAGTAAACGGAGGCTTAGGGGGGAGGGGGTTGAAACGTGAACGCGAGGCGCTCGCCAAAGACTTAAAAAAAAAAAACCAACAAAACTAACACCAAGAACTTGTCTCTTCGCATTCATGTTGTATTAAATCGTTCATTTTCAACTGAGGTAAGTAATAAATTTATTTAGAAAAACATATTTACATAGGCTAATTGTGGTTTATTAGATAGGCCTAAGGTACTTGCGGGGTAATTACAATGTAAGAATCTATTTACAGTTAATTTTAACCATAGGCTAAAAATTAGTGTTTTTGAATGAAAAGTTTCTTGGTTTACCAACTTGTAACGCTGAATATGTTTGACACAGTTTTGAGATGGTCAAGATAGGAAAAAAGATGGCGATATCCTTATTTATAGCCTAATCTGTTATCAGAATGTGTCCCAACTGTTCATTGCACTCACATTTTTGGGAAATAAATATATTTTGAATGCTTTTTCATTATTAGTTTAATTGATGAAGGGGAATTTCCCGTTAACTCTGCAGGGTTATAATTAGGATATGGCCTAGGCCAATACAAAATTTTTCACTTCAAGATGAACATGGAACAACCGCTTTACATGAAAGTAGCCATATATACTCTGTCTGATACTCACGGTCATATAGGATAGTGTGCTCCCTTTATTATAAAAATAAGCGCAGTAGTTCTATGTGAGTTAAACCACGCTGACGCAGAGTGAATTTATGTCGCGAATGTTATTAAGTCGATTACACACTATGCCGATAAGTATAACAACCTCTACGTTAATAGCTTGTGCTGTTTTACTGATATAGCAGTACGGAGTCGCCACCTGAATCTATCAGACCTGACATGTTTCCAGTTGGGAAATAGAATTATATTTTGGCACATTTTGCTTAAGTGTTATAAAGGTTTTCATCATTATTTCACCCTCCATATTAGTATAGATGAAAGAGGTGAGACGCGATATTCCCGTATCTCGTGGTTACAAAACACCGCTCTGGCGAGGTGTTATTAAATAAGGATCATATTTGGGCGGACGGCATTTGAGGATTTTTCGGTCGACCGGGATTTGGTACTGGATTAATCGAGACCTGGTTAACAGTATCGCCATTTAATAATGTAGTATCCTAGATCGGGGACTGGCGAACACCTTGAAGGCGTAACAAAGCTGCAATGGGTGCCTCCGACCATCTGTCGAGTATATGCCTGAATGGCGAGGGGACACATGTCTTGTACAAGTATAAAGGGATCCTCACATTCTATAGGCATTGTCATGGTATAGCCATAAATAATAACCTGACCCATTTGTGCGTTTTGTTAGTAGGTCCTCAATTTACGAATTAAAAAATATCACAAGATAAAAAAACCCATACGACTAAATCTTCCGTTCTACCTAACTCCTTTCACCCTCCTCCCTCACCCTAAAACTTAGTCCACGCCCGTTTATGATACCTCCACATCCCACAAACAAAAACTTACACCTGATCCGCACACAACTTAAAATAGGTTATTTGGTGTGTGCGATTTTTTGTAAGTAGATCTAGTACGGCCGGGAACAGCAGTATACCCTACCTAGCAGCTATACCCTAGCAGAAAACATCAAAACTATCTAGCAGATTTACTTAGGCGCATAAAACACCATAAACAAACCGAAGCTTCGACATCTACTACTATATCAGGCACCGGTTTGCAGATTTAATTTGACATCATTCTTCTGACCAAGGAAGAATTTAGCTTCATAAGCTGTGATTAAGTTTAGCCTTTTTATATGAAATCATATGTAAAAGTTCACCATTTTTATTTTAATTCAAATGGGGTCTAATTGCGACACTACTCCCATAATTCTCTTAGTTTGGTAGTTAAAAATTCAGCCTCCAGCATTCTTTCAATCAAACCTGACACTCCAAATTGGTGCATTTGCCAACATCTACCTTTTGGATACATATGTGCATTTTCCTATAGTATGTTGAAGAGTAAAAACTGGCAGTTTTTACAATTTTTTTTTTCCTAGTTTGCTTTTGTGCGAACAGAGAATTTACAGAAGCACAATTTTCTAACTTCGCCCTTATAATAGACCTGAGCATTATTTGCATTGTGTTTAACCTTATATCTACTGTTCACTCATATTTTTTTTTGTCTGTCTTTTAGGTTTTTTTTTTGTATTCTCTCTAGGGCTAAAACACATTCAGAACGAACTTTATCTAGTGACAGCTCTAAATATTAGCTATCACGTGTGTGAAGTTTTCTGGGACTACTTCAGTGTACTACGTGCAAGATAACCCTACAAACACATATTCCTATGGGTTATATATACCTAGGCTATGTGGGGTTGACATTAGCTTGCACTCAGTTGATGCTGATCGTATGTCGCAGGATCACCTCCCATACTTAAGTTGTCAACTTTGTCTGCATGCAAAGGCTTGTGGATTGGATAATACCTAAGACATGTTGTCTTTTCTGCCTGGTTATATTATCATTGATGAGTGAACAGTCGATATAGGTTAGAATCAAGTTTCATAATCATGCCAGGTGATTGTCGGCATGCCTTATTTCTGTTAAGTTCGTTACGCACAAAACACAGGTTGACCTATGTCGTCTGTTTCAATTGTGAGTGTGGTATATATTTTCCTTCAGATGGGTACAGGAAAAATGCTTTTGCGCCTATTTTCAGCTTTACTGTTCCAAAATGCACCAATCTGATTTCAGTTGGTCTTTGAAATAATAGCTGAAAGTGTCTGAATAGAGAAACCTACGACAGAAGCGAATATGTCCCTTGTTGCGTATGAAAAATTTGGAATTAAAACTTATGGGTGGACGTTTTCAACTATGAGATGTAAATAGAGTCCAATAAATCCTCAGCTACTGAGGGAGGTTTTCATCCGTTGGTCACATATGCGGATTGTCAACATCTGTTTAAGGTCTCCTAATCGTGCTTAACATGTTTTTGACGTGTCCGAGGAATAGTGTTAGTTAGTTTTGTGTTTTGTGGGAAAAAAATTGCCTCTTAGGGTTGTGTGGTGTTCTTTTTGTTTAAAAAACAACAAAATTTGGAAAACACCAAATAACTTATAAGTAGGCTAAGCTTGTATATTTACCAAGTCAAAGTTTAAACGCTAAGAATAAATATAGGCAAACAAAATTTAACTAGAACAAAAAGTTAATATATAGTTTTTTTTTCTTTTTTTTTTCGATACGCCCGTAATACTCAAGGCGAAAATCTCAGGTTATTATTTATGTCAACCCTGACATTGATTTTTTCGTGAGTATCCCTTTATTTCTTGTACAGAGACAGAGAAGGTGTCCTCGCCAATTCAGGATTTACTCGCGATTTCGGAGGTACCCATTGCTGCCCTGGGACGCTCAGGTGCGGACAGTCCCTGGTCGACGACACTCTTCAAATGTCCTCGCCAGGTCTCGAGTTAATCCAGTCCAAATCCCGGTCGACGAAAAATCCTCAAATGCCGTCGCCCGGGTTTGATCCTGTATCACCCGGTCGCCAGAGCGGTGTTGTAACCCACTACGAGAGCTGGCTCCCGTTAATATATAGTAATTGGGAGGGTGAAGGTATGATGATATCCTTTAAAACAACTTACTGATAAGTGAAAATTCTATTAAATATCTAACTGGAAATACTAAGGCCTGTAAACACACAAACCCCTCCCATATTTACTATTTTTGTTTGATTTTTTTTTGTTGGGGTTTGTTTTGTTTTTCGTTTTTGTTTGTTTCGATTAAAAAAAAATTTTTTTTTAAATTTATTTTTAAAATTTTAAAGAACATAGGTCTATGCACAAATTTAGTAATTATCATTTTATCCTATTACAGTGATTTGACAGTTGTGACGCCACTTTCATGTTTCGGCGGTGTATTCATGTTATCTGGAATTGGAAAACATGTAGGCCTAGGCATATCCTAATTCTAACCCTGCTGAGCAGAACGGGATGTCTCTTCATCATAAATATAATGAAAAAAAGCTTCAAAATTATTTATTTCAAAAATGTGGTGAAAGGAACAGTGGGACACATCTGATTAACAGAGGGAGGTATAGGATTATGGAATCGCCATCAAGTTTATTCTTGACATCTCGAACTGTGTAAATTTTTCTCGTAACCCAGTTGTAACAAGAAATTTCATTCAAACACTAATTTTTGCCATGGTTAAAAATAACTGGATATAGGCCTACAGTGTAAATTACGGCCGTCGTAAGTACAGTGGCCTATCTATAAACAGCACTTAGCTATGTAATATATTTTTTTGTATTTAAGATTTTTATTACTTTACCTCACTTGAAATGAACGATTTAATACTTCATGAATGCGTAGAAGAAAGTTCTTGGTGTTGTTGTTGTTTGTTTTTTTTTAAGTTTTGGCGAGGCGGCGTTCGTTTTCAACTAGTGGTTTTTTAGGGCGCAGATACCAATTAAATGGCCCTTTAGGTCTGTGGGTTAAAATACATTTTTTTCCCCGTCGGGGGTTTTTGCTCCGCAGGTATAGGTGTAGTTATGTGTCTTTCGTAGCAGTTAGGGTTAGGTTTAGTATGGTGTTTGGGTTTGCGGTAACCTAATCCCCCCCCCCCCCCCCCCCCCCCCCCCTAACGTCCCTATCAAGGACATCACTACACTTATTCATGCGGGCATAACCCACGAGTATAGGAAATTTTCGATTAGCGATGTATTAAACGACACGTGTGCTACAAATAAATCTGCTTCACAATCGTTTAAAAGCAATGCAAAAAACGCAAATCGCCGAAAACAGAACCGCGAAAAACGTCTGGGAAATGGGATTTTTGTGCCCAAAGGGAAGTAAAAATTCTGGGTTAACTGAAGTTTAACGAAAATACCATCAATAACCGAAGGACATGGAAAAACTTCCGAAATTAAACATTTTTTCACGGTGCGATGCAGGAAACTTCACGGCTGTTAACGCATTTTTCCTGAGCGACATCACAGGCCTGAATTTTTTTTTTTTCGTTTTCCAGGTTTTCAAGTCGCTTACGAGACGCTGGAGTATTACAACAGGTCCCTCAATTGATACACTATAACATTACAGAGAGAGGACAAACAGTTTTCTCAGAAGCAGTACAGGAACAAGTTGAGGCAGAGACAGAGAGTCAGGCCACCTGAACAGCTATGGTGATGTTGTGTGTGTTACCAGCTCAACAGAGGTAAACAAGCGGTGATCTTCAGACTCTGCACTGCCATAATAGACTAAAATATCATCTATTCATTAAGCTAGAGATAAGAAGGGAACTCTAAGAATGAGTGTAACTGTTGCCAATAATAAAATGTACTTGCTCGGTTATACTCTCGAAAAAGTTGGGCACTGAAGCGAAGGATGAGAACAGAGAAAACCTCTATTTTGTTGTACTGAACATCAAATTTTTACAAAGTTTAGTCTTTTCCCCTACATTCATTTATGCGTTATCTCCCATCTGAAGTGCTTACCATCCAAAATGCACCACTGGCCATCAATCTCTGTGTACTGGATATATGAATCCTCAATGGTTGGGTCATAATCCTGCACAAAAAGCTTCTGAAAGAACTGAATGGTAAGTGCCGACTTGCCAACTCCACCATCACCAACTACCACCAGTTTGTACGTCTGTGCGTTCTCTGCATTCACTGGCTTTGAAGACGCCGTCACCCGCTTCGACATACAAGAAGAGATGCTTCTTAACATTAAATACGTAATTGGTTAATTACAACTCTGGATACACTTGTGTCAGGAGACATAATTGTGTTTCGCTTTTATGGTGCATCTTCTGTGTCTGGCATCTAGAACCTGATTTGAAAAGAAAAATGAATACAAAAATATTTTTTTAATCAGGGCTGGTGGGGAAGGGTCTTAATTATTGCTTCAACCTATTCAACTCAAACGTTAAATTTGTCTTCTTGTATGGAGAACAATAACAATACAAAAAAGATCAAAGAAATTTCCAAACAGATGTGTATGGAGAACAGAAGAACTATTAGACTGATATAATCACTCAACAGAACTGAGGGAAAGAACCAAATACTAGTGGAACGAGAGATATAGAAATATGTTGGATGTGGACAGAACAAGTAAGAGTACAACCTGTGTTGGACACACACTAAAGAAGGATCTAGAAAAATCACAAGGAATTCTTTGCTCCAGAATAGCTGTAGACAACCCAGGAGCTATGGAGATCTACTTTAAAAACATTGAGCTGTCTAAAGATCTTATGTCTAATAATCACAGTATTTTTTCACATTTCAGAGTATTTTGAACAAGTGTGGTCTTTATGTAACTTTAATCTCTGCAAGATGATCTGCTTCCTTCAACACAGTGGTGGACAATGATATTTTAGTGAATGTTCACTTCACTTCACAGAAAAGATCACAACCTATCTCATGCAGTCAGAAGGTGAATTAGTGTCCACTAATAAGAAAATGGCCTCATATGTAGTCTGGGTGATGGGGGAGGGGTTGGTGCCACTCATAGACACTACATTCTGTAATGATGCCCTCACTCACAACTGACCCCAAAAGTAGTCAACCACAGCACATTTATAAAACGTGTCGCCAGGATTCATTTTATAAATATTTTTGTGGTGAGTAGGTTTTCCTAATTTTGTAAATTTTTGCCAGGGCAGTAGCCATTTGGCCTACTTTTTACGATTTCCAACTGCTCAGGGACTTTAACATGTGCAGCTTGCACACGGGGACTCTTATTTTTTCACCCTTATCCGAGGATAGGCATCAGATCTCACTATCCATGAGATCAAGGGGAGTATGACATCATAGAACCCACTGGTTCTGAAAAAATTTCTTACTCACTTAGTCGTTCCCCTTCTACCGTGAGGTGTAGAGGTTTGGAAGAGAGAGCGCCAGACTAGCCTATCGGCTGTCTTCCTCCTGGCCTGGTTCCATTCTAGTCCTCGGTCCTTCAAAGATTGTCTAATGTTGTCCTCCCAGCGGACTCTGGCTGAAAAAAATTTCAATAAAATATATTCCCTGTACTGGGAACCGAACATAGTATCTTTAGAATTAGAGGAGGAACCATATTTCTTAGCCATTCTGACCCCCACAAGATGCTGGCATAGAACTCATTGAAATAGTATGACAAGGTCGCCAATATGGAACTGATGACCAGAATCAGAAACACGCCAATAGAACAAGAGATGATGCTACAATGAATAGGACACACACCGAGGAAGCCTGCTGATCCCCATGGTAACAGAAGCAGAGGTAGACTGAAAAACACATGGAGAAGAAAACTGGAGACTGAAATGAAACTGATGAGCATGGGACAGGAGTATTTGGCATTTATGCACTGAAGGCCTAAGCTCCTTTAGGAGCTAAAGGGTAATGAATAATGTACACATGGTTTTCAGTGAAGCATAATGTGGCTTTGGTGAATGCTTTAAGAAAAAATATCTCAGGACACAAAACCCACTATATAAGCTCCTCCTCAAACCAACGAAGACAGTCTTCTTCTTCTTTGATCCTTAGCCGCCGACCGTCAAAGCAGTCAGTGGCCATTACGCCTGGTGGCGTCTTGTAGGGCAACAACAAATTGATTCCACTTTGCTCGGTCGGCGGCCATCCTTCGTACAGTGCCCCAACTCTGGTTCATTCTTTGTATCTCAGCTTCCACAGTCCAGCTATGATGGTGTGCATGTCCTCTTGCTTGCTCCGAGTAAGCAGATCTTGGTTGGTGATGATATTCGGCCAAAAGATTTGGAGAATTTTTCTTAGGCATGTAGTGTGAAAAGAGGACAATTTCGACATTTCCTTCTCTGTATCTCTCCAGCTCTCCGCGCCATAGAGATGCACAGAAAGCACACAGCTCTGATATAATCCTAATTTTGTGCTTGTGCTGTACTGAGAGGACTTCCAGATGTTGTTTAGACTAAAAAAGGCTGTTCTTGCTTTGTTCATTCTGTTGTTGATAACAAAGACAGTCAGATATTAGTACCGTAAAATCTCGCATATAATACGCACAATTTTTACTCATTTTTGCCCGCTTAACGGGTGCGTATTATACGCGTGTACTAAAAAATACATAATTTTCGATATCAAAAGTAACCTACATTGGAAAGTCTGTCAAGTTTTTGTCACAATTTGACATTGAAAATGGCGCAAAATTGAATGTGCCATGTATTTTCTTATGTGTCAGACATTGTTGCAAAACGCATTTCGCACTCTTGGTCTTCAATCTCTTTTGATATTAAGCTTGGTTGTGAAGTTTGTCATTTTATTATTTTGAGCCCTAAAAATGAATTCGAGAAAATGTTGTACTGCAGCAGAAAAGCTCTTAGTGGTAAAATATGCAGAATCTAAAGGCAATCGGGCAGCAAGTCGACATTTTTCCATTAACAAATGCAACATTCGATTATGGCGAAAAAACAAAGAGGTGCTGCAAGTGTTGCCTAGTAATTAAAAGGCAAATCGTGGGTCACCACCAGATCTTCCAGACCTAGATAAAAACATTATTGCAGTGGGTAGTGGATAGAAGGCAACAAGGCATCGGTGTTTCATGCATTAAAATCCGACTTAAAGCTATGGAACTTAAAAAATCTCTTACAGGCACAACAGCATTTAAAGCGTCATATGGATGGGCAGTTCGTTTTATGAAGCGACATGGTCTTTCAGTTTGTCGAATAACTACTATCGCGCAGCATCTTCCATCTTCTTTCAGTTTTTTTAACAAATGTTTCATAAAATAAAATCTTGAAAAATTATGGTGCGTATTATACACGAATTCCATTTTACCAGAAAATTTTGGGCTAAATCAAGCATGCGTATTATACACGAGTGCGTATTATACGCGAGATTTTACGGTAATTCAGTCTTACAGGCTAGGCCAGTTTTTACAATATGTTGTCCACAATTTTCACTGTACAAATGACGTTGTCAGAGAGTTATTTCTGCAGGTTTATCTCTGATAGACCAGAGATAGAAGACAGAGATTCCCTGCAGCTGACCTTAGCTGTGAAGATAGCAGGTGATCTGGTCTGATTAAGCCTATCAGAAAGAATATTGAAATGTTTTCTCTGAGTGGAAATGTTGTGAAGATAACAACCATCACATTATATGCAGTAAACCAGAACATTGTGAAAAGTTTTTATAATCAATAAATTGTTTAACTATTATTCGTAATGTGGCTATCTGGTCTGTACAGGATCTGATTTATCAACAAATGCTGTATTACAAATTGATCATATGGCATAATAACATGCCATTGTGATTGTCATCACCCAAAGACTGTCCTCCTTGGGGCAGACAAAATAATTACCTGCAGCAAAGCATCTCGTTTATGTAATCCATTCAAGATATGTTTGCTTGTGTTGCACAACTATTAGATAAGATAACTGCCTGAAATGCATACAGTTGTGAAGTAAGGTCTGAAAATGAAAAGCCTTGCAAAGATGAACATATACAGAGTGGGTTTTATGAAAGGTATTTTCTTCGGAACATTCACTACTGCACATGGAACAGGGAGTAAATGAAAAGCTTGTGCATCATGAAATATTCTCTAGATAAATCTGGACTAAGAACCATAACTTGCAAAATATTCTTAACCAGATATGATCACTGGGAAATCACAAGATTTTTTTTTTAATTTGGAGATGAGAAATATATCACGTTCAACCTCTGATGGGTTATAATTAGGATATATATTGTTTTCAATACCAAACAATATGAATTACTGCTGATACATAAAAGTGGCATCAGATCTCCTGTCCAATCATTGTTATACAGGGCAAATTAATAGGGACAATCACAATTGTGCTTATACGTTAAATAAATAAAAAAAACAAAAACAAACAAACAAAATCAAGAAGAAACTCTGAACAAGAATAATATTAAAGTGAAGGGGTGTAAAAGCCTGGCGGTACCAGTAATGGGTGTTTATAGTTAGATATTTAATTGACTTTTATTTGTTATAAGTCATATGGGTTGAAATGAAGCACAGTGGACCGTCTTCATTGATGTCATGCCAGTATGTCACCATGTCATTTAGCGTTAGGATTAGGATACCTAAACCTAACCCTTACCCCCTTTCACTGCGTCTCTTAATGTTTTTAAGACCCTTTCGAACAGATGACCCACTGTGCTTCATTTCCACGAGTCAATGTGTTATAAGAACGTCACCAGACCTTCCCAATTACTATATAGGCCTATAAACTTGTTCTTTTTAAATACTGTTTAATTATATTATGCATTTCCATGGGTCTTAACACTTGATCTATATTTATGGGTGAATTTGCAAATCAGAAGAGAATGACGCGATATTTTTTTTATATTTTAATGATGAAAAATAGGCTATCCCATTCAACCTCTGATGGGTTATAATCAGGATATATATTGTTTTCAATTCCAAATAATATGAACAACTGCCGATATAGGAGATATGGTAACAACCACACTAGCTGGCAGACGCTGGAGCTGGGTTGGCCATGTCCTCAGAAGAGACCCCGATGCCATCACAAGAACAGCTATGCTATGGACCCCTGAAGGAAAACGAAAGAGAGGCCGACCAAAAACAACTTGGCGGAGGACTGTGGAGGCTGAGATGCAAAGAATGAACCAGAGTTGGGGCACTGTACGAAGGATGGCCGCCGACCGAGCAAAGTGGAATCAATTTGTTGTTGCCCTACAAGACGCCACTAGGCGTAATGGCCACTGACTGCTTTGACGGTCGGCGGCTAAGGATCAAAGAAGAAGAAGAAGTAACAACCACAAACCATAGGCCCTACATCTTGCATAAGAAATTTTGTCACATTAGGCCTAATTCGCTTGACGACACCAAAAGCCTAGTTGGAAAAACAAATATTACAAGCACGTGCATTTATTATTTCCGCCAACGCATTTTATTCCAACTGATGAATAACCAGCGTTCAATTTATTATTTTAGGGTAATTTCTTATTTTAGTCAGTGTGTATAGTAGGCTATATAAAACAAACACATTTTTTTTTAAGCGGACATTGCCAATTTCGGGTAATTTCAAGACGCGCGCTTCCAACCAAACAGACCTGAATCACAATATTGTTATTTAAAACAATGAAAAACTAAAAAACTGAAGCCTGTTATCATTGTCCAACAAATCATTTCATTTTAAATTTGTTTTTCGTGTCTTGTTACTTATATAACAATGTCTTTCTTTGTATTCTTAAGAGTTTTATTCACTGTATCATATATTTATTTTCATTTTACCTACATCCCTGTTTATGAAACCAGAAACCGGAAATTACACTCCATTATGTACAGTTTGCCTTTGTTTTATTTTTGAATGGACGAAACTTCTCTAAGCTTGCAAAATTTATTGTGATTACTATGCTGCGTATGGATTAAGCATAACTTAAGGTAACCTACAATTACTGTAGGCCCTAAATGTGAATGTTTTATACGTTGTAATATTGGTTTACTATAGGCTATTAAGTTTTCCCGAGTCATTCAACAATTTAAACATTATTTAAGACTGCAACTCTAAAAAATATCAGGCTATGTGTAGTAACGTTTTGTGTTGCGTGTCGAAAGACAACCTGTGATTAATAATAATGTTTTAGTTGTCGGGTCTGGCCTAAGTTGAAAAAAAAAGAGAGAAGGGTTTTTTAAGAGTCCTAAGGTATATTCTGTAAATCAGTATGATTACGTATACTTTTGGTTCAAGCGAACTCAGACTTTCAGATTTCCTAACTGTATATTCCATGTGTGCCATATCCTTCTTAATAGTAGTTTCGCAATTAACATTAGTATCAGCGGGAAGAGAACATGCACGCTTGGTAAAAGACGTCCCAGGTGTCTCGACTGAGAAAGCCAGCAGTGTAACCAAAGCTACTCTAGGACCAGAATTAACACCAGTTAACAATGTAGTTCAGGAAAAATTAAATTGCACTCTTGACGTTAATGTAAACAAAACAGAGTGTTCAGATGATGATAGATCAGATTCGTTCTTACAAAAAATGTCTGATAACAAAGATATGCTTTTACGGACGTTGTATGTGATATTGGGCGTTACTGGCATCGTTTTAGTGTACTTTATAACCAGAGCACTTTGGTAAGTCATGTTGTTTTTTTTCCTGGATTTAGTAGGCTAGTTTGAAATCTTATTTTAAAAAGAAGTAGGCCTAGGCTATCTGATGACAGTATAATGCATAAAGGCCTAGCCCTGCCACAACTGAGAAGCTGTATAGGCCTACAGCAAATCAGAACAGAGAGTATGCTTACATCATTTTGTTTATTCTTAATCCTAGTTATTTTTTTTTTTTTTTACTTTGTTGTCTTGAAGGCGTTTTTAAGAAGCTGTTGTCGTGATCACAATTATGCGAGTTCAGATCTCAGGGTAGGGAGGTTTTCTTTTTTACAAATTTTGTTCTTTCACTTTCAAAATCATGGAAAGAAGAACTTGCATTAAATTGAAACTCTTTAACAAGAAAATTACAGTTATTCAGAACATCGAACTGTTGTTTAACGTGGAAGATAGGAAACTCTGTTCAGAGCGATACAAGAGGCAATCTGATCATCAGATGAGGTCCCCCCGTTGATCAAGTGTTTCGGCCCTTTACTCTCGTTTACACTCTAAGGGGGATGGGCCCACCTGGGTCATGACTCCCAAGTGTCTCAGCCTCCTGTTGTCTTGTGTAGAAAATGAACCCATTCCACCTTGGTTGCAGCTTTAAAATCCACAATTCCGCCAGCCGGAGGCAATCATGCAAGTAACAAAGTGAAGACAAATTATTGCAGTTGTTCTGCAGCACACCACTGACACACCTGCGTGAAGCCATTACAAGCTGGCAAATGAATATAATAGACCGCGGATTACCAGTAGAGCCGCCGTCCTTTCACCAATACAACGAAAAACTCAGTGTGTTGCGGACTTTGAAAAATTTCAGGGCGTTTCCTATACCGCAGGTGGAGCTAGATTTCTGTCAGGAGTTCCATAGCCCAATGCAGTTGTTCCACAGCCAGCATGTTTTCCGCAGTTTCACTAAGCCTCTTCATTGCCTTTGTTCTCAACTGTCCCCTCAGCCCCAACAGTTTCAATAAATCATACACTGATGCAGCCATGAGCCCTCTTGCACACACCTCAACAGCCATGACCCTTGCAGTGAACCCATCGTGTCTCAGCTCCGTGGCCAGATCACAATACTTGGCTGCTTTGAACGAGTGTTGCTCGTCCAATCTGATCTTCTAAACATGCTTTTCTCACAATCCAGTGTGATCATTTATTCCCCCGAGATAATTCCTCACATCCTGTGTTTAGAGCCACATCACAACATATTTTAGGTGTAAGGGCAGAACTTCTACTCAAGTAAGTACAAATTTGAGGTGGGATAGGAAAAAAACACTTTGACATTAAAAAATTCTGGTCAACAGCAGTCGACATAACTGGAATTTCTTAACTTACGTAAAGAAGACTATTGGTAGGGATTGCCAGATTGCCTCAAGTTAAGTGAAAATCAGCGTAAGTGAGTTCAAGTTAAGTGGGCTGCACTGTATGTATGTAAACATACTTTTAAAATGTATATTACATGAACAGAATACAGAGTAGAAGTGAGACCAAGACATGAAATTTCAAGTCTTAAGGTATTGCTAGAATGAAAAATATTGGTTGCCTCTAAAATCAAACAGTAAAGTGCTTTACTCAGCTTCTTGTCAACTGCCTTAAATTCTAGTCACTGGTGATAACCATAAATTGTGCTCCATGGTTTAGACACGTGACAACCTTATAGCTTGTACTAAGTGTTTATGATGAATTTACAGAAAAAATGGTTTTTGGTATTTTTACAGTTGTGTTTGAATTTATTCATATTGACAGGTTGCGAAGGAAACGAACGAAGTCTAGAAAATACAGGATTATTGCACAAAGTGGAGATCAGAAAGATATAGAAATGGAACCTCTTGGAGATGGTAATGATGATGATGAGGATTACACTGTGTTTGAGTTGAATGGAAGAAAGAAATAGGTAGGTTTCATTTTTGGCATGGCATTTCGACTCATTATTTCAGCATTTAGCACCGTATTTTCATAACCCTTTTGATAAACTAATGGTGCAAAACTGTTTTTCTTGATGCAGATACTAGAATTATGCAAGCTTGTTCAATGTGTGCTATGTCCACTGAATGATTGAATAATAGAATTGCAGGATGGGGTCAAGAAATTCAGTGAAAATGTATTGCATCGTTTAAATTCCTCAATGCTTATGGTTTCAGTTGTGAACAAATTTTCTTTTAATACTATCCCTGGAAAGGAGTGATCATAGTAAATGACATTGGTCAGAAGGCGTTATAAGCATGTTACAGAAGTGTGCACTAAGAGAAGAATGTAATAACTTGAAAGTGTGTATATGTTATTTTTTTTGTGTCAACCTAATATGAACTCTTAAAAAAATATTTTCACAGATCTTTACTGATTCTTCATCATCCCCCTTCCACACCTCAAGGTACATAGGCCTTCAGTAAACGTATGACAAGTCTTCCTATCCTGTGCCATTAGCTCAAGGTCTTTCCATGTCATCCTCATCACTCTCAGTTCTGTCTCCAGTTCTCTTCCTTCGTGGTGTTTTTCCATCTGCCTCTGCATCTTTTACCCTTGTGATTCCAGAACAAAGACTGTTTTGTAATGCTAATTAATAGGTTTCCTCAGTGTGAAAGACCCTTTAGCCTTTTGTATTCTTATTTTTATAGCATTGTTTGTCCCTCAAACTTTGTCTATACTTCTGCCTTCTACATCTTATAAGGGTGTTTCTTCAAGTGCAGTCTTGATCTTTACTGAATGCAGCTAGTTAATAAATCTAGAATCTTTGCTAGACTAGAGCTATAAAATTCCTTAGTCAAAAAGATTTATACAGCTGACAGGCTCATTGATCGTGGTCATAGTTAGATGTGACAAATAAGTCTTTAAAACATATAAATGTGATCAGAAGCACGTATTCGCTGTTGTTTGTATAATTATAATAGCATACATTAATTCCTGGTGATCTCTGATGAGACAAAGAAAGAATAGACTTACTGCTCCGTCAGGCATGTCATACAAGGCCACTAATATGAAGTTAAGCGTGGGGCTGGCATCTTCATCATGTAAAACTTAATTGCTATAGAAACCACCACTACAAAGACATGTGAATGCTTCATGCAGACTTACTGCAAGAGGGCAAGCTGCAGTGGTGGCTGTGTGCTTCATATTGAGTGAGAAGGGAAATAATGATGATGCTGCTACATTTGCTCTGACTTCCAGTGTTTAGAGAAAATGAATGTAAATTGAGAAAGCAAAGCAAAGAAGAAGACAATTTCGTGACATTAAAATTTGTGACTAATGAAAAACATGAGATTTTACAACTATAATGTACATCAACAAGATTTTGTAAGGAACAAAACATAGAATGAAAATGCACATTTCACACATACAGCTCTTAAGTTAATAATATAATATGATAGGAAACTCTATACAGAACAATACAACAGGAGGCAATCTGATCATCAGAAGGGGTCACCCCGACGATCAAGTACTAAATGTGCATTTCTAATATACAGAGTGATTGAAAAGTCACTTTTTATCTCTAAATTATTATTTCTACAATCCTATGAAACAAACGTCAAAATAAAGACAGTTAACTGTTGTTTTATCACACAAAATGCTATGTCACATTGACATTACAGCCCAGCATGAGATCATGTTTGCTCTTCGCAGGATTTCGCAGCAATTTTTGGTATCTCTTGTAACATCATTTTATCGGCCATTTAAATTTTATTTTTTTTCAATGAAGAAAAAAAAAAATTTGTCAATTGGCAGTTATTGCTTTTTGTTTTGACATTTATTTCATGTATGTCCAATAGACCAATGAAGGAAGAAATAAAGAAAGCCATAAAGCTTCTAAGAGATGGAAAAGTGTCTGGACCTGATGGCATTCCAGCAGAGGCCATCAAAGCAGATATCAACACGGCTACAGAGATGTTATATAAATTACTTGGTAAAGTCTGGGAAAAGGAAGAGATACCAGCAGAATGGAAGGAAGGATATCTGGTTAAGTTGCCTAAGAAAGGAAATTTACAAGAGTGCACAAATTATAGAGGAATAATGTTACTATCAGTGCCAAGAAAAGTATTAAATAGGATTATCCTTGAGAGATTAAAAGAGTCCATAGACAAGAAAATGAGAGATGAACAAGCAGGTTTTCGACAAAACAGATCCTGTACAGACCAGATAGCCACTTTGAGAATAATAGTTGAGCAAAGTCTGGAATGGAATTCACCATTATACATCGGATTTGTGGACTACGAAAAGGCATTTGACAGTGTAGACAGACAATCACTTTGGAAATTGATGAGGCATTAAGGAGTTCCCCTGAAGATCATTAATTTAATAAAGAAAACATATGAAGACATGACATGCAAAGTTCTTTCCATAGGAACATCGTGATGTTAGCAGACTACCTCCTATCCACCCCTCTTACAAACTGCATTACCCACCACCAGTGTAGACATTAACATGTACCACAGCACATGATCTCAATAAAATTTTTCCAAAAAAATCCCTACAATTATGTAGTACAACACTGTGCTTACACTCGCCAGCACACTAGACCCCCACCCACATTTATTCGCAATATGTACAGATTCTCTCTATGAAATACATAGGGGGATATCCCATGGTGGTCGCACTGTCCACAGCCCGCCCCCCCCTCAGACTCCACCCCCCCCCCCAAGAGAACAATTCATCTGGTTGCAATGTGTTGTATCATACAGGGTAACCCCCTGTGTCCCCCCCGGATATGTGCCCCGGAACCCCCCTGTCCTCCCAGGACTCGAGAGGGTCTCAATGTTTTTTAATTTACCTAGTATTTTTTGCAGGACTCAGTATCAATAATTGAATACAAGTGTGTTAGTACGATGAATTTGTATGTTAATAGTTGAATGTGTACGTTTGATAGTGTAGTAGTTGTTGTGAGGAAGTAGCGTTAAGATATTATTGGAATGTAGTGGTTAAAAAGTTGAGGTAGTTTAGTAATTATGAGGCGTGGTTTAGGTTAAATTTCGTTTCTTTGTTTTTGTTCAAGCTCTGTTGGTAAGTTAGTACATTCATATGTACTTTCAATAGTTTGTCTTTTGGGGACCATTACTAGTCTAGGAGATTGTTCTCAGTTACCTGATTTAAGACAAGTTTTATTAAGAAATAAATCCCCTGTACGTAATGTTAGATTTTAGATGTATAAAAGTCATGAGTTTCTCAAGATGAGGGGACATAATGTTGAGCTCAGCTGGCCAATTCGCTTATCTGGCGTGATGGCGGCAGGAAAGGACTCCTCTGCTCGAATTCTCCTCTGGGCTCAGGAGACACCTCACTGATAGCTAAAAAGACCCAGGAGTATGCTGTCCGACTCTGGATTCAGCAAAGCTCTGACCAGGTGCTGCTCAGTACCATCAAGACCACGGTCCCTGAAATCAAGAAGGATGTACCTTCTACTTCATAACTAATTGATACTCTAGTTCTACACTGAGCACAATACACCACAAACATTGAGTTCAGAGCGTTAGGCCAACTGTCAGCTTCATCTGAAATACTTTATACCAGTATTAACCTCCTTAATGGTTACTACGCCTCTTCACTTCCAGCATTATTTCTTTCTAGTCAATCATCCAGGTGTCAGTGTACTATTTGGCCATTCCATGCCGTTTTACTTTCCTCCGACACCCTCTGTTCAGGCTGGAGCATTATAGGCTTTATCTCCTGTTTGCCACTGAACTACACATATATATACAGGCATAAATTAACAATTCACATTCAATTTTCATTAAAAGATACTGAATGGTTCAAGCTTACCACAATTTCATGGAAATAAACACAGATACGTTGATTAGCAATGAATTCTGGCACATTTACTGGCACAAATTCCCATCTGCTTATGTCCCAGGCTTTTATTTAGCAAAATATGAGCTGGCTTCAACGCACTGTTGCTTTATCAAGCTTATTTAAACAAGTGGTTTCGAACTAACGCTCCCAAGTGATTATATCAGCGAGGTCTAGGCCAATGAGGTGCCCACGTTTCGACAAGTGTTTGAAAAAATGTTACCCTTTTATCCGACGTCTCCCCTAACGATACAACGAAAGAATAGTATTTATAGCCCGACCAATCGTGGTTAGGCTTTCATTTGTTGCGCTCCAATCAATTTGGAGTTTACATGGTAGGCTATTTATGTAACGTAAGGATTTTTTTCAAACACGTTATAAAAAAATTTTATGAGCAGAAATGATTCCATGCTGTCAGGCATCCCCACTATTTTATTTTGGGTATAATTTATTAATTCCTGGACTATTTGCGTAACGTTTTACATATTCTTTGTCAGCAAGCCCTAAGGAACCCAAATATCCAAATCTAAAAGAGCTACGTGGCTGCGTTCAAAATATGCAATTTCTTCTACCTCCTGTTTCGAAGATGTGCTGTCTGGGTACTGTAATGTTTTCAAACGTAAAACCCATCTATTGTGTTATCTTTCCTAATAATTAGAGTTTTTTTATGGATTTTTAAAACCTAACTCTGGGAATGGGAAAAAGGGTTAGTGTATTTTTATCACTGTCCGTCCTGAAAAAAAATTTAGTGCATGTAGCGGAACTTACATCGCGTGATGGCAGCATTTTTGTATTGTGTATCGCGTGCGCGACGCGATATGTTTAGGAGCGTTTCGGTGGGGTGCTCAGCCCTCCCTTTCAGTGGCCCTCTCGCTTTATCTCCTTTTGTCCATCTGTTCGTTCGTTTTGGTAAACGTAAGTATAATGTAATGAACATTTTAGGCGAATTTAAAAATTTAGGTCATTACGCAGTTGGCTCCTTTCAATGTTTTTCTTAGAGAATGCAGCAATTGCACACGTTTTTTATTGAAGAAAGGAGCGGGTATGTCCATAAGGATGTACAGTAAGCTTTTATATCAACGTGAAAGCGTTACAATTTGCAGACGAAGCAGAAAACAAGGGGGATTTCTAGTAACGAGAGTCTACTTGTGTGACAGCAGTCACTGTATCATTTTTACCATTGCTTCTATAGCTTTCATTCTTTTATTTATAGAGTTTTGTATTTGGCTTAGGGGCTTCGGGGGGGAGTATATTTACCTATAATTTATATTTGTTGTATATTAGGAGAATAGAATTTACCACGACACACCTCCCCCTGCTTAAAACATGACACCGGATTATAATGTCAGTCCTTTTTATTTCTATATGATACACATAGTAGAGAAGAATTTTGATTTATTATTATTTTTGGGGGTTTACGGTGATTCTCATCACACGGATGGCGGCTTAAAAAATCCGCTCCCAAATTGGTTTTTCCAGATATATACTCAATGCTAAAATTATATGGAGCCAGAAGCAAAGACCATCGGAGTAACCTAGAGTTCTCATGCTTAGCCTGTGCTAGAAACGATAAAGGTTTGTGATCTGTTTGCAACTTAAATGCCTGCCCATATAGATAAATATTGAATTTCTTTATTGCCCATATTACTGCAAGACATTCTTTTTCGCTAGTTGAGTAGTTGATTTCAGCTTTATTCAACTTTCTGCTAGCATATGCCACTGGGCTTAATTCCCCATCCAATGCATCTGATTTCTGTAGTAGAGTTGCACCTAACCCATATTACTTGCATCCGTCCTTACTATGAATTCTTGACTTAAGTCAGGTAATTTCAAAATGGGTTTACTTGTGAGCTTTTCCTTCAATTCTTGGTAAAGTGGGCGTTCTATTTCACATTGTGGTTTGTCCATTGTAATTTTGGAAGCGATCTGGATGTCCTTTACGTGTCAATTCAGTTAACGGTGCACATATGGAATTAAAGTTTTTGATATACTTCTGGTAGAAACCACATAATGAGACAAAGGATCTCACGTCCTTCTTGGTTTGTGGTCTCGGGGCTTTCTGTAGTTTCTCTAAATTCTTTGGGTCAGGGGTCATGTTTCCCTGATAAACTGTGTGTCCCAAAAATTCCAATTCTTTTACATCCAAACGCAACATTTGGTTGGGTCGGGCTGTTAAATTCTGTGTTGAATTTTGCCATCCCTATAAAAATACTCGATTTAAATCAGCATGTTCAGTGAGTCTATGTCAATGTGTTCCTTATCGCAAAAAATGTTTCTGTTGTGTATGCTATAAGATATGCTATTCTCATCCATAAAAATTTTTTTTATACAGGGTGATTATTCAAGAGGATGATCCATAATTTTAAGATTATATGTCTCATACAATTTATAGAGAAGACACTAGGCGCAATCTTTTGAGTTTTCTTCATCCCAAGACACTCAATTATCTCAAATATGGCAATCTATTTAAACTCATAGTGTCCCAATTCCTGAGAGGTGTACTATAGAAAAGCTAGGTATATGGTCTAACCTCAGGCTTTTACTGGAATCTGATAGTATCCTTTACTCAGATCCAACTTTTGAGAAAATATTTAGCTTTATTTTTAGTTCCTTAGGCAAAAAACCTGGATGGTATAAGGATCGGGCAAAATGGATCCATTGTGCCTTGTCCCTTGTAATAGCATTCAGCTCTAACTCAACTGTTATCTATACATGAGTTCATTTACACTGTTCGTCCTGAAGAACATGGAGGGGCTTCACCTTAAGTATATAGAAGTTAGGATTACGGATAGTCCTACCGGAATACAATTACGGACAGGACTCACTTGTGCGAAATAATTCCTGAAAGGACCATTCAAATATTGAGTAGTAGTCTATCTCTTCCTTCAAAGCTTTCTCCTTAGCAAACGGAATCGAATATGGTTTCATACAGACAGGTGTGGAGTCTATTAGTTTCATATCATATTCCAATAGGTTTGTATGCCCTGGTCGGTCTGTTAACACCTCTGCATGATTATTTAGAACCTGTTGCACTCTCTCTCTTTCTGAGTTTTCGTTAAATGTGTACTGATTTTCACCTGTGCTGCTGTCTCACAGGGGTGTAATGGATATTCAAATGATGAAAGTGGTTCCTTTTTCATCTCCATGGCGATGGACACGGTCAACAAGTGTGTCTCTTCCTGATGTTCTCTTTCCAAATATTTCTTCAGGAGATTCACATGATAGATTTTTTCTTTCCCCTTCTTATCTATCTATTGATATAATTGTTCTGACAAGACACATCTTCTCTAGGAATACTGTATATGGCGACCCTGCCATTGGCCAATTTGTAACTTTATTCCTGACTCCCAGCTGGCAAAAGAAGCAAGTCAGTACTTTCTTCCACAGCATCCAAATTTTCTTGTCTTTCGCACACTGATTCATGGTTATAGTAGGCAGCATGTTTCTTCCTGGCTTGTTTCAAATTTTCATTGGCAAGTTTCCCTAGGGATCGATAGTTTTCAACCCCCTGAATCAGTGTGGTCAAGCTCGGATTCACATATAGGTATGATAAGTTTTTGTCCCGATCGTAATTAAGTGATGGTCTAAATGTTTTCCTCTCTGTCACCTTTTCATCACGTCTCACGTTCTTAACTCAGTTGGTTATCATGAATGGACTCATATTTAATTGTGTGGGGACTTTACTTAGTTGGACATGCTTCTATTTGTCCATGCACGCGGTATAGGATCCACTCTTCCCACTCGAAGACTTTATAACGTGATGATGTTTTTCCTTTCCCAGAATTTATCATGGCTCACTCCAAAACGACTGCCCTACCTCATGACCATTTTTTCTTTTGGGGCTTTCTTCGAAATTTTGACCATTTAAATTCTGATGAGAGATTTCCTCCTACTTACATCCTCTTCCTCCAGTTTGTTTAAGTCCGATTGAGGGATTGTCGGCTTATCCTGGGGTAAGACATCTTTTTGCACTCTCCGCATAGTGGCCATTGTAAAACAGTTAAGTGAAGCTTGTCCGTGAAAAGGGGGCTTCCCATATCCATTTGGTCCACTTTATCAAAATCTAGTATTTTTCTCTTTTTATTATCAGGCCCTATACTTTTGCCCACACGTGGCGTGTCCAGGTCGCTGATCCACATGTTCCCACTTGTGGGTGCTTCGCCTCATGTGCTATGCTGCTACACCTTTTCTACAAAATTCATCAAATTGTCTCTTGCAAGTCTTGGGTTTGGGCCAATAATTACTATGGTGAGCAGAAGCCACCTTTTTGAATGATGGTACGCTGAATTATCTTCTAATATCTAGTCCCATACACATAGCTGGTTTCACATGTAGCACTCTTATTAAGTCTGCCCTATATCTTCTTAGGAAGTACCAGCTGTCCCCGCAAGCATAGCTGGCCGCTTGACCTTCTCAAGGATCTAGCTTAGGTTCCACTGTCATTCGCTATAAGCATCAACTTGTTTTTTCATGTTAAACAATCTCAGCCCTTGGCCTGGTGTTGTGTATGGAACATAGTTGAAACGAATTATTCTCTGAAAATACAAGGCTTGAGTGTTTTATCCCCAGCCTCGTTGCCTTCCTCATCTCTTCTGGTGGGAAGTGGTGAAACTCCAACATATTTATGCCTCCGTCACTTGAGTTCTTTGAGGTCGACCACGGAACCTGAAAAGGGTTGCCATATACCACGAGGGATTCCTTTTCTGCACTCACGGTCTAGAGGTTTCATGATTGTGAGCACATATCTGAACAAATTACTTCCACAACGCCTCACCTTTTATCCTTGGTTATGAAAGGGTTTCCTGTTCTAATCAATATTTTCCTTTCATCGAATATTGTGGGATATTTATTTTTATTGTCATACCTGGCCTTATCAAAAGTTGTGTTGCTTTACTCTTTATCTTTGATCCGTTGAGGATCAAATTTATTTAAAGAGTTCTGTGGTGCCTCTAACTGTTGTCCAATCGCGTGTTTGTTCTTTTTTATTTTGATGTGAGCCTGGTTATGGTTAGGTCCTAAGTTCAGGGGCGCAATAGTTAGACACTTTTAGGCAAAGACTAGTACTGTCCATGTCACTTTGCTTGCTCACTCTATGATTTCTCATAGCTATTTGTTGAGAAGGTTTTACTTTTCTGTCAAGGTTTGGAGACTCATTAGAGTTTCTTTGTTGTTTGTCTGTTATGTTTGGGGACGAGTCCGCTGTACTGTTGAGTTAGTTTGTCTAAGGGGCGTGCTTTGTAGAGAATCAAGTAGTAGCTAATGTTTCTCTCGCTCTATTAGAGATTGAGGAGTGTGTTCTAGCAGCCATCGTTGTTTTCTGTAAGCTCTTCAAGGTACTGTGCCTGTCTGATTGCGTGGTCAGCTACACTCTCGATGAAGATAGCTTTCGTTTTGAGTAGGTATGTATGGGTTTTCGCTAAATCAGTGATGTGTTGGATGTAGTTTGTGAGTGACATCATGACTTCACCATGATGTCACGCAGTGTTAGAGAGGTGGATGTCGGTTTGTTCTTGTACGCTTCTCTGATAACATTTGAGTTCTAATGTTACATATGTGTCAGGTTCAACTACGGAGAGTGTGTCATGAATCGCTTGTACTGGGTAGTATAGAGCTGTTCTCAAGTAATTTGTTGGTCTCGAATAGAAGAAAACTCTTCGATGTTAGAGAAGGCCATGACACCTCTACATTCTCTCTGAATTTCTTCGAGCTGATAGATACACCATTTGTCTGCGTGGTGAGAAGAGACGAAAAGGTATGTAGATCTCGCTTGTGATGAGTCCGTAGGTTGGTAAGTTACTTCATCATGAGCTTGGAGTTGAGGCTCCGCTGTTGAGGTGAACATGCGGGTAAATAGGCAATTGAGGCAGAGGATGCTATTAATTCGACACCGCCGTTTGGACAATCTGTTTCAGCGTGCTCCATGGTGAGTACTCTTGTTGGATAAGGTAATCTCTAATTATACGGTTGGCCTGTTAGTTCATGTTACAACTTCAGATGGTTTCCTGTTCGTAATTCGATTGTTTAGGATCGTGTCTTTTGCTTGATCTGTGTTCCCTTTTCTGCTAGATCGCTAGATTTTGGCCTATCTTCTGCATGCTAATTCTCTTTTGTCGTGTCGATTTGTTGTCGTGGTGCCTCCGCAGAGTTTTTAGCCTACGCAGCATCGCCTACTTTCTCAAGATGTGTCGCTTACTAGAGAGGGGGGTAGTGTGGATATAGTGTGTTGATGTAAGGGGGGTGTGTCTATTGAGCGCGCTCGCTCAGCTTAAATGTGTTCACTGGTTCAGCTAGACTCTTAGAACTATTCTTTCGGGCTTCAGCACAGAATCACTTCGTTTGGTTGCTCTACGTATCTCTCAATGTTAAGTTTGTATTCGCTACATTACTCTAACGTACGTTTTCTTTGTAGATGTGTTTGGCAATAGGCGCTCCTGAGATTTAGAACCTCACTATATCGAATATGTCTTTGCCTCACATCTAATCCTCTAAGACATCTCTTTGCTGTCTTTGAATAACTTTACCGCGCCGCGTGGGAGGTCAGGATTCGTGGTATATATTTTTTGGGCTCTAGAGTTTATCGCCGTGCCTCCATGGGTCTTTTTATGTTTACGAAAAATTAATAAAATTTGTCTAATCACCTACTCGCGAGATTCGCGCGCAAAGAGATCGAGTTGTCGTAGAATTTCTGGAGCAGCGTTAAAAACGTTTGAATGCAGGCATACCTGTTGGAGCATGTCAAAGCCGTACTCTCGCTCTTATATTGTTTTGTTAATTGTTTTTCACGTAGAATGTCCTCTCTATACTGAGGTGAGTGGTGAGGGGTGTACCCTTGTTGTAATGTTACTGCATATTCTACAGCCTCGAAGTTTGAATTTTTGTGATCCCTCTCCATTCTAATTGTTCATATGATAGGAAAGAGATTTAAATAATCCTCCTCGGTGAGAGTGGAAGGGTTGTCTAGTTATTTGGGTTATAGATTGTATTGGGGTGAATGCTGTAAGTTTAGTTGTGTTATTGAGATTCTTGAGATCGCTAGATGGGTGATAACTTGGGGTTGTGAGTGTATAAGAGTATCTTGTTAAATAAGGAGTACACGATCATATCTTATTATTATTCTTGCAGATGCAGAGAGATTATTCTGGACGCAAACATGACAAGTATGTTATAGAGGACGAGCTCAGACGTTTGATAGAATGTTAGTCATTTGTAAGCTCGCAGTACTGATTTTTAAGAGTGATATAGTCTTCTCCGAGGAGTGATAGCTTAGACACGCTTGTTAGTACTGCTATTCACGCCTGTGCAACGCGCCATGTTTTATCTAAGCTGTTATAAAGTGAGATTAACTAATCCTTTTCGCAATGTATGAGTTGGGTATCTTCTCGTTGTAAGAGACAATGGGTCGCACGTGTGTGACAATGCGTTAGGGTTGGAATCTCTCTGTGATTGTGTTCCAAACTGGTTGCAGTGTAATGTATATTTTTGTGTCTCACAGAAATTTGCATAATATTTTCTGAAGGTGAACAGGGTGATAGGTCAACTCAATACGTGACGCACGCGGTCTCGCGAAGATCTGTAAGGAGTTAACTGCTCTCTATAAGTTTTGGGATTGTATACGTATGTACTCTCGCAGTTAGGACGTTGATTGGTAGTATATTGCAGGGGATTGTGTTAGGTGTGAGAATATTTGTGAAGTCCGCAAAGAGTGATTCGATATATTGTGTATTACTAAAATATTCTAGTCGTGTGCTCGCAGATGGTGTGTGTGTTAGTTTTAAGTTATTTGTGATATAAAATTGAGGTTATAATACTGGTTTTTTGTGTGGGTTGTTCAAGCTCTTGTTGGTTGCATTGGTTTGTGTGTGTGGCGATCTTCAGAGTGCTGAATGCTAGGAAGAGCTTATCGATAGAAATTGGGTCTGGTGTTATTACCGTGCGTATCGTTGTGAAATGGGGTGACGGTTGTTTGTGTGTTCTCAAGGGGGAGAGACGCGCATTCGCTAAGGTTATTGAGAATGTTTGACAGCCTACGCTCTTTGCTTGTTATGGGGTTTAGTTTGTAACTTCTTGGTATAAAGGTTCGCAATTGTTCCAGCTTTGGTTATGAGGTGAGTTTGATGACGCCATAATGCGGTTAATAGCACTCAGTGGACAAGTTTGCGATGTGTATCTGTGCCGGTTGGATGTCGGGGCACGGAATAATGGAACTCCTTCTGACATCGAATTCTTCCTCTGGGGTCTGGGAGAGAGAGAGACAGATCACTTGATAGCTAAAAAGGAACAGTTTGGTGCTGGTATGTCTGTCCGAGACACTGGAAGATTCAGCAGAAAGCGTCCTGACAGGTGAGCTGCTCGCGCGCTCTGGTAGTTACGCATGCAAAAGTGACCACTGTTCTCGCTCTCCTGAAATCGCGCAAGAAGGATGTACCTTCTACTTCATATAGAACTAACTTATACTACTCTTTTACGCACTGATATCACAATACAGCACAATTAACATGTTGACTGTGTCCAGGAGAGTATAGGCGCCAAACTGGCAGCTTAATTATGAAAGTACTTTATACCGCAGAGATTAACCTCTCCTTATATGGTTATCTTTCGCCTCTGTCATTCTGGAATTATTTCTTTCTAGTTCAAAATATATCTAGGTGTGTCGCTGTGATAATGTTTGGCTATTCACATTGCCGTTTTACTTTCCTATCGGACCGACCCTTTCTGTTTCTAGGCTGGAGGCATTATAGGCTTTACCTCACGTTTGCTCAGCTCACTTGAACTACCACAGTATATATAACACACGGCCAAAATCAACAATATCTCAATTACAAATTTACATTCAAGTGGCATTAAAAGATACCTGTAATGGTTCCAAGCATACCTTCAAATTTTCATTGGAAAATAAAGTACACCAGATACGTGTATTGAATTAGCAATGTTAATTTCTGTGCACAGATTACTGTCTCACAAATTTTCCGTTCTGCCTATGTTGTACAGGCTTCTAGTTATTTTAGCAAAAAGGTGGAGCTGGCTTCAACGTTCACTTGACGCTTAATATGCTATGCTTATTTGAAACATTAGTGGATCTCGATTCTTAACTCACTCCAATTGTGATTATATCCAGCGAGACTTGCCAATGTAAGGACCACGGTGTTGTACGACATAGAGTTTGAATAAAAATGTTTATCTTTTCCCGTCTCCCCTAACAACCAAGATAGTATTTATAGCCCGACCAATCGTGGTTAGGCTTTCATTTGTTGCGCTCCAAATCGCAATTTGGGAGTTTTAACATGGTAGGCTATTATCTCGTAACGTTAATAATTTTTTGTCTTATCTCTAACAACGTTAAAAAAAAAAATAAAAAAATCTTATGAGCAGAAATGAATGAGTTCCATGCTGTTCCAGGGCCAACCCTATCTATATTTCTATTTTGGGATTTGTTAATTTATTAATTCCTGGGACTATTTGCGTAAACGTTTTACATGATTATTTTGTCAGCAAGCCCTAATGGGACGTCCCAAAAAAAAAAAATAAAAATATGAATTTGATAAGGAGCATACGTGGTGCTGAGTTTAAACATTAAGCAATTTTTTTTATCTACCTCCTGTTTCGAAGATGTGCTGTGTGGGTACTGTTATGTGTTTCGATGCACCAAACTTTAATACCATCTAATGTTGTTATTTTACCTAATCAAGATGTTTTTTTGATTTATAAACCTAACTCTGGGAAAGGGTAGTGTATTTTATCACTGTCCGTCTGAAAAAAAATTAGTGCATGTAGACTTACACGCGTGATGGCAGCATTTGTGTATCGCGCGACGCGTGTTGCATGCGTTACTGATTTTCAGCCCTCCCCTCTCTCTTTATCCTTTTGTCCATCTGTTCGTTCGTTTTGGTAACGCAGTGTAGAAAACAAGCAACTTGAATGGAATTTAAAATTTAGGTCAACTTGCATATTTCAAGGTTTTTCTTAGAAAGGCAGCACATTTTATTGTGTGTTTGGGAAACGCGTGTATGTTGCAGAAGGCCTTTAATATCAACGTGAAACGTTACAATTTGCTTACGCAGTAGAAAACAAGGGGATTTCGAGTACAGTCTTTGTGACAGCACTGTTATTTACCATTGCTCTTCTCTTTATTTATTATATGTATTTATTAGGCTTTATATTTACTTGATAATTTATATATGTGGATTAGAATATTCCACGACAAGCTTACAGAACCATTTGGGATAAGAACAGGAGTGCGACAGGGATGCCTCTTGTCTCCATTTCTTTTCTTATTAGCAATGCTGACGAAAAGATCAGAGAAGAACAAGCGGGTTTCAGGCCGAAACGATCATGTATTGATCAAATATTCACACTAAGAACAATTATAGAAGAATCAGTGGAAAGGCAATCGCCACTTATTATCACCTTCGTCGATTTTCAAAAAAAGCCTTTGATAGTCTACACCGCCCATCATTGTGGAAGATACTTACAATCTATGGTTTTCCAACAAAATATGTGAATATAATCAAAGCGCTATATGACAATGCAAGATGTTGTGTTAGAACAAATAAAGGGAATACAGAATGGTTTACAGTAGAAAACAGGGGTGCCTGGATTTCGCAGATGATGTAGCATTCTTAAGTTCAAACACCAAGACAATCCCAAGAAGCAATAAATAATTTGTGTCATCTCTCGGTTAAAATTAGGTCTCCAAATAAATGCCTCTAAAACTAAAGCTATGAACTTTTCTAACGAGACCTTTGATATCATCTTGAACGGGGAAAAACTACAGAAAGTTGAAAGTTTCAATTATTTAGGCAGTAAAATGACTCAGGATGGTGACACAACAAGAGAAATCCATACTAGAATTGCTTTGGCAGCTAGCGCCTTCAATAGATTATCTAACATTTGGAAATTACGATCATTGAATATACATACCAAGCTTCGTCTGTTTAATTCAAATGTTATCTCAGTGTTAACATACGGCTGTGAGAGTTGGAAAATAACAAAATCATTGGAGAACAAGCTGAATACATTCGAGAACAAATGTCTTAGAAAACTCATGAACATCAGTTGGAAAGAATTCAAGACTAATCGACAAATAAGAGAAGACTCTAGGCAGAAATATGTCTCCGACTATATAAGGAAAAGACGATGGTCATATATCGGTCATGTCCTACGAATGCAAAACAACAGAATACCACTACAGGCGCTCACTTGGGTTCCTGAGGGCAAGCGGAAAAAAGGAAGACCAAAAGAAACACTCAGAAGAACAATAATAAGAGAAGAAATAACGTTGGGCCTAAATAATGTGCTTAATAAATTAAGACTGGGTTTATGAGAACATCAACAACACACAACAGAAATGGAATCCAGTGGACTCTGACTAAGCAGTTGGATGATCTGGATTTTGCTGATGACTTGGCTCTTCTGTCCCATAACCGTAATCAGATACAGGACAAATTGAAAACACTCGATGAGAGGTCACAGCAATTGGGTCTGAAAATGCACAGGGATGCACAGGGAAAAGACAAAAATAATGAGAATAAATGCAGGTAATGAAAACAGGGTTAAACTTGAAGACGCACCAATACAAGATGTAGAATTGTACACATATCTTGGCAGCAATATAGACAAAGTTGGAAGGACAGACAGTGATATCAAAATAAGAATACAAAAAGCAAGAGGAGCTTTCATTGCATTGGGAAATATATGGAGATCAAGAGAAATCGGATCCAACACGAAAATAAGAATCTTCAACTCAAATGTGAAGTCAGTCCTATTGTATGGCTCTGAGACATGGAGAACAATAAAGACAACAACCAAAAAGCTACAGACTTTCATAAATGGGTGCTTGCATAGAATAGAGGGATTAAAATGGTATGACAAGGTTACCAACGTGGAACTGATGACAAGAACTAGACAAGTGCCAGTGGAACAAGAGATGAGAAGAAAATGATGGCGATGGATAGGACACACACTGAGGAAACCTGTTGATAGACTTACAAGGCAGTCCTTGTTCTGGAACCCCCAGGGCAAGAGAGGCAGAGGTAGACCGAGAAGCACATGGAGAAGAGAGCTGGAGACAGAGATGAAAATGATAAGGAGAACATGGAAAGAACTTGAGATGATGGCACGTGACAGGAGGACTTGGCATGTGTTTGTTGAAGGCCTATGCTCCTTTGGGAGTGGAGGGTTATGAATGAATATCCAATGGATACATTTGAGAAAATAAAAATTGAACAATAGGAAATAACTTGTCAGTCACCTTGTACATTAAAATGCAGTATAGTTGTGTAATTTGCTGATCTACCCAGCTCACCATTCATTAACCTCTTCGGTAGTATTTTTTGTTGTTGTAATTTTCGTTCTACACCTCGTGGTAGAAGAGGATCGACTAAGTAAGTAAGTAATTTTCCTTCTGTGATCTTCTGTTTTGTTATTTTCACTCTGTTCAGTTGAGGTTGTAGTTTTTAATTATTATTTTTTAATTTGTGTTTTATGGTTTGCTTTTTTCTTCCTGTGATAATTATTTCTAATTTTTTTTTCCCTATTTCTTTGTTGTGTTTGAATGTCTTTGGTCTGCTGATGTTGTACAAGCAGTGAAGCCTCATATGCTTTACAGGTCTATATTCTATTCTCTGAACACTGGAAAACCAAAATATTTGGAAAATCAAAAGTTACTTTGGGCTATTTTTCTATCACAATTAGGGCAATGTCTGGCTATTATTAGCTAATTTAGGCTACTTTACTATCACATTTAGGGCAGTGTCTGACTAATATGGGCAACACTAGCCTATATTTCAGACATTCTGTGCTACTCTTTGAACGCAATTTGAAAACCAAAAAATTAAGGATAAATTTGCTAGAGGTCACATTTTTTTTATTTTTTTTTTTACATTTTTTATATTTTTTTTTTAACTGCACATATTCATTCATTCATAACCCTCCACTCCCAAAGGAGCATAGGCCTTCAACAAACACATGCCAAGTCCTCCTGTCACGTGCCATCATCTCAAGTTCTTTCCACGTTCTCCTCATCATCTTCACCTCTGTTTCCAGCTCTCTTCTCCATGTGCTTCTTGGTCTACCTCTGCCTCTCTTGCCCTGGGGGTTCCAGAACAAGGACTTCCTTGTAATGCTATCAACCGGTTTCCTCAGACTGCACATATTGATTATGGCCAAAGATTTGTCAGGCCAAACTGAAATCTGCTTCTGAGTGACTGGTTTCAGTATGGCTTGTGCCTGGGCATTACCTGCAAGGAGTTAACCTGAACAGTGTTGTAGTTTCATGTTATTTACCAGTAACATACACCAGCAAGAGCTAACGTTCAGTGATGGTGGATGAAAAGTCAAGCAACATAAAAACATTTCCCATGGGTGTCTGAAGCGGCAAGGAAAGATTTATACTGCACACTCCGGCATGTCGTACAATGTAGTTAATATGATGTCGTACAATGTAGCTAATATGATGTCGTACAATGTAGCTAATATGATGTTGTACAATGTAGCTAATATAATGTCGTACAATGTAGCTAATATGATGTTGTACAATGTAGCTAATATGATGTTGTGCATGGCGCTAGCAACCTCATCATGTAAATTGAATTGCACAGAAACAACAACCTTCTGCAAGGAGCATGTGAATGCTTGTGGGGGGGGCGGGGGTGGGGGGGGGGGGGGGGGGGGGGGGGCTAGCTGGAATGGTGGCTCCATGCTTTGTTAAGGAGTGCAAAGGAAAAATGATGACGACATTAAATTAAAAGATGTATGTTAGAAAAATTTACTTTAATTTTTAAAAAGACACAATGATGTATCTGTCCCATTTGAATGTTTAACCTTCTCAATTTAGAATTGTTTCAAGCTGTGCTAATTTCACTAGCATCATTATTTTTATGACTGTTTACTCTTCATTTACATTTTTTTGTGTATTTTAATTTTTCAGATGTGCCTCTAGTGAAATAATTGAAAAGACGAAATGTTGCAACCGTGATGTGATTTGTATGCACCAGTTGTCAAAAGTTCACAATATCCGATTAAAATATCAATTACAACCTTGGATTATGAACAACAGGGGGACTGTACTTTCCTTTTTCTGGCTATTAGTAAAAATAATATTCTGCTTGTTTTTCCTTTACTCTTGTCTTCTGTTTTGTGAACTAAGCACTGTCAGATTTTTCACAAATACCATCTCTTGTGCAAGCCAGCTAGTTTTTAGCCTTGGCTTTGAGTTTGTTTCAACACTCAAAATTTTTGTTCTTGGACTTTCCTGCCACTATATGCTTCTTCTTCTTCTTAGATCCTTATCCGACCGACTTTCAAAGCAGTCAGTGGCCATCATGCCTAGTGGCGTCTTGTAGGGCAACAACAAATTGATTCCACTTTGCTCGGTCGGTGGCCATCCTTAGTACAGTGCCCCAACTCTGGTTCATTCTTTGCATCTCAGCCTCCACAGTCCTCCGCCAAGTTGTTTTTGGTCAGCCTCTCTTTCGTTTTCCTTCAGGGATCCATAGCATAGCTGTTCTTGTGATGGCATCGGGGTCTCTTCTGAGGACATGGCCTACCCAGCTCCAGCGTCTGCCAGCAATGATGGTGTGCATGTCCTCTTGCTTGCTCCGAGTAAGCAGATCTTGGTTGGTGATGGTATTCGGCCAAAAGATTCGGAGAATTTTTCTTAGGCATGTTGTGTGAAAAGAGGACAATTTCGACATTTCCTTCTCTGTAACTCTCCAGCATTCCGCACCATAGAGAAGCACAGAAAGCACACAGCTCTGATATAATCTTAATTTTGTGCTTGTGCTGTACTGAGAGGACTTCCAGATGTTGTTTAGACTAAAAAAAGGCTGTTCTTGCTTTGTTCATTCTGTTGTTGATGTCTTTGCTTGCTCCGCCGTCTGGTGTTACTATGCATCCTAGGTATGTGAAGGTGTCTGTCTGTTCCAGTTGCTGATTCCTTACTGATATGGGCTCAGGGTTGCTCACATTGAGCGTCATGACCTCTGACTTCTTTAAATTGATGTTCAAGCCCACCTGCTGGCTAAACTTATTAAGTCTATCCGTTTTTTCCTGGATGTGTTGATGTGAATGTGCTAGTAGTGCAATGTCATCTGCATATTCCAGATCTTCCAATGTAGAAATGTAGTCCATCTTATTCCTCTTGGACTGCCCTCTGTTGTCTGGCGCATCACCCAGTCTATGACTGTTAAAAATAGAGTGGTTGATAAGGGGCATCCCTGTCGTACTCCTGTCTTCACCTCAAAGGTTACGTTGCTCTGCCCAACGCTACACGTAAAGTTGGCTTAGAGGCTTTTTATGATTGACACTATGCAGCTTGGAATTCCATAAGCCCTCAGTATTTTCCATAAACTGTCCCTACGTATACTGTCAAAAGCCTTTTCAAAATCAACGAAATTAATGTACAGCTGTCTTTGCCATTCTGAGCACTGCTCTATAATGTTCCTGAGGGTAAATATATGATCTACACATCTTCTGTTCTTTCTAAATCCTGCTTGTTCTTTCCTCAGTTTGTGGTCTACTGCTTTTGAAATTCTCTGTATAATTATCCTGCCTAGTATTTTGCTGGGAACTGAGAGAAGAGTGATTCCTCTCCAATTATTGCAGTCTGCAAGATCTCCCTTCTTGGGCAATTTGACAATTATTCCTTTGTTCCACTCCGTTGGTGTTGTCCCTGTTTTCCAGACTTGTGCAAATAGTGGTTCTAATAGTTCTGCTGCTAGCTCAGGGTCTGTCTTAAATAGCTCTGCATTTAAGTTATCATGGCCAGGAGCTTTTTCATTCTTTAACCCTTTGATTGCTGTGATGATTTCTTCTTTTCGTGGAATGTCTGTATTAACATCTAGATCATTTTCAGCCTCAGGAACATTCAATTGTGTCTCTGGTGGTTCCTTGTTCAGAGTTTCTCTGAAATGCTCTGCCCATCTTGTTTCCTGTCCCTCTGCTGTCGTGATGAGATTTCCTTGCTTATCTCTTACTAATGTAATATTGTTTGCACCTCGTTTTCCGCTGATGATTTTAGTTATTTTGTATACTGTGCTTTGTTCATTTCTCAGTGCTGCCTCATCTACCTGTCTTGCAAGATCGTCTAGGAAATTCCTTTTGTTGGCTCGGGTTTGGCGTTTAACTTCCTTGTCCAGCTGACTGTACTGTTCGCTATATAGTTGCTTTAACCTGGGGGGACTTCGCTTCTGTTTTCTTTCTTTTCATTTCCTTTCTCATCGTTATGGTGTTTAATGTTTCTGGTGTTATCCAGTCTTGCTTCTTCCTTTCCTGGAATCCCAAGCATGATTTGCTGCTTTCCTTATATATTGTTGAAATGGTGTTGAATTTCTGGTCTATATCATCAGTCAATGTCTTTTCCTGACTTTTGGCAAATTGATATCGCTTCTTTATATCAGCCGCAAAAGCTTTTCTGGTAAGGGGGTCCTTCAATTTGCTGATGTCAAACCTTTTCTGTGTAGTTACAGTTGGTCCAGCCGTTCTGAGTTTCACTTTCAGTTTTGCTACTACTAAATGGTGATCACTTCCCACATCTGCACCTCTTCTTACCTTCACATCTTGTAATGCATGTCTCCATCTACCATTAATCATGATGTGGTCTATCTGGTTTCTGTCCCGACCATTTGGTGATTCCCATGTTAATTTGTGAATTTCTTTGTGTGGGAAAAGTGTTTCCTCCAATGACCAGGTTGTTAATGCTACAGAAACTTATTAATTTATCCCCATTTTCGTTTGCTGTTCCGCTGCCGCATTTCCCCATTACTCTTTCATTATATGTATTGTGTGTTCCAACTTTCGCATTAAGGTCTCCCATTACTACGATAAGATCATATCTAGGTGTGTCTTCCATTTCTTTCTGCAGTTGTTGATAGAATTCATCCTTGACCTCATCATCGCTGTCATTCGTTGGTGCGTAGCATTGTATTATTGTAGTGTTGGTGAATCAGTCTTATTTAATTCTATCAGTCTGTTGTTGATGGGTTTCCATTCCAGTAATGTCCTTTCTATTCCTTTCTGTAGAATAATGGCTACACCTTCATTGTGCTGTCCATCCTCTCTTCCAGAGTAAAGTACTGTTTCTCCTGTTGCTGTTTTAACTTTTCCTACCCCTGTCCATCTGCTCTCGCTTATCCTAGAATGTGTAATCTATAGTTCCTCATTTTCTGCTGTGACCTGTTTTAGTTTACCGTCTCGTTCATTGTCCTGACATTCCAAAATCCTATTTTTAATTTCATGTTTTGCGGTCAGGACGTCCGTTCTCATGTCAGTGGCTTCCTTTCGGCTTTCACCACTGACAGTCATACGAGCCTCAGACTCCGTTTGTCCGTCCCGCAGCAAAGTTTGTTTATTCGTTGTCGTTTCCGTAACTTCATTTCTTTTTACATAGACAGGGGTAACAGCCCTATGCTAAAAACCCCAACCTGGAGGACCAGGATGTCTGCTTTAGCCTGACTCCTGCCCTCGCAAACCTGACCAGCTTGGGAGAACCTTCCAAGAGTAAAACTCCAGCTGGCATAGCTCTGGGGGTAATCGGGGTAAGCAAGCCACCATACCTCGACACGGTATTGACACCGGTGATGGCTGCCACTATATGCTGAGTCTTGTTCTTCAGGTGTCTTTAGCCCTTCTCTTTTCTCTTTTTTTTTTGTCTTGTGAAATTCCATCTCAAACTGTTTGGAAAAGGGTAAAGGATACCGTTACACACTATTGAGGCATATTGGGAATATGGTGCTTGGCCCATATTTTCTTGACCCATCGGCACACACTAGGGATGGTGTGGTCAGCATCACGCCGGCGCCTTCCTAGAGTTGCTCTGGTGCCCAATTCATGAGGCTGGGTCGACCCCGGAGAGTTAGCGGTCTAAAAAATCCCACCTTAACTGGGGATTGGACCACTGAGCTAAGAAGCCAGTGCACTAACCATGTTTGGGGGCATGTTTTTTTTTTTTAATGTGTGCATAAGATATATATATTTTATATGCGTTGGAATTTAACACTTTAAACAATCATACATATATTGTAGTTTCCAAAACATTGCAAGAAAAGGTGTATTTTTTCACCAGGAAGTTTCACAAATTGATATATTCATGCCTTAATCATCTTCAGATGTGTGTGGGTACATGCTTATGTACGTTTGAGTGTGTGAGCAAAAGAGAATTTGAAAGGGCGTTTCAGACCCTTCACACTTATTCTCACACTGACAACACATATATTGTTTTTTGTAATCTCAGTGTTGTATTCTTTTGGTGCAGATACAGTAGGGTGTTAATTATCTGACCTTTGGCTGTCTTAACCTCCTTCTTTGCCTAAGCAAAGTCTTATGAAAATCTTGTTTAGTTTATAAGAAGTGGGATTTAAAGACACACTGAACTATTGTGGGAGGAGTGCTGTTCTGATTTTGTTTACGAACTCGGGTAACTTGACCTTAATAGCTCAATACAGATGAAGTGAAGACAGATTGATGAATGATTTAACATTGCATATTTTAGTTGGGTTTAAGACATGTAAGGTTTGCAAATTGTGTTTCAGAAATGTATCACTGTGCTGTAAGGCTCAATCTTCCAAAGGAAAATATACTGTTTTATCAGTTGGGACAAATTTATAAATGTTTAATCATCTTGCTAAAGGTGAAAGCAGCTCTTCTCATTTATAATGTTTTTAAAAATACAAATATATCAGAAATAAAGAGCAAACAAACACGACATCATTGAAATGCCCTTCAGATGCAAGGAAAGCCACTGCTAATGCTGCAGTTGTGGAGTGTGTTGATTATTTTATGGCACAAGCTGAACCGTATGGGAATCTGTGTCAGAAACTTTGTTGCATGAAAATGCACTGAAGCTAAACATAAAGTTATGTGACCATTCCAAATTTAAAGTGAGAGCAGGTTGGCTACGGAACATCATATTACAATGTTATGAACATTTTGAACAGAAAGTATCATACTGCACTTTTTTCATTTGTGTTTGTGGTATTTTATATTTTCTTTTCACTTTATTACCATAATTCAGTCAAATTTTGGACATCTGTTACACTAGACTTTTATGGTTGTATACTAACTAGACCACAGCGTCTTTTTATATTTGTACATATGCCATAATATAACCAGGGGGCTTGTGTCAATATTGAATGCGACACCCTTGCCAGAGTTGTGCTAAATTCTTATAAAGTTTGTTTAGTTTATCCAAATTTGGCATGATTAATACGTATAAATGATGCTCTGTTGTGTTTGTATTTTCCTGTGTACTTCTCACAGAGCATAGAGCACCACCACTACAGTTCATCCCTTAGCATGAATCCTGCACCAAGCAGCCACGTGCTCTTGTAGTGGTGGTTTCTGTGGAAATGTGTTTTACATAGTGAGTTTGCAAGCCCCATGCAGAGGGAACAGTAGTCCTATTCTTTATCTCATCAAATACCCCATTTGGAATTCACGGGGTAAGAATACCATGGACAGCTTAAAAGAGTAATGAGGATGTTATGTAAAAAGCCATTGCACAAAGGAAGCTTATTATTCACATTAGAATCTGTCAACATATAATAAGAAGAAGAAAGCGGGAATATGTCATTAAAACAGGAAAGATTGAAGGAAAAAAGAGATATATGACAACAAGGAGAAAAGATACTAGACAGTTTGACATCATGGTATATAAAAAAGTCACAACAGAATTGATAATCAGTACTGGAGATAGTATATTCTCAGTATTCAATTGAAATAATTAAAGTTTCTTCTAAGTCTTGATTTAACTAGCTGGAAGTGCTTTACATATATAGCTTTGTTTTGAAATTGATAATCATGTAAAAACAGTTATAGTTGGCCAATTTTCTAAGTGCCAACTCTCTGCTCTCCCCTGTAGTATCGTAGTTAGCACCCCTTGCCATACACACGAAAGATCAGATTTTGCCATGTTGAAAAAAAACCAGCTGCCATCTTCCAAGTCAGCATTAGTAGTAGTAGTCCCTTCAGTAATGACTGACTATGGGAATGCGTCCCTGAGGGGATAGCCCTCAACTGCTTATTTTCCTGGTGTTCCTTTCGACCATTTATTTTCTCCTTTCGGCGTGTTTTTTTTTCTCTTCCTCTTGTAAGAGCTTCTGTTTGCCCGATCTGGGATGGCACCATAGGGAGCATTGCCACTTGGTGCGATTGGCTGCTTCATCCTCCCTGGTTATTGGATTTATGTCCAGAGCCTTCATGCTTCTCCTGCACACATCTTTGAACCTCAGCTGCGGTCGCCCAACTGTTCTTTTGCCATCTGTCAGTTGTCCTTAGAAGATATCTTTAGGGAAGCGACCATCTTCCATGCAGCAGATATAACCAAGCCAGCTTAATCTGCTCTGTCTAAGCAGTGTATACATGCTTTGAAGGCCAACATTTCAACATTTTACAGCATTATATGCTTATATTACTAAGTAAATGAAGTGCAACTCCCACTTTGATAAATGGCAAAAAGTGAAAAGATGATTTCTATTTTATTTAAATGTCTGTAAAAAAAAATGTGGGAAGCAAACTCTTCAGTATGTATTATTTTTAATGAAAAATGTGGCTTTAATTTTTATATGGTGTTCAGTTACAGATGTTTTACAGTATATTTTATCATTCCAATTCACTCATGGATCTTTTCTTGCTACTGTGATGTAATGTTTGAAGTGCAATATATTCATACAGCATGTTACATATGAATGCTTGCTTTATCCCCAAATGCAATGCTCAAGTATAAGCTCCCTCTTGAAATAAAGATAATCTTCTTGGTTTTTTTTTTAGTTTGTTGTTTTAAATACTTTTTTTCCTTTAATTTAAAACACATGTTTGATTTACAGATCTTCTTAATTTATCTTGTAATAATTAACTGTATGTGTTTCACTCTTTTTTTGTGCCTAAAATAAAGTATCTGTATTTAAATGTTAAGTTTTTGTTGTGAGAAGGGATAATGAAAGATGTGGTCTGGGACTTTTTCCCTGACAACTTTAGTGATTCCCGTTGGGTTTATTTATTTTGGTAGTTGTTTTTTTTGCGTTGACCTTTTTCATTAAAATTTTATTTTATTTCCATAAAAAATTATGTTGATTTACATTGTTTTGTTACTCCCTATAAACCTTGTGATTAATTGCTTATTTTAAACAATTTCTACCCACAGAGGACCTTGCTTAATTTCTTTACACTCTTTGTTTTGTCTAGCCTTATAATGCGTTTTGCTGTATCTTTTTTACATGTTTGCAGATCTTATATTGTTTTGTTTTATTTCTTTCTTTGAACCTTAACAATTAAAATATTTGTTTATTTCTTTAACATTGCATAATCAAATGTTTATTACTTTGACCCCACCTCCATCCTCTCCTAAAAACAGAAATAATAGGGCTAGGATTGATTAAAAAAAATAATCTTGGCTGGTTAATCAAATTTCTTTAGTTGAAGATTAAGCAATCAATTTTTAACAATTTGATAAATTATTTTTAAAAAAAAATAACATTTTTTAAAAAAATCACTATGGACTTCATTTTACTTTTCAAAAGGCAACACCCTTGCTGAAAAATATAATGAAAAATAGTAAAAAAGTTACAACCAAAATGATTTATTATTATTGATCATCCTTGCCAAATTCCATATCACAAACCTCTAACAGCAGATGCTCTCGCTTTTAAGCAAAAATGACAAACATTGCTAAAAATGAAGTACTTGATTAAAATTTGTTGTATCAATTAATCGTTTAAAAAAAATTTTAACCAGTGTGTTTATTAATTAATCATTTCAGATCCCAGCCCTTTATAAAAATTATGCAATATTTTTTTTTTGAATTGGTTAGATCTGTGCCAATGGTTATAATTTTCTTAAATGTTAAACCATTACAAGGAAAAGCAAAGTCATAATATAAATTGTAGCTGTTTTTGTTTTGTATTAGTTTTACTCTTGCTTGTAAAATTATGTTTTTTCAATGTATTATCTCTCATATATTGTTTACTTGTCCACTAATTTAATTGCAATAATAAACTTTCATTGCTTTCAATAAACAAATTTCCAACCCTGTACTTTATCAAGTGGGGCAGAGTTTATTTTCTCTGCTGTATGTTTTTAATTTGAATTCTGAGGAATGATAATGAATGCAAACACCCTTGATGATTAGAACACAAGATATTCTTGTGATTTAGGTACTCATTTACAGCTGGGTGGGCTAGAGCATGACGCCACCATGTTTTGAACCCAGCACATTTGCTGCGAGAGGCCGGCATTCTAGCCACTCTGTCAATCAGAGGAAAACAAACAAAAAAAAAAGATAGAAAGAAGAGAACTGGATACAGATATGAAAGGACTAAAGACAACATGAAAAGACATGACTGCTTGGCGTGTTTGTGTTAAATGGCCTGAGGTCCACAGGGAGCTGATAGGGATTGATGTTGCATATCTGATAACCAAACTGCACTTCCTGTATATCATTTATGTATAGATGCTACAAAGAACAACCAGAGAGCTACAGACTTTTATAAATGGGGGGGGGGCTTGATTAGAATAGGATGGCTGATGTGGTATGACAAGATCTGTAATGTGGAACTGATGACAAGATCTGTAATGTAGAAAAACTGATGACAAGATCTGTAATGTGGAAACTGATGACAAGATCTGTAATGTGGAACGGATGACAAGATCTGTAATGTTGAACTGATGACAAGATCTGTAATGTGGAAAACTGATGGCAAGATTCTGTAATGTGGGAACTGATGACAAGCTCTGTAATGTAGAACTGATGACAAGATCTGTAATGTGGAAACTGATGGACAAGATCTGTTGTAATGTGGAACGGATGACAAGATCTGTAATGTAGGACTGATGACAAGATCTGTAATGTGGAACTGATGACAAGCTCTGTAATGTGGAACTGATGACAAGATCTGTAATGTGGAACTGATGACAAGAGCTGTAATGTGGAACTGATGACAAGATCTGTAATGTAGAGCTAATGACAAGATCTGTAGTGTGGAACTGATGACAAGATCTGTAATGTAGAAACTGATGACAAGATCTGTAATGTAGAACTGATGACAAGATCTGTAATGTGGAACTGATGACAAGATCTGTAATGTAGAACTGATGACAAGATCTGTAATGTGGAACTGATGACAAGATCTGTAATGTGGAACTGATGACAAGAACCAGACAAGTGCCAGTAAAACAAGAGATGAGAAAAGACGTTGGTGATGGAGAGGACACTTGTTGATAGTATTACAATGCCCTTGTTCTGGAATCCCCAGGGAAAGAGAAGGTAGAGCCAGACATAGATAATTGGAGACCAGCATGAAAGAAATAAGGAAGACAAGGAAAGACCTTGAGCTGATGTGAGAGCTTCTTTTCGCCCAGTCTGAGGTAGACCGTTGAGAGCATCGACACTTGGTGCAACCGGCAGCATCATCTTTCCAGGTTGTTGAATTTATGCCCAGTGCCTTTAACACATCTTTTAACCTCAGACGTGGTCGCCCAACTGTTCTTTTGCCAGTTGACCTTTGGGGATGCGACCATCTTCCTTGCGGCAGACATGGTTAAGCCAGCATAGTATGCGCTGTCTAAGCAATGTATACATGCTTTGAAGGCCGGCACGTGACAGCACCTCGACATCTGTCACTTGGTCCTTCAACGAAATACCACGGTTGTGGTGTAGACACCGCTGATGAAAGGTTTTCCACGTCTCATGGCCATATAGAAGCGTGCTGGTACGCAGACATTATATACCGCAGTTTTGGTCTTTGTGGCGGGTCTGGAGTTTCCCTACACACGTGTTAGGATTTTAAAAAAATACTGTGTAGATTGTTCATTTGGCTGTTTGCACAAGAAATGCATGTCTTTTGCTTGCTATAAACTGCATATTGCATAACTAGTGTTGCATCATTAGCATACACTTGTTCCTCACATTTATCCATTCAAATTGTCATAAGAAAATTAAATCAATTTCCAAGTTCGACTCAAAATACAAAGTTCACATTCGAAAGTACCTATTTGAAGTGTTCTGAAAACAGGGACATAAAATGAGACTCCGTAGTAACTTTTCCAAATAAGAATTATGTCCCATTTTGCATTGACACTTTTTATTCTGTAACTCCATTAACTAAATAATTAACTCCATCGATGCCTCGAGAGCAGAGGTCAAGGAAGAATTCTTCGAGCTGCTTCAAAGGACAGTGGATGACTGCCTAGATGAAATTATCATGCTCGGAGATTTCAATGCCAGAGTTGGAAATGACCATGCTAGATGGGGTGGAGTTATCGGAAGATATGGAGAAGATACTCTCAATGACAATGGAAAGCGATTCCTCAGATTCTGCAGTGAGCAGAATCTGATCATTACCAACACAAAGTTCCCCCATAAGCGCATACATGCATACACTAGGTGTGAACCAACAAAGAATGAGAAGTCAGTGATCAACTATGCTCATTCAAATATGTCCGGGATGCTAGAGTCTGGAGGGGGCCAGAGATTGGAAGTGATCACTACCTGCTTACAATCAAAAGAACAACTGAAAGAGTTGCTCAGCCTAGGAACTGCCCAGCACCACGCAAGAAACCAAGTAAACGAACGGAAGAAATGAGCATTAAGACCTACAAGCTGAAAGAGCCAGAAATTAAGACCAGATATCAGGGGCTTATTGCTACAGCGGTGAGAAACACAGAAGAACAACCTGATGACTTGGAAACCCTGTGGCTTAAATTCAAAGACATCATAAAGACAGCTGCTGCAGAAGCATGTGGTGAAGTCCGACTTGGGAACAAGAGAAAGAGGACACCTTGGTGGACAGAGGAAGTCAAAGAGAAAATAAGAGAGAAGAAAATGACATGGAAACAATATTTAGGAGCTAAAAACACAGCAGGACAAATAGAGAAATATAGAGAATATGTGATACTCAGAACAGAAGCAAAGAACAAGGTGCTAGCAGCAAAACAGAAGTCCTGGAAAGAATTTGGAGAAAAGCTAGAAAAAGATGCGCAAGAAAACCAGAAATTGTTCTATAAGACCCTAAAGAACATGAGGAAGGAAAAACAATGCCCTCTTAAATTTATAAAAGGACAAGCAAGGCAAATTGCTTACTGCCCCGAAGGAAGTAATGGAAAGATGGAAAGAATATTTCTCAGAACTCCTTGATGGTGAGCAAGGTAGAGCATCAGAAATGATAACCACTAGCACAGAAGAGGATACAAATGGTGATGAAGATGACATAAAGATGGAAGAACTGAAGGCAGCACTGGAGAAAATCAAGATGGGCAAAGCAGCAGGGCATGATGGTATAACACCAGAAATGGTTAAGTACATGGGAGCATCAGGCGACCTATTACTCCTAAGGGTCCTACAGGCAGCATGGTGCAACAAGGCCATACCAAAGGATTGGGAGATTGCCATCATAACACCGATTTTCAAAAGGGTGACAATCGACAATGTGGAAACCACAGAGGCATATCCCTTCTCAGTGTCCCTGGTAAAATCTACTCTAGAATCCTAGAGCAGAGACTCCGATGCCTAGCTGAGCCACAATTGGATGAAGCCCAGTGCGGATTCCGAGCAAACCGAAGTACTCAAGACCTAATCTTCACACTCAGGCAGCTGAGTGAAAAGGCCCTTGAGTACAAGAGTGAGATCCATCTTTGTTTCATAGATCTGGAAAAGGCGTTTGACAGGGTCCCCTGGAGCAAACTTTGGGACTGTTTGGCAAGGAAGAACATTCCAGCACCTCTGATTCATGCTATACAGAGCTTCTACAAGTCTTGCAGAAATTATGTGAGGACAGCAAACTATAAGTCAGAAGAGTTCAGGACCACCACTGGTGTAAGACAAGGCGATATCCTGTCACCTTATCTTTTCATACTCCTCATGGACGATGTCATCAAGGCATGTAAGGAGAGAACAAGAAAGTATTCAGTGGGGTACTGGAAGATGAGACAGGTCTGTATTTCAGAGCTAGCATTTGCTGATGATGTTGTCCTGATTGCTAAATCAGAGACACATCTCCAATCCAACCTGCAAGTCTGGAAGGAAGAGCTGGAGAAGAGAGGGATGGTCATAAGCAGCTCTAAAACAAAATCCATGGTGATATCACGAGAAGAAAGAAAACATCAGATTAAGTTGGGAGAACAGGTCCTGGAGCAGGTCGACCACTTTAAATATCTCGGAGCTATTATAGACCGAAAGGGGGGCATCAAAGAAGAGTTGGCCACTCGAAAAGCAGCGGCTGGGAGACTTTATCAGGCCATAAATCGAGGATTCCTCAGCAAGAAAGAGGTTGGTAAGAAAACGAAGATGGCTGTATACCGCTCCACCTATGTCCCAGTCTTGACATATGGATGCGAGTCATGGGCAATGACTACAACCCACAAAAGCCAGATTCAAACCTCAGAAATGAGGAAGGTGGTTGAAGTAACAAGAAGAGACATGGTCCGCAACCAGACGATACGTCAAGGCCTAAAATCCCACCCGCTGCAGACCCAAATAGAACAGTCCCAACTAAGATGGTTTGGCCATGTCTGCAGAATGGGAGAAGATCGGCTACCACGACAAGCATGGGAAACAAAGAGCCAGGGATCCAGACCTCCAGGACGACCCAGAGTCCGCTGGGAGGACAACATTAGACAATCTTTGAAGGACCGAGGACTAGAATGGAACCAGGCCAGGAAGAAGACAGCCGATAGGATAGTCTGGCGCTCTCTCTTCCAAACCTCTACACCTCACGGTAGAAGAGGAACGACTAAGTAAGTAAGGGTGTATAACACTGGACGAGTTTTATACGACCATTTCGATCTGCATGGACGATTTAATCTGATTATGTAATATGGCTACATTGGTATCTTTCCTACCTTTTTAACTGTTCATTGTCCAGTCCAGGGGTGTGGTTTGAAGTTGCTGAACAATAGCGCCGTGCGAGTGGATCGGCGGGTAAATGGTTAATGTTTTAGGAATTTTGATTATAATGATAAGTGTAAAATGTGTTACTCTGTTGTTAATTTGTCTTGGGCCTAAAATCATAAGAAGATGAGAGTTGAAGCATTTCTGTGTTTTGTATTGTGGCCTGTTTCGACTGTGTGATATTCATGTTATTTATTTTCTCACGTCTCTTACTTAGCTCTCGCGTTCTAGTCATTCCACGACGTAGGGCCAGCAACGTAGGTCTGGTTCTTTGTAATTTAGTAAGACCGCATTACCCTTTTCATAGATTTTTGTTTCTTTGTCATTAAACCCAACACTGATACAAATACCTACGGATTTTCGCTCATTTTTAAAACAAGTCAAAAAACAATTAATGACTTACTGCAAATTCAGATTAAGATAAAACATATTATTGTCTGTAATCATATTTTCACGGGGGGTGGCGGGGGGGGGGGGGCTTATTTTTTCAGTTACTAGAAGGCCCTAGACGGCCTTAATCGGCAAGTGTTAATGGTAGAGTGAAAGTAACCATTCTGTTATCTATTACCTCAACTGTGTGGAATAGATAGTTGATCCTTTGAGTGGAGAAACTATTTCCATAAATGTGTGTTTGTGTAATTCGAGGGCCACATTTGCTCCTAAGTATTTTAATATAATGTATTATTTGAATATATAACAACAGTGAGG